>CM062817.1:1434929939-1435334939 GCA_031772625.1 Pinus tabuliformis
CCACCCCTCTCTTTCTCTCCCTCTCCCTCTCCCCTCTCTGCACCTCTATCTCTCTCTCTATCACTCTCTCTCCTCTCTCTCTCCCACCCTCTCCCCATCTTCTCTCCCCTCAAACCATCTCTCTCCCACTCTCTCTCCCTCTCCTTGTTTCCCTTCTTCCTTCCTCTATCTCTATATTCCTTGCACTCTCTCTCTCTCTCTATCTCTCTCCTTGCCCCTTCCTCTCTCTCTCTATCTCTCTCCCGCCCCTCTACCCTCAATCTCCCTCCCCCTCTGCCTCTCCCTCTCTCCCCTCTCACCCCCTCTTGCCCCTCGAGTGCTCCCTCTCTCTCACTCTCTATCCCTCTCTCTCTCCCCTCTCTTTCTACCCTTCTCCCCACCCCTCTCTCTCCTATCTCCTTCCCTCCTGCCCTCTCCCCCATCTCCCTCTACCTCTCTCTCTCTTCTCTCTCTCCTCCCTCTCGTCCTCACACCCATCTCCCTCCACCACTCTCCTGAACCCTCTCTCTCACTCCCTCCCTCTTGCCCTCTACCCATCTACCTCCACCTCCCCCTCTCTCTCCTCTCTCTCTACCTCTCCGTCTTTCACTCCCAACCCCTTCCTCTAACCCCCTCTCTTTCTCTATCCATCCTTCCCCCCTTTCCTCCATGCCCTGCCTCCACCCCCCCCTCTCTCTTTCTCCCTCCTCCCTCTCTCTCTCCCCTTGCTCTCTCTCTATTTCCCTTGCTGCTATCTCTCTCCTGCCCTTAATCCCTCTGTCTTTGTCACTCTCTCTCTACAACCCCTCTCTCTTTCTTTTCTCTCCCCCCTCCTTTCTCTCTCTCTCTCTCTCCCCACCCCCACTCCTCCCCCCCTCTCTCCCCCTCTCCCTCTCTCTTCCCCTCTTGCCCCCTCCCTTGTTCCCTACTCCCATATCCCTTTCTGTCTTTCTCTCTCTCTCTCTCCATATCCCTTTGCCCCCATCTCTCCCCCCCATCTCTCTCTCACTCTCCCTCTCCCTCACTGTGTCTCCTCCCTCTCCCTCTTCACTCTCACTGTTCCTCTCCCTGCCCCTTTCTCTCTCTCTCTCTCTCTCTCTCTCCCACTCTCCGTCTCTCTCCCCCATCACCCCCCCTCTCTCTCCCCTTCCACTGCCCCCGTCCTCCCCTCTCTCTCCCTCTCTCATCCCTCCCTCTTCCCCTCTCGCCTCCTCCCTTGTTCCCTCCTCCCATATCCCTCTCTCTCTCTCTCTCCATCTCCCTCTACCTCTAAACCCCCTCTCTCTTCCTCTCTCTCTGTCTCACACTCACTGTCCCCTCTCTCTCCCTCACCCTCTTTCCCTCCCTCCCTCTTCCCTCTAAATGCTCCTATCCCTCTCTCGTTCTCTCTCTCTCTCTCCAACTCTCCCACGCCAACCCTTCCCCCCCTCCCACCTCTTGCTCCCTCCCTTCCCCCGCATCCCTCTCTACCCATCTGACCCTCCCCCTTCCCCCCCCTCTCTACTACCTCTCTCTCCTCCCTCTTCCTCTCTCTTCCCCCTCTTGCCCCCTCCCTTATTCCTTTCTCCCATATCCCTCTCCCTCTCTTTCTCTCCATCACCCACCCCTCTTCCCCCCTCTCTCTCCCCCTCTCTCTCACTGTCCCTCTCCCTCACCCTCTCTCAATGCCTCTCCCTCTCCCCTCCTATATATCCCTCTCTCTCTCCGCTCCTATATATCCCTCTCTCTCTCTCTTCCTATGCCCGTTGACCTCCCCCTCCTCCACCTGTCCCTCCCTCTCCCTCTCTGTCTCCCCTCCTCCTCTATCCCTCTCTCTCTCTCTCCCCCTCCTGTTCTCCCCCTCTCTCTCCCGGCTCCCCCCATCTCTCTCCCCTCCTGTTATCCCCCCCCTCTCTCTCCCCGTTCCCCCCCTCTCTCTCTACCCCCTTCCCCCCCCCCCCTCCTCCTCTCTCTCCCTCCATCCTTCCCCCCCTCTCTCTCCATGCCCTGGCTCCACCCCCCTCCTCTCTCTTTCTCCCTCCTCCCTCTCTCTCTCTCCTTGCTCTCTCTCTCTCTATCCCTTGCTCTCTCTCTCTTTCCTGCCTTAATCCCTCTGTCTCTGTCACTCTCTCTCTACAACCCCTCTCTCTTTTCTCTCTCTCTCTCTCTCTCTCTCTCTCCCCACCCCCACTCCTCTCCTCTACAACCCCTCTCTCTCTTTCTCTCTCTCCCCCTCCTCTCTCTCTCTCTCTCTCTCTCTCTCTCTGTCTCCCTCTCTCTCTCCCCCTTGCTCTCTCTCTCTCTCTTTCCCTTGCTCTCTCTCTCTCTCTCTCTCTCTCCTGCCCTTAATTCCTTTGTCTCTGTCACTCTCTCTCTACAACCCCTCTCTCTCTTTCTCTCTCTCCCCCCTCCTGTTCTCCCCTCTCTCCTCCCCGCTCCCCCCATCTCTCTCCCCCCTTCCCCCCCCCATCCTCCTCTCTCTCCCTCCATCCTTCCCCTCTCCCTCCATGCCCTGCCTCCACCCCCCCTCCTCTCTCTTTCTCCCTCCTCCCTCTCTCTCTCCCCTTGCTCTCTCTCTCTTTCCCTTGCTCTCTCTCTCTCCTGCCCTTAATCCCTCTATCTCTGTCACTCTCTCTCTACAACCGCTCTCTCTTTCTCTCTCTCCCTCTCCTTTCTCTCTCTCTCTCTCTCTCTCCCCACCCCCACTCCTCCCCCCTCTCTCCCCTCTCCCTCTCTCTTCCCCTCTTGCCCCCCTCCCCTGTTCCCTACTCCCATATCCCTCTCTTTCTTTCTCTCTCTCTCTCTCTCTCTCTCCATCTCCCTCTACCCCCATCTCTCCACCCCATCTCTCTCTCACTCTCCCTCTCCCTCATTATTTCTCCTCCCTCTCCCTCTTCGCTGTCACTGTTCCTCTCCCTGTCCCTTTCTCTCTCTCTCTCTCCCACTCTCCCTCTCTCTCCCCCATCACCCCCCCTCTCTCTCCCTTCCACTGCCCCCGTCCGCCCCTCTCTCTCTCTCTCTCTGTCCCTCCCTCTTCCCCTCTCACCTCCCTCCCTTGTTCCCTCCTCCCTTACAAAACCTCACCCCTCACTCTCTCCCTATCTCTTTCCCTCTTCTCCCCCTCCCCCTTTCTCCCTCCCTCTCCCTCTCCCTCTATCCTCTCTTTCTCTCTCCCCCTGACCCTCCCCGCCCCCCTCTCTCTATATATTTCTCTCATCCTACCCATTCCCCCCCCCCCGATCTCTCTCCATCTCTCACTCTCCGCCCCCACTCTACCCCCCCTTTCTCCTTCTCTACCCCTCTCTTTCTCTATCCCCTTCTCTCTCCTCTCCCCCCCTCCTCCTTCCCCCTCTCTCTCCCTCCATCTCTCACTCTCCCCCCTCTCTCTCTACCCCCCTTCTCTCTCACTCTCCCTCTACACCCATCTCTCTCCCTATCCCCCCCATCTCTCTCTCTCTCTCCTCTCCCTCTCCCTCTCTCTCTCTCCTCCACCTTTCCCTCTCTCTCTCTTCCTCTCTCTCTCCCTTCCTCCCTCCTCCCATATCTCTCTCTCTACCCCCCTCTCTCTCTCCCTCTCCTCCCCTCTCTTCCTCTATGCCCCCATCTCTCTCTCTCTCCCCTTCCTCCTCCCCGCCCTCTCTCCCTCCATCTCTCACTTCTCCCCCTCTCTATTCCCCTCTCTCTCACTCTCCCTATCCCCCCCATCTCTATCTCTCTCCCTCTCCCTCTCTCACCTCTCTCTCTCCCTTGCTCCCTCCTCCCATATCTCACTCTCTCTGCCCCCTTGGTCCCCTTCCCCCTTCTTTCTTTCTCCCCCCCTGATCGCCCCACCCTCTCTCTCTCCCTCTCCCTATCCTCCTCTCCCCTCTATCTCCCTCTCCCTCACTACCCCTCTCCCTCTCTACTCCTCTCTCTCTCTCTCTCCTGTCCCTCCCCTCTCTCTTTGTATCGCCACCCTCTCTCTCTCTACCCCTCCCTCTCTGCCCTCTATCTCTCTCCTCCCCACTCTCTCTCTCCTCTCCCTCCCACTATCCTCTCTCCCTCTCTCTCTACCACCCTCTCCCACTCTCTCTCTCACCCTCTTTGCCCCACCATTTCTCCCTCTCTGCCCTCTATCTATCTCCCCTCCTCTCTCTAACTCTCCTCTCCCTCCCACTCTCCCTCTCCCTCTCTTCCTATCTCTCTCCCTCCCTCTCCTGCTCTCTCTCTCCCCCTCTTGCCCCCCCCATTTCTCCCACCCCTCTCTCCCTCTCCCCTCTCTGCACCTCTCTCTCTCTCTCTCTCTATCGCTCTCTCTCTCTCTCCCACCCTCTCCCCATCTTCCTCCCTCAACCCATCTCTCTCCCACTCTCTCTCCCTCTCCTTGTTTCCCTTCCCTTCCTCTATCTCTATATTCCTTGCACTCTCTCTCTCTCTCTCTCTCTCTCTCTCTCTCCTTGCCCCTTCCTCTCTCTCTATCTCTCTCCTGGCCCCTCTACCTCTCAATCTCCCTCCCCCTCTGCCTCTCCCTCTCTCCCTCTCTCTACCCCCCTCTTGCCCCTCGAGTGCTCCCTCTCTCTCACTCTCTATCCCTCTCTCTCTCGCCCTCTCTTTCTACCCTTCTCCCCACCCCTCTCTCTATCTCCTTCCCTCCCGCCCTCTCCCCATCTCCCTCTACCCCCTCTCTCTCTCTCTCCCTCCCTCTCGTCCTCACCCCATCTCCCTCCATCGCTCTCCTGACCCCTCTCTCTCACTCCCTCCCTCTTGCCCTCTACCCATCTACCTCCACCTCCCCCTCTCTCTCCCTCTCTCTCTACCTCTCCGTCTTTCACTCCCAACCCCTTCCTCTAACCCCTGCCCTGTCTCTCTCTTTTCGTCTATTTCTCCCCCTCTATCTCTCCCTCTCCCCCTATCTCTATACCCCGTTCTCTCCCCTTACTCCTCTCCCTATACCTCTACCTCTTCCTCCTCCCATCTCTCTCTCTCCCCTTGCTCCCTCCTCCCATCTCTCTCTCTCTTCCTCCTCCCTCTCTCTCTCCCCTTGCTCTCTCTCTCTCTCCTGCCCTTGCTCCCTCTCTCTCCCAGGATCTCTCTCTCTACCCCACCCCTCTCTCTTTCTCTATCCCTCTCTCCCTCTCCCCATCCATCTCTCTCTCTCTCCATCACTCTCACCCTCTCCCCATCTACCTCCACCTCCCCCTCTCTCTCCCTCTCCCTCTCCCTCTTCTTTGCCTTTCACTCCCAACCCCTTCCTCCAACCCCCGCCCGGTCTCTCTCTTTCTATTTGTTTCTCCCCCTCTATCTCTCCCTCTCCCCTATCTTTATCCCCCTTTATCCCCCCCTACCCCTCACCCTATACCTCTGCCTCTCCCTCCTCCCATGTCTCTCTCCCCCTCCTCCCTCTTTCTCTCCCCTTGCTCTCTCTCTCTCTCTCCTACCCTTTCTTTCTCTCTCTCTCTACCCCACCCCTCTCTCTTTCTCTCTACCTCTCCCCACCCATCTCTCTCTCTCCATCCCTCTCACCCTCTCCCCATCTACCTCTGCCTCCCCCTCTCTCTCCCTCTCCGCCTTTCGCTCCCAACCCCTTCCTCCAACCCTCGCCTTGTCTCTCTCTTTCCATTTATTTCTCCCCCTCTATCTCACCCACTCCCCTATCTCTATTCCCCTTTCTCTCCCCTTACCCCTCTACCTATACCTATACCTCTCCTTCCTCCCCTCTCTCTCTCTCTCTCTCCCCCCTTACTCCCTCCTCCCATCTCTCTCTCTCTCCCTCCTCCCTCTCTCTCTCTCCCCTTGCTCTCTCTCTCTCTCTCCTACCCTTTCTCCCTCTCTCTCTTTGCCCCACCTCTCTCTTTCTCTCTCCCTCTCCCCCCTCTCTCCCACTCCCCCTTCCCCTCCCACTCCCCCTCTCTCGCTCCCTCTCCCCCTTCCGTCCTCTCTCTCTCCCCCCCTTTCTCTCCCCTCTCCCCTGCCCTCTCTCTCTCTCTACCTCCCCCCCCTCTCTCTCTTCCTTCCCCCCCTCTCTCTTCACCCTCCTCCGCCCTCTCTCTCTTCCTTCCCCCCCTCTCTCTCCCCGCCCTCTCTCTCTTCCTTCCCCCCCTCTCTCTCCCCACCCTCTCTCTCTCTCTCTCTCCCCCCTTGCTCCCTCTCTCTCTCCCGTCCTTGCTCCCTCTCTCTCTGACCCACCTCTCTCTCTCTCTTCCTATGCCCCTTGACCTCCCCCTCCACCTCTCTCTTCCTCCCTCTCCCTCACTTTCTCCCCTCCTCTCTATCCTCTCTCTCTCTCTCTCTCTCTCTCTCTCTCTCTCCCCCTTCCTATTTCTCCCCCTCTCTCTCTCTCCCCGCTCCGCCCCCTCTCTCCCCCCACCTGTTTCCCCCCCTCTCTCTCCCCACTCCCCCCTCTCTCTACCCCCTTCCCCCCCCTCCTCCTCTCTCTCCCTCTCTCCTCGCCCCCCTCTCTCTCTCCATGCCCTGCCTTCCCCCTCCACTCTTTCTCCCTCTCTCTCCCCCCTCTCTCTCCCCTTGCTCTCTCTCTCTCTCTTTCCCTTGCTCTCTCTCTCTTGCCCTTGCTCCCTCTTTCTCTGTCACTCTCTCTTTACCACCCCTCTCTCTCTTTCTCTGTCTCCCCCCCCCCCCTCTCTCTCTCTCTCCATCCCCACTCCCCCCCCTCTCTCCCTCTCTCTCTATCTCTCTCTTCCCCTCTCCCTCTCTCTTCCCCTCTTGCACCGCTCCATTGCTCCCTGCTCCCATATCCCTCTCTATCTTTCTTTATCTCTCTATCTCCATCTCCCTCTACCCCCATCTCTCCCCCTCTCTCTCTCACTCTCCCTCTCCCTCTTCCCTCTCACTATTCCTCTCCATGTCCTTGTCCCTCTCCCTTTGTCTCTCTTTCTCTCCCACTCTCCCTCTCTCTTCCCCATCACCCCCCTCTCCCTTCCACTCCCCCTGTTCTCTCTCTCTCTCTCTCTCCACCCCTCCCCCTCCCCCTCCCCCTCCCTCTTCCCCTCTCACTCTTACTCTCCTCTCTCTCCCTCACCCTCTTTCCCTCACTTTCCCTCTTCCCTCTCACTATTCCTATCCCTCTCCCATTCTCTCTCTCTCCCACTCTCCCTCGCCAACCCTTCCCCCCTCTCGCCTCTTGCTCCCTCCTCCCATATATCTCTCTCTCTCTCAGATCTCCCTCCATATATCCCTCCCCTCCTTCGCATCTCTCTCTACCCATCTGACCCCCCCCCCTCTCTCTACCTCTCTCTCCCTCTCCCTCTCTCTTCCCCTCTTGCCCCCTCCCTTGTTCCTTTCTCCCCTCTCCGTCTCTCTTCCCCTCTTGCCCCTCCTTTGTTCCTTTCTCCCATATCCCTCTCTCTCTCTTTCTCTCCATCACCCTCTCCCTCTTCCACCCTTTCTCTCCCCCTCTCTCACTCTCCCTCTCCCTCACCGTCTCTCCATCACTCTCCCTCTCCCCTCCTATCTATCCCTCTCTCTCTCTCTTCCTATGCCCGTTGACCTCCCCCTCCTCCTCCTCTCCCTCCCTCCCTCTCCCTCTCTGTCTCCCCTCCTCTCTATCCCTCTCTCTCTCTCCCCCTCATGTTCTCCCCTCTCTCTCTCCCTGCTCACCCCCATCTCTCTCCCCTCCTGTTATCCCCCCCCCTCTCTCCCTACTTCCCCTGTCTCTCTCCCCCCCTTCCCCCCCTCCTCCTCTCTCTCCCTCCATCCTTCCCCCCTCTCTCTCCACACCCTGCCTCCACCCCCCCTCTCTCTTTCTCCCTCCTCCCTCTCTCTCTCCCCTTGCTCTCTCTCTCTCTTTCCCTTGCTCTCTCTCTCTCTCTCTCTCCTGCCCTTGCTCCCCCTGTCTATATCACTCTCTCTCTACAACCCCTCTCTCTCTTTCTCTCTCTCCCCCCTCCTTTCTCTCTCTCTCTGTCTCTGTCTCTGTCTCTCTCTCTCTCTCTCTCTCTCTCTCCACCCCCACTCCTCGCCCCTCTCTCCCCCTCTCCCTCTCTCTTCCCCTCTTGCCCCCCTCCCTTGTTCCCTACTCCCATATCCCTCTCTGTCTTTCTCTCTCTCTCTCTCCATATCCCTCTGCCCCCATCTCTCCCCCCCATCTCTCTCTCACTCTCCCTCTCCCTCACTATGTCTCCTCCCTCTCCCTCTTCGCTCTCACTGTTCCTCTCCCTGGCCCTTTCTCTCTCTCTCTCTCCCACTCTCCCTCTCTCTCCCCCATCACCCCCCCTCTCTCTCCCTTCCACTGCCCCCGTCCTCCCCTCTCTCTCCCTCCCTCTTCCCCTCTCGCCTCCCTCCCTTGTTCCCTCCTCTCATATCCCCCCCCCTCTCTCTCTCCATCTCTCTCTCCCTCTAACCCCCCTCTCTCTTCCTCTCTCTCTGTCTCTCTCTTTGTCTCTCACTCTCACTGTCCCTCTCTCTTCCTCACCCTCTTTCCCTCCCTCTCCCTCTTCCCTCTCACTGCTCCTATCCCTCTCTCGTTCTCTCTCTCTCTCCAACTCTCCCTCGCCAACCCTTCCCCCTCCCCCACATCCCTCTCTGCCCATCTGACCCTCCCCGTTCCCCCCCCTCCCCCCCCCCCCCTACCTCTCTCTCCCTCTCCCTATCTCTTCCCCTCTTGCCCCGTCCCTTATTCCTTTCTCCCATATCCCTCTCTCTCTCTTTCTCTCCATCACCCTCTCCCTCTTCCCCCCTCTCTCTCCCCCTCTCTCTCACTCTTCCTCTCCCTCATCCTCTCTCAATGCCTCTCCCTCTCCCCTCCTATATATCCCTCTCTCTCTCTCTTCCTATGCCCGTTGACCTCCCCCTCCTCCTCTCTCTCCCTCCCTCTCCTTCTCTGTCTCCCCTCCTCTCTGTCCCTCTCTCTCTCTCTCTCCCCCCTCCTGTTCTCCCCCTCTCTCTCCCCTCCTGTTATCCCCCCCTCTCTCTCCCCGCTCACCCCTCTCTCTCTCCCCCCTTCCCCTCCTCCTCCTCTCTCTCCCTCCATCCTTCCCCCTCTCTCTCCATGCCCTGGCTCCACCCCCCCTCCTCTCTCTTTCTCCCTCCTCCCTCTCTCTCTCTCCTTGCTCTCTCTCTCTCTATCCCTTGCTCTCTCTCTTTCCTGCCCTTAATCCCTCTGTCTCTGTCACTCTCTCTCTCTCTCTCTCTCTCTCTCTCTCTCTCCCCACCCCCACTCCTCCCCTCTACAACCCCTCTCTCTCTCTCTCTCTCTCTCTCTCTCTCTCTCTCTCCCCTTGCTCTCTCTCTCTCTCTCTTTCGCTTGCTCTCTCTCTCTCCTGCCCTTAATCCCTATGTCTCTGTCACTCTCTCTCTACAACCCCTCTCTCTCTTTCTCTCTCTCCCCCTCCTGTTCTCCCCCTCTCTCTCCCCGCTCCCCCCATCTCTCTCCCCTCCTGTTATCCCCCCTCTCTCTCTCCCCGCTCCCCCCTCTCTCTCTCCCCCCTTTCCTCCCCCCTCCTCCTCTCTCTCCCTCCATCCTTCCCCCCTCTCCCTCCATGCCCTGCCTCCACCCCCACCCCCTCTCTCTCTCCCCTTGCTCTCCCTCTCTTTCCCTTGCTCTCTCTCTCTCCTGCCCTTAATCCCTCTGTCTCTGTCACTCTCTCTCTACAACTCCTCTCTTTCTCTCTCTCCCCCTCCTTTCTCTCTCTCTCTCTCTCTCTCTCTCTCTCTCCCGACCCCCACTCCTCCCCCCCTCTCCCCCTCTCCCTCTCTCTTCCCCTCTTGCCCCCCTTCCCTGTTCCCTACTCCCATATCCCTCTCTATCTTTCTCTCTCTCTCTCTCTCTCTCTCTCTCTCTCTCCATCTCTCTCTACCCCCATCTCTCCCCCCCATCTCTCTCTCACTCTCCCTCTCCCTCATTATTTCTCCTCCCTCTCCCTCTTCGCTGTCACTGTTCCTCTCCCTGTCCCTTTCTCTCTCTCTCTCTCCCACTCTCCCTCTCTCTCCCCCATCACCCCCCTCTCTCTCCCTTCCACTGCCCCGGTCCTCCTCTCTCTCTCTCTCTCTCCCTCCCTCTTCCCCTCTCGCCTCCCTTCCTTGTTCCCTCCTCCATATCCGTCTCTCTCTCTCTCTCTCCATCTCCCTCTCCCTCTAAGCCCCCTCTCTCTTCCTCTCTCCCTCTCTCTGTCTCTCTCTCTCACTCTCACTATCCCTCTCTCTCCCTCACCCTCTTTCCCTCCCTCTCCCTCTTCCCCCTCACTGTTCCTATCCCTCTCTCGCTCTCTCTCTCTCTCTCTCTCTCTCTCTCTCTCTCGCCAACCGTTCCCCCCTCCCACCTCTTGCTCTCTCCCTTCCCCGCGTCCCTCTCTGCCCATCTGACCCTCCCCCTTCCCTCCCCCTCTCTACCTCTCTCTCCCTCTCCCTCTCTCTTCCCCTGTTGGCCCCCTCCCTTGTTCCTTGCTCCCATATCCCTCTCTCTCTCTTTCTCTCCATCTCCCTCTCCCTCTTCCCCCCTCTCTCTCACTCTCCCTCTCCCTCGCCCTCTCTCCCTCCCTCTCCCTCTTCCCTCTCACTATTCCTCTCCCTCTCCCTCTCCCTGTCCATCTCCTTTTCTCTCTCTCTCTCCCACTCTCCCTCTCTCTCCCTCCCCCCTCCTCTCTATCCCTCCCCCCCATCATCCCGTCTCTCTTTGTCTCTCTGTCTCTCCCCCTAACTCCCTCTCCCTCCATCTCCCTCTCTTTTCCCCTCTCACTTCCCTCTCTTGTTCGCTCCTCCCATCTCTCTCTATCTCTCTCTCTTTCTCCATCTCCCTCTCCCTCTAACCCCCCTCTCTCTCTCTTTCTCACTTTTGCTCCCTCTCCCTCACCCTCTTTCCCTCCCTCTCCGTCTTCTCTCTCACTGTTCCTATCCCTCTCCTATTCCTCTCTCTCTCTCTCTCCCACTCTCCCTCGCCAACACGTCCCCCTTCCCGCCTCTTCTCCCTCCTCCCATCTCTCTCTCTCTCTCTCTCTCTCTCTCTCGGATCTCCCTCCATATATTCCCCCCCTCCTCGACGTCTGTCTATCTGCACCTGTGACCCCCCCTCTCTCCTCCTCCCTCCCTTTTTCCATCACCCCATCTCTCTCTAAATAATAACAAAATACAATTCACATAGGTAAAATAAAACATCCCTCTCTCTCATAACAAAAGATAATAAAAAATAAAACATTTCTCTCTCGCTCTCTCCCTCGCTAATAAAATAAATATGATAATTTTTTCACATAGGTAAAATAAAACATGTCTCCCTCTCACTAATAAAAAGATACAATAATTTTTTCACATAGCTAAAATAAAACATGTCTCTCTCTCACTAATAACAAAATACAATAATTTTTTCACATAGGTAAAATAAAACATTTCACTCTCATAACAAAATATAATAATTTTTTCACATGGGTAAAATAAAACATCTCTCTCTTTTTTAGTAATATCTCTTTATCATAACAAAATACAATAATTTTTTCACCTAGGTAAAATAAACAATCTCTCTTAACAAAATATAATAATTTTTTCACATAGATAAAATAAAATATCTCTTTGGACAAAATATAATAATTGTTTCACATAGGTAAAATAAAACACTTAATCCCATATTTGAGAGTATAATAGAACTCTCAGATATAATAATTTTTTCACATAGGTAAAATAAAATAATGAATCTTTTCTGAAAGATCCATTGTTTTATTTTACTTATTTGGAAAAATTATTATACTTGAGAGAAAAGATATAATGTTTTATTTTATCTATGTGAAAAAAGTATTATATTTAAGATATAAAGCCTAGTGTACTTTGAATCATAAGATCTAATGAAAAAATTATTATATTTTGTTAAAACAAATGTTTTAATTTACTCTCTATCATAAGATGCAACATTTTATTTAACAGGAAAACCAGAGACATAAATCTGTGTTTTATTTTAACTATGTGAAAAAATTATTATATTTGAGAAAGTATAATAGGCCCTTGCATGCGTTCGTCCAATGAAATGTAAACGCAACAGTGTGATGACGGTGTAACAACCAACCGAATACAATCCACCTACCTAGCTGAGCTGACACGCTCCCAACCAATAGAATATTAGCAAAACGAGAGATTAGGGTAACTGCATCTTGAAACGGTTTTTTTTAAGAGAGGACAGATTAGGTTTAGGAAGAAAGAACAGAGCTTCACTCTTTTCTTTCGATGTTTTATATAGTTATTTTTGATGTTGCATATAGTTATATGTTCTGGATTCTAATTAAGAGAAGTTAATTGTTATATGGTCTGGATTCCAATTGAGAGAAGTTAATTGTTGGCCTCTATTCGGTGTAAGAATCATCTACACCGAATCATCTATATTTCCGTCTACGTATTACTTCGTATTTACCAGATTTGTGTTTGCAGAGGTGGGCAGATTTCGACCAAACCATCATGGATTCATTCGCAACATATTTTTTAAGAGCGGGTGGTAGCAGAGTTGTGGTGATTGATTAGCCGGTAGACGGGATGCGCTTTCGGTCTTATGGATAAAAAAAACCTCCCACCCTACCCGAATCATGGTGTATGTAAGGCGCTTGCTCATGATATGTAGTTGCGGTGGGTGTAGCTGGGGGATCCGATGCTCTGTGTGGTCCGCTGAGTGAAGTTACGCTACCCAATCTTCACCCACCTGCCTGTTGTGCCTTGTGTCATAATGTTTGGGCAGGACCCCAGCTCCCGTCCCAGGTAACATATTCCCATCCCGGGTAACAGCTTTCCTGCATTCAGATTAGCACCTACTGACCTTCGCTGAGATCAGTTTCTTCCGTTCCGTTGGAAGGGCAATGAACGGGAAGGGATTCGATCCAGCCAAAGAGAGTCCGCTACCTTGTGAATGGGTACCGAGCCGTTGGTCAGTATAGAAGTAGCTGCAGTCAGAAGGAAGGAGGTACCGATCGGTAAGTCACAAGCGGTTGGTAAGTAGAGAAGTGGAGTAGCTAGGTACTCGACCCCAAGGGAGAGGATGCGCAAGCAGGCTCGACTGTTAAGGCCGCCATCACCTTTAGGTACTCGGCCGCCATCACCTTTAGGTACTCGACTGTTAAGGCCGCCATCACCTTTAGGTACTCGACCAGATACTAGACTGTTAAGGCCGCCATCACCTTTAGGTACTCGACCAGATACTAGACTAGTGAGTGATTAATTCTTACAGCATTGCTAGAACCTTTAGATAGATCCCTTAAAGTGCATCCCCAAATCGAGTTATCGCTTCATTCTTTGGGGGGTTTATATATTGCTCAAGGCAGCTCAATATTAGCGCTCGACCGTCGGGATAGACCTTTTTCAACAAATATTCAGGAGTTCTCGACCATTAGGGAGAGCCCTTATTGACTTCCCTTACCAGATATAGATGTAAGAGGAAGAAGGGTAGGAAGGAGTTGTTTCATGTCATCCATCTCCGTGCCATGCCATCTAATATAATAAGTTCTGTAAGTGATTCATTTTCATAGGGAAGTTACGATCCGATCCAACGATCCACCACCTGAGCGGTCTAACATAAAGGTAAGGCTTAACACATGCAAGTCGAACGTGGCTTGCTTCCCCATCCATCCACGTGGGGGCAGAAGGGCAAGATGAATGGCCCCCTCCTAGCGCGTGCTCTATATGACCATGACTCTCACCAGCTAAGCTCACCCCACTTCCATGCCCGATTTGATAGAGAAGAGGTCGAACCTCAAGATGAATGTAGGAAGACTGTTGGCGGCTAGGAAAGAGAAAATGTCTTAAGAGTACGACCACTACCCAGAAATCAAACATCTAAACTAAAATCGATTCAAAGAAGGAACAACCTAAAATCTTAAAATAAAACGTTTTGCTTAAATTATATTTGATCAAAACTATTAAACCATTTCTGCTTTAGTAATTCACCTTCATAACGGGAAAACTAAGTGTAAGATGCAAAATATGTTCTGTGAAGCCCAACTTCTAAGTATATCGATATTGAGAAGTAACAACACCAAAAAGTTCCAAGTAAATCGATATTTAAAGCAGCAACACCACAAGCAAGCAGGTATTGAGAAGTAACAACACCAAAAAGTTCCAAGTAAATCGATATTTAAAGCAGCAACACCACAATCAAGCATGTATTGAGAAGTAACTATAAGGTACCTTAAAGCCGCTTGCTCCATAGTGGTGCTCACTCCGTGGTTTGTCCATTCTATATGAGCAGTAAAGACGCTGAAATAATTCAGAAAAACCAAAAATCCAAAAATAATCTGTAAATTCGTAATACTAAAATGAAAGAGATTAGAGATTTAATAAATCAAATGAAAACAAGATCTGCCTCACCTCATCCATCCATAGAGAGGCACCTCATCCATCCACAGAGGAGTGACATGGAGATTGCATTCGCCGTTTTGATTCAGCTATAGAATTTCTTGGAATTTTCCCTTTGCTTTTGGAAACTGAAATGAGAAAAACAAAAAATGCAGAAATAATCAAATAAATTGCCATTACTAAAACTAAAGATATTAGATATTTAATAAATCAAATGAAAACAAGCTCTGCCTCACCTCATCCATCGAGAAGAAGTATGGAGATTGCATTGACCAATTTGGTTTACAGGAATACCTCTGCTTGAGGATTTTTTCATTCTCTGCTTCATGCTTTGTGGCTCTCAAACATAATTTCACACAAAAGGAACACATAGAAACAGAAATAATAATGGCATATATACATGCAAACCCAGACAGATGCACAAGAACAAACAAATACAGAGACATGGAAACATAAGAATAGACAAACACAAAGACAGGCAAAAGGGGAGCGTTGTTTCATAGTGAGCACATCAGACTACCACCGCCTCAGAGGAGCGAAATCAAATTCGAACAGAACGTATATCCGGCTTTTCCGGATTTTTCTATTTGTGTTCCCTGCTTTTGTGGATTTTTCTGTGTATCCTCCTTTTCCGGATTTTCCTCTTTTCATAACGGTCAAGTTTTACTATTTTCTGAAATCGTACATATGTTCAACGCCATTTTAAATAAATTGGAGAATGATTTTCCTGGGTGATAATTAACTGATTTTCTCTTGGATTCTTCTTCAACTTAAAGGTCATCTTTCTGGATGACGGAAGATTGAATCAAATGCATAGTATCGCATAGACAACCGAAATGTTTCATGATCTTCCATGGGAAATCCGCATCTTCATACAACAATGATCCAATGCATATGGAGAAAAGAGGATTATTTATGATTATAAATTTATTATAAAGAAAATATCTAAAATAGAAAATGATTAATAAAATTTGTATTTATAAAATAATTAATATTTTTTTATAATTTAAATATCATTAATCATTTTTTTATAATTTAGTTATAATTATTTAAAATATAAATTAAATAACATAAAACCAAAGGTATTTATGAATTTTACTAGTTGTACTTATAAGATATTCAAATTTTAAATTTAAAGTTAAAAATTATTGGTATAATATTTGTTTTATTTGAAATTTAAATTTTAACTATTTTTATTATAACTTTCTACAAGTTTTAAATAATTTAATAGTGAAATATTTTTTTAGGTGTATAATTTTTTAAAATTAAATTGATATCAAATTACACAATATTAAAATATTTTTTCTAATATAACATTAAAATATTTTTTCTATGGTTCTAGATTGTAAATTATTAAATAAAATTTTAAGTGAAACAGAAAAACCATAACTTAATTGAATCCATCAATTGTACATGAAAATATCAATAGTGCTTAGTCCGATGGCTCAAGAGCTTTGGCAAAGGCTTAGTTATAATGGGTGGGAGGTCGAGTGATCGAGCTCCCTCCTCCTTCTCTGGGGCACACTACTCAACTAAAAATTTTCCCATGGGGTTTTGGATTGATGGTGAATGGGTGCACTGTTAAGGCACTCCTTGGGATAGGTCACTAGTTCAAATCCCCTGTGGGTGCTTACCTACCAAAAAAAAGAAAATATCAATAGTGCCTGACTAGAAATATAGACCTGGTTTGTTATAGAACTGTTTAGTCATGTAGATATTTTCATTTTCATTTTAATATTTTAATTGTTATTATACTCGAATATATTTTCAATTTTATTTAAAAAGTTTAGTAAAAGTAATCAATCAAAGAATTATTTAGTATTTATATCATTATTATAGTCATAATTGGATAGAAATAAGGAAGCAAATTGTTAAAAGATTATTCTATATGTCTTCTCTCAACCTTCTCGAGTAAACATCAAATTCATTACTTCTTGTGTTTCTTCCTTAACTCAAGAGGTACCAGAGATCTTAAGAGTCTCACTTAGCAATGATCAACATCCTCATATAGTTAGTTTAGTTTATAGGCTATAGGAGTCATCAAGTCTAGAAATTGTCCAAACACCTTAACCTAGAAAGTTACATAGCATCAACAAAATCCACATTTAATAAGATAATCAAATATTCCAACACCATGTTGTTTTCTCCAATAAAAATGAGGATAAGGTTAATAAAGATATGCCATCTAACAAAATCATACATTTAATCTAGTTAATTGGGTTACAATGTGTCTAACCCATATTTCCCATCGGAGCATAGACTTTATGAACTTCACGCTTCCTTTTAGGATAAAATCAAGCAAATGGGCATAACACATTCTAATCTCTAGAGGTAAAAAAAAGGTAGTAAGTTACCAAAAAAATATATAATGATCTACATCCAAAAAGTCTATTGTTTGTTACTCATACTCCCCAAATAGGAACCTCATTTTAGAAGCTTCTTCATCATTCATGGAACAAAATAATCCCTTGTAACATTATTAATTTAATGGGGGAAAAGACAAGGATTAAGGATATGGGAGAACAAATGAGGAGGCACTCACTAATAGTGCATCTTATTGTATGATCAAGTTTAGTACTCCATAATATTGTCTTCCATTTGAAGAGAAAATAGAGGAGGACATTTTGTCTCTTAAACCTCTTTGATTTAAGAGCAATTATTATCGCATGTATAATTGTTCCCACCCTAGGAAAAAAATAGCATTATGCTAATAAGAAGCACATGGTGGAAGTATCATTATATCGCCTTCATTTCCCATGAATATCTCCCTATTTCTCAACAAAATGGAAAAGGATCTAGTGAAAGAATTCTAGACCATGTCAAGATCTAGCTTCTTAGCGGTTTTCTAAGACATTTTTTCTCTACAAGGATACATCCCATAGATGTAAAGATGAAGAACACAATTTTTTCCTATTTGAAGCAACAATGAACACATACATGATGTTAGGTGTAATTATTTCCCATGTAGTTGGATTTGAAACATATAAAATTGATGACTTGAAGCTTTTAATATAGAAATATATTGTAAAATTCCAATATAATATGAGAAGATAAAAAAAAATCATGAGTTTAATTCAACGATCATGAAATAAACAAATTATATAATTTAGTAAATTAAAAAGGAATCTTTCTTCTATCAATTTACCTTGGTATTAGAAAAAGATGGCAAACAGGTTGGTGGTAAGAAATATGAAGCACAAGACCATGAGAAACAACATATCAACTAACTCCATGGTTGTTGTAGTCTCACTGGTGAACATCAAATACATTTTTTTTAAATATATGCATGTATATTTTTCTACCACATGGGGAAAATAAATAATGAAAAATTTAAACAAAATGTTAAATATTTAGTATGCCTAGCAACAAATATCATTATGTCACAAATGCAGTAAAATTCCTTATGAGTAGTCCACCACTATGCCCAGTTTTCATAAATAAAAATAAGGCTATACTAGTATATTCTAAATAACATCGAAAATAAAATTTTCATAAGATTATACCTAGACATTGCAGGCATTTTGACATGGATGTATAACTCAATAAAGAGGTATAAATGAAGTGCAAATAACTATGACAAATGAAATGGTGATCGCATCCAATTATGGAGGACATAATCCCAATTGTCAACTTAGAAGGAACCAACGCCGACACGGAAACTCTCTTAACTAGTTGAAGGCCAGTGGCATTGGGAAAATTGTTGATATATCCCTGTGGAATAGAGATGGGGTCTCAACTGGCTGGCTGCACCTGGACATCCTGCCAAATCTCGAACCCCATTGGCCAATTTTGTTCAATATTTTGAAAGAATATGCTCAAGTCGCCACTGCCAAGTTGGATCGACGAATTTGGACAGGATGCAAGAGCAATATGTACTTAGTCAAAGATGGGTATACTATGCTGTTAAAATATTCCACACATTTTTTGCCAAGCCGGCTTTGGAAGAAGATATGGAACTCGTCCATGGCAAAGTATTGACTGTAGAAAACTTAAAGAAAAGGAACATTTATGGGCCTTCATGCCGTGCCTTATGTGAACAAGCAGAAGAGCACATTCCACATCTTTTTAGAAAATTCTCTTATGCTTTAGAAGTCTGGAAACATGCTTTTTATGCACTAGTATGCTTGGTATGCACTAGGATGCATAGATTAAGATTGAACACCAAATCCTCCGGTCAGAATATAGGACATTCTAATCATTCCGAAACAATCATAGCATTATTTAGTATGTTTAGTTGCTTTTTCTCCTCGAAAGGTTCACGAAAATAAATTTTTGAATTTGGTTAACAGCTCTTCCAATGAGTTACATTTACAAAATTTCCATTCTTTATTGATTGCTATACTTGCTATGGCTATTCAAAATATATGCGGAGGTTTTCCATGATCATAAAATTTCCAAAACGGATAAAGCTTTTATGAGTTGCATAGGGTTTTAAATTTTAATCTTTGTCTAAATGGCATCTATAAGTTTTAGCATAATCTCTATTTGATTAAGAAACTTTACAAACCAATTTTAAAAATTTTAATTTTAATTTTATTTTTAAATTGAAGATTAATTTTTTTTCCCCTAGGAAAAAGTCGTAATTTCCATTAAGTTAAGAAATTACATTTTGCAGATGCCGTAGCATATTCATATGCAGGCAGTTGCCTGTCGAGTTCATAATAACTGATAAAAGTGTAATCAAGATATCTCCACGCAGGGAGCATTTTCAAAAAAGTCTAACTGTGATCAAAATTGTGACTGTCTCTTCGCAGAGAGCAATATGTTACTGCTGAATATAAACAAAAAAGTTGTACTGTCTCTTATCTAACAGTGTCTATCTACATGCTATAAACAAAAAACAAAACTGATAGTGATTGGGCTTTATAGCCCATCTTCCATCTGTTCATCAAAAGGGCGGTGATAGTACTGATAAAAGGTGCCATCTACTTCCTCTTGGATCCACCAATCTTCACCTATTCTGTGCGCTGCCTCTTTGGAGAGCTGATCTGCAACGGTGTTTTGCTCCCTGTAGATGTGATGGCAAACAAAAGATTCAAATGAAGTAGTCAATCTCTTTGCTTCATCAAGTATATGTCTCAAAGAAAAAGCATGACAATGTGATGCATCATTCAGCCAATTGCAAACAATTTTAGAGTCTCCAAATATCTGTAGGTGTCTGCATTGTTTATGGATAGCAAAATGGATGATGTGTTTGGCTGTGCTAAGTTCTGCATAGTTATTAGTGCCTCTACCAAGGTTGATTTGAAGCTTGTAGCAATGCCTGTCATTGAGATGGAGAATAGCTCCACCCCCGCATCCATCTTCTTGAGCTGATCCATCGAAAAAAGCCCAAGGTTTAGATTTATCGATGGGCACAGGTCTGAGAATGCGCGGTGGGGCGGGGTGGTCTTCTTCAGGTAACATGTTGTAATCAGCGACCGTATGAAGGATGATAGAGGGCCAGTGAGGATCTTTGAGATTGAAGATTGCCCGGTTACGAGCGATCCAGACAGCCCAGCATGCCAGCAAAGGCAGGTTTTTAGCTTTACCAGAGTGCTCGAGGCACCAGTTAGTCCATGCCTCAGGTAGGTTATTCCCATGCCATTCTTTCAAATGCGGGAAATGTGATGACAGAGTTTGCCAAAGAATTTGAGTAGAGCTGCAGGATAGAAACAAGTGTTCAGTGCTTTCTTCTGCATTATGACAAAGGTGGCAGCGGAAAGGTCCATAGAAAGACCGCTTCATGAGATTGGTACCAGTAGGAATTTTGTCAAATAATATATTCCACATCAGAAGTCTCGTCCGAGGGGCTGCCTTAAGCTTCCAGATCGCGCTCCAGGTGGGTTGAATGTCTGGGGGCCTATAAGGTTCCATGAGTCTAAGATATCCCAGCTTTGGAGTGTAGATACCATGCTTGGCAAAAGCCCAGATAATCTCGTCAGATCCCTCAGTGAGTCTGATTTGTGCTTGAGTGAGGGCAGCAGTATACTCCTTCCATTCGTTTATCCAATGTTGAGGTAGTTCTAATGCTCGGGCGGATAACCAAGCCTGCTGGAGGAATGAAGAGTTTGCTTGATCACCAATATGTTTGATATGAGTAATTCCTCTGTCATGGAGATGTCTGATGAGGTCAGCAGGTAATCTGTGGGTGTTCCCACATCCGACCCATGGGTCCACCCCAATACGAACTGCGTTCCCTTCCTTGATACGCCATGTGATCCCTTCCCTTAGCAGAGGTATAGTATCAATGACAACTTTCCAGATGTTGGATATTTGATGATTATTGCCATGTCGTGTGCATATCCAGTCTAATACGGTTAGTGGCTTAATATATTTTGCATATGCAACTTGTGACCAAAGGCTGTCTGATGTGAGTAATCGCCAGCCGAGCTTGGCAGCCAATGCCTTTGAGAATATAGCCAACCTCTTGATGCCCCAGCCGCCCCATCTTTTGGGTTTGGTGATGGTATCCCATTTTACCCAAGCAAAAAGTCGCCCCGGCTGGTGGCCTTTCCATAGGAATCTACAGCATATGCTTTGGAGCCTGTTCAGAATGCCCCTTGGAATCCAAGCGAGGGCCATCCAATAGACAGGTGTGGCTTCAATAACAGCTTTGATGAGTACTAATCTGCCTGCCCGCGAGAGGTATCGATGGTACCAAACCTGAAGCCTCTTCTCCACTTTTGTTATAAGCCATAACCAGTCAGCAATTCTATAGCCAGATGGTTTAAGTCTAAACCCTAGGTACTTTATACCATCGGTTAGATTCAAGTTGACAAATGGAAAGCGTTGTGTAGCATAGGCGGTTTCATGAACCGAGCATCCAACCGAAGTGATTGTGGATTTATTATTGTTGATCTGCATTCCAGTGGCATGTTGAAAAAGGAGGAAGGAATTATGTAATGCAGAGGAGTCACCGATGCTACCATTCAGGAAAATCAAAATGTCATCAACGAATAATAGGTGAGTAAGGAAGAAATTGTCCACAATTTTGATGCCTGTTAGTTGGTGCCTGTCTCTGGTAGATGATATGATCTTACTCAGACCTTCCATGATCAGGAGGAACAGCAGCGGTGAGAGAGGACATCCCTGCCTGAGTCCTCTTTCAGAAGTAAAGAAAGGTGTAGCTTCCCCGTTAAGTAATACGCTGTAAGATACATCAGTGATGCAGCTCATCGTCCATTTGATGAAATCATATGGGAAACCAAGATGAGTAAGCAGCAATCTAAGGTATAGCCAGTTTGTTCTGTCGAAAGCTTTAGAGAGATCTACTTTGAGGATCATACCCTTCTGCTTTTTGATCTGAAGGGAGTGCAAGAGCTCTTGAGCTGTAGCAATGGCCTCGTGGATCTGTCTATGATGCAAGAAAGCAAATTGCTCAGATGATATATGCTGTGAGAGAATGGGCTTGAGGCGATTGGCAATAATCTTGGCAATGATCTTATAGAGGCAATTACAGAGTGATATGGGTCGGAAATCATCGAAGGAGCTCGGGTCATCGGTCTTTGGAATGAGGGCGATGAAGGTGGATTTGATAGCAGATGATATCCTACCTCTTCTCCTACTGTCCTCCACAATGTTCAAAAGGTCATTGCCCAGAATATCAAAGAATGCGATGTAAAATTCAATGGTCCATCCATCAGGGCCAGGGCTCTTGTCCTTTTTAAACCATTTCAGTGTAGCTTCCAGCTCTTCCATGGACACTTCCTTTTGAATCTCCTCCGACATTTCCTGATCCACATATCGAGGGAATAGTTCCGCCACTCTCATGATATCCAAAATGTTTATGACTCCAGGCGCCTTGTATATACCCCTAAAGTGCTCAGTGGCAAGTCTGGCCAAGTTCTGTTGGGATGATACAGTTTGGCCTCGATCATCCTTTAATTCCCAAATAGTATTGATGGCTTTACGTCCATTGGCAAATTTATGATAAAATTTGGTGTTGTTGTCTCCCTCAGTGAGCCATGTAGCCCTGCTTCTCAGTCTCCAACTTTCTTCTCTTTCTTTCAGGATCTGAGAACGCTTGGCGATGAGGAGGTTATACTGATCCTTGCTCTCCTGGGTAGTGAAGGTCCCAATAGATGAATTCTCAAACTCAGCTATGACCCGTTCCGCTTCCTTTAGGGTGAGGTTATCCTGGATGCGCTTCTGGTGAGCCCAAATTTTGGTGATCTGCTTGAGTTCTGTGAGCTTCCTAACAAAACCAGCAGAGAGTTCCTCGTTTTCCCTGATGGGATTGTTCTGCCAGTATTCTTGTACCAGCTGAATGTATGAGGGGTCTTGTAGCCAGGATGCATTGAATTTGAAAGGGCTCTTGATGTTGTGATTGATACCATCTGCCTCCAGGAAGATAGGCCTGTGGTCGGATAATCCGCCAGATCCAACCCATTGACGAGATCTGGGGAGCATATTATATAGGGTTTCCTTAATGAGAAAGCGGTCGAGCCTCCTGGCCAAACTCTGATCCCCACTCCTATTATTTGACCAGGTATACTGTAATCGAGCAGATGGGATGTCCACCCAGTGGTGGTCCTCTAATAAGGAGGAGATGGTATCAGAGAGTGTGTCAACTTGAGCCATGTGCCCCCATGATTCGCAGAACCCCAGAGAAAAATTTAAGTCCCCTCCCAATATAATGTTGTCTGCATGGAGAAGATCAGATCCAAGTAGGGATCTCCAGAAAGTGGCACGATCGGAGCAGGGGCCATAGACATTGATAATGCGGATATCCCGATCTACAGTGTGTGCAGAGATGTCAAGGCCGATGAAACCCTTGCCTCCCCAAAAATTGCGAATATCCACTGACCTGTTGCATACCCCGATAGCCAATCCTCCGGACCTCCCTGATGCGTCCAGTGCATGGAATGTCCAGTTAGGGAGCCAAGAGTTAAGGGTATGAATAAGGGGATCGGCCTGGCAGAGGGTTTCTTGCAGGAAAATAATGTCTAGGTGGGACGAAGTTAGCAGCCTCCTAAGTGCTAGTTTTTTGGCTGAACTAGCAAACCCTCGACAGTTGAAGGAGAGAATCTTCATGAGGGGGGAGGAGGAGGGCCGTCCTTTGCTCTAAGGGCCCCAAAGATTGTTTGTTGTCGCCTGAGGGCGACCTCCTCATCTGCTGTATTCCTAGCTTTGGTGATGCGGGAGGGTCGGCCTCGTGAGGTCTTAAGAGTGATGGGGGAGCTTACAGAGTCGAGGCCGACTACATCAGGGCCTCGGTCTTTGTTCCGAGGTCGCAGAGAATAACGAGATGATGACAGGGTGGTAACAAGAGTCGATGTGATCAATGGGGGGGGAGCCATCGGAGGAGGGGGTGGAAGCGTGCAAATGAGGGATGATTGTGTGTGAATATGTGATGCATGAGAAGCAAAGGAGGGAAGGGGATCAGAGCTCGAAGGGTTACGTGATATGTCCGATGATATGCTGAATGCAAGAGATGGCAAAGTGATAGGAGATGAAGACATACCCGTGTTCGCCGCGTCCACCGGAGGGGGCACAGATTGCTCAGGAGCCTCTGAAGTAGTGGGTGGTGCAGAGGTGGCTGTAACCATATCTGCGCCTGCGTCCCCTGGCTCTCCCCGGGTGGCACCTTCCCCTTGATTGCGCATTTGAACCTCAGGTTGCTGTATTGGATGCTGGACTGGGGGAGCTGTCTGAGTAGGTTCAGTGTCCACATCCTTGCCATTCCTTTGTGATTTCCGGAGGAGTGGGCAGTCCTTGTAAAGATGCCCAACTTTATGGCATCTTCGACAACGGTAGGGTATGCCCTCATAGTCGATTATCTGTCTGCGGGCCGAGTCTCTCCACTGGATGGTAATATGCTCATAAAGTCCGCCCCTAGTGTCCATATTAATGAGGATCCTGGCATAAGCCATCATGCCATTCTGAAGATAAGATTTGTCGTAGCCCATATAAGTGCCGAGTGCATTACCGATGCGCTTAAATATTTCTTCAGACCAGTATTGGAGTGGAAGCCCCGGGAGCCGAATCCAAATAGGTCCAACCCCTATCTGCTCTGTCTCTGGATCAAACAAAGGAGTCCATCTCTTTAGGAGCACCGGCGCATGCTCAAAGTGCCAATGTGAGGACAGAACCCAATTAGTATGGTCAGCACGAGCGAATCTCAGTGCGAACCATCCCCTCACAAAAGTCTGCACAAATGGGATATCCACCAAGTGATTTCCCCAAACCTCAGTCGCCCAAAGCTTCAATCGTGCCGCCGAATAGCTGCGACCCCTGATGCGGCCGACCAAGACCCGATCTGCAAAATCCATCGCTTCGCCCCACTGTATGTCCTCTTCCAGTCTAAGGAAATAATCGTCCTCTTTAGATTTGAAACACTTGGATTTCTTTTTAGGGCCGCCAGGGGGGGGAGGGTTCAGAGTATGGCCCGGGTTCGGAGCAGAGACATGCAATGGAGCCGAGATCTGATGGGAGGCAGGGATTCCGGCTGGGATGTCGTGACCAGCAACAGGAGGGGGGCCCGAAAGCGGGGGTACGGAAGTAAAACAACCGGAGGAGGGACCAAGATAACCCGAGGGACCGGAAGAGGAGGGAGGCAGAGGAGGGTTGTGCGGTAAACGGGAAAAAGAGCCAGCTGACTGGAGGTCTAAACCAGGGTTAGGGTTTAGGCAGTCAGAGACAAAACCGAGGGTTGCCGGCGAGTGAGGAGGCGTTGAGAGGGCCGGCCAGGTGGGAGGTTCATCCGGAAGGACCACAGGCAGAGATCTAGACGATTCACCAAGAGAGTACTGTGAGAAATTCCCGGAGAAATCTTCATAATACATACCTCCTGAGCTGGCAATAGGGGTTCGCCAGATGGAGACCCCCTCCAACGGGTCAGCGGAGTAATCAACGGCTTCCAGATCATCCATGGCCAGCTGCGTCTCGGAACGGCGAACACTTTGTGATGTAGAGAATCCCGGAGAAAATGACAGGTTGCAGTTAACGGTCCGATGTAGGGTAAAGATGAAACCGCCACAGTAGCACCCGGAGGTCGCAGTTCAGGTAAAGCACATCCCCGCGGGTCGCGATGCAACCGGAAGGTGACAGTAACGGCGTAGAGGAGGACGGAGGTTGCGGTCGCGGCGTGAGGAAACGGAGTGCGGCGCGGTTACCAGACAGCTTCAGGGTTCAGAGAAACCCTAACCTAACCCTTTTCGCGCGATAACCTGATCCGTCTCCATCCAATTGAAGATTATTATTCAAAAGTTATAAGTCAATTTTTTTTTAAAAATAACTTTATATATATATATATATATATATATATATATATATATATATATATATAATAAAATTAAAAAATATATTTCAATAACTCATAACAAAAAACAAACACAAAGACAGGCAAAAGGGGAGGGTTGTCTCATAGCGAGCACATCAGACCATAGTTACCAAGTTCACGTTAATTCGCGAGTTCGGTTCGATACGGTGATTAATTCGGAGAATTCCAATCGGAGAATTCCAATTCGATTCGCTGTCTCCAACATTCACTCTGTGTCGTCCCTTAGCTTGAATGTGTTTCGCTCTCAACATGACTCTGTTTCGTCCCTTAACTTGAATGTGTTTCTTTCCCAAAAAGAATACGTGATGTGCTTGATTACACTGAACAGTGGCCATGTAAGCAACTTAAGGTATAAGGTAAATAGATCTTGAAGTTTGATATATACGAATCTATATGGTTGACTAAATATATAAGAATTTTTCAAATTACAAATTTTTAAACCTTGTTTAAATATATTTTATAAATTCAGAAAAAATTCAGAAAATGGTGTTGTATGTATGTAAATTGAAAAATATTGATTTTTTTTAAAATAAAATTTACAGTTATTTCCATAATTTAGGAACTTACTTTTCAATCGTTGAATTGATGGAAATAGGTTATTGAACTTACTCTTCAATTGTTGAATAGGAATCGTCTTGGCAAGGTAAAATTTTTTGAACTTACTCTTCAATTGTTGAATAGGAATCGCCTTCGCAAGGTAAAATTTTTAATCCAGCTTTGCTTTGTTCATGCATTAGAAGAATACAAATTCATGCATTAGAAGAATACAAATTTGGTCCTGCCCAACCCGGGTGCAAATAATAATAATAGAGGAAGAGCAAAACAAGTTTAGAATTAGGCAACTTTGGTGGAAAATTGAAACAATATAGAGAAATGTAAAGCTAATACTAAGATCAATAAACTTTTATATATTTTGTTATTGGAAAAAAATAAAAGGAAAAGATGATTTTTAGAGAAAAAAATGGTAATTTCTATCTTATCAAATTGGTAATTCTTATTGGAAAAAAATGACTATAATTTTTATTAAAAAAATGGTAATTTATATATTAGAAAATTTCATAAAATGACAATTGCAATTAAAAAAAGGATAAATCCTACCTTACAAGAAATTATAAAATAGAAAATTGGAAATTATAAAATAGTAAATTGGTAGCAAATCAATGACTCTGATATAAAACATAAAAACCAATAACATCTGTCACACCTATATTCACATACATAAAAAAAAATTTACTGTATACTTTATTTAACACCTTTGCTATATATATCATATGCTATTCCAACCTGTATGTAAGCACATATGTTAATTGACACCATACGCATGCCACGTATGTACAACTGTTAACCTATATTCTATTCCCATTGCAACCCGAGATTATATGAGCTACGTGACTTTGCAATGCCAGGTCATACTGGTTTATGTACGTGTTGACTTTATGTGACAGCCAACTCTCGTTCTACCAGCTCTCAGTGATTATTAATGAGGCTCGGGTTTCGGCGGTCCTGCCGCAGGCCTTGCAGGTGCCATCTCATTCCTGCTTTAAAGACTTCAGTCCTTTCTGAGATAGGTGGCAAGGTTTGGCTCTTTTGGCCATGTGACACCTCGGTCACAGAGATCTCGGACTCTACGCTTGGGGTTCCCGCCCTGCATAGACGGTCAGGATCTCACCGCAGAATCAAACGGCTGCAAAACACTCAAGGGTTTAGGTCTTTACAAAACCTCAACCGATCACTCTCGGGGTTTATTCACTTGCTCGGCCTTTCCGGCTCCGTCTCGGCGTTCATCCTCCGGTTCCACTCTACCAGTGCTATTTTCTTCACCTGCAATTTCTCGGCAAGCTGCGATGTGACCAAAACCAATCCTACACAGGTATCTGAACCTCGACTCTTAAATCTACTGCACATTTTTACAGGGATGATTGTCTGTAATGTTTTCTAAAGATTGTTTCCTCTTTGCTCACAGGGCACGCCCTCCTGGTGGAGCCAAGGCACCCATACCTGGAGGTTCCACCCTCTCGACGGCCGCAGGTATGTCTTCAGCTCTCCTTTGTTTTGCTTCTGCTTGCGAGAGCTCACGGCCATCGATTTGAGTGGTTTATTACAATTGTGCAGCCGCTGTTCGAATGAGGGTTTCCCTGCATTGCTTGACGAGGTATTCTCCATAGAGAACCCTCACCATTTGAGTTTAGGTCTTCTTTCATGTTCTGGTCAAGTCCATGACCTGTTTTATGGAGGTGTTCACCACGGTGGAGTTCTTCCTGAGTTCTGTTGTATGTATTAAGGACTTATTTTTGTTGAATGCATCCCCTTGCGGCGTGCTCAAATTCTTGGATTACCATGTCTGTTCTTGGACATGTAACCCAGATCTACACACAGACCTGGTTAAGGGTTCAGGTTCTATTTTTGAGATTCTCCGTTAAATAATGTATGAACAATTCTATGCTTCAAGGGTTTTCACCATTCGGGTATTGTTCTTTTGTGCTTTATATATATATATATATATATATATATATATGGAACCCTTGTAATTTATGTATGAAATACGATTTAGTCTGAGCCCTCAGGGCCGTTTACGTTTTTGCATCATCATATATGAATTAAATCTGTGTTCAACTGTGTTAGAATAGTGCATGGAGTTCATGTTTCTGTTACTGGTTTCACTCGCTTTTACGACGGCAACCTTATGGATTATCCCAGGTTGTGATGGTTGCTTCGTTCTGCATTCCTATGCGACTGTTGTTTATTAAGTCTGTTCGGTATTTGTACAGTATGCATTTGAAGGGTTAACCGAAACGATATTATAATTTTTCCCTTTCGCTATGGAAATGTCGCACTATATATATATGCTTGAGGTTTTCATTGCAAATGCATACACAGATTATCTTGTAGATGTAAGCATACCTCTTATCGAAGTTGCATGCACCGGATTTTGTATACTTATAACTGTATAACTCCTTTCGATTTGCATGCACAGGATTTTGTATACATGAATATATTCCTCTTTCGATTTATCGCTCCAAAGAGCTGGGTTCTTGTTACCATGTCCGCTAACACTGTATTTTTGAGAACACGGGTTGATGAAATATATTAATATTCTCATTTTCTGTTTGCACAGTTATCAAATTAACGCTGTTTGTCTGGGGTAACCTTTCTGTGTATTTTCATATCGTCAGTCATTTGTATTAAACAACTGAGGGTTTATTTATTCTTCCGTCGACAGGGTAGCATCTGACTATCGTCAGTGCTCTTCTACCCAGACTCAGAGGTTCTAACCTCACTCCTGTCGACACATTCAGGTATCTACTTGATTATTTATCAAGATATTTAATACTATTTATTCCACTGTTAGTTTATTCACTGTTAAACAGTGACTCGGTCTTATGGACGAGGTTATATTCTGACTATCATTCAATAACCAGTTCTCGATTAACCTCCCCTGGTTCCTATAACCAGTCTTTAACTACATCCATCTATGTAGCTTTATCTACAGTACGACTAGTTCAGACTATGTCTATTGAATGACAATCTGTCCTTTAACTTTAACCATATCTGTACAGTTATCTTATCAATATGACAGTAACTAGGAAAAAGAACTTGTTTCCTGTTTGACTACTGTACATTCACTGTATTTTTTCATATTCAAACAGAGACTCTGCAATTTGAAAACCGTACCTGGTTCACCAGTATCAAGAATGGTTTCTCAAGCAAGTCACCTGTGCTTGTTTCTGCTCTTCCACCCAGCCATGAGATCCATCCCTCAGACGGAATTCTCCCCCCGAGCCATCTTGCAGACCTCAAGTCCTCAACAAGATTTGTGCACTCTGTGCCTGGTTATCTGGTCCTAACCAGACTTAACCTCTGTTTTCTTTTCCTTTTCTTGGAAAAAGGTTTTCCTTCTGTCTGTCCCCACAGCACAGAACTTCCTCCCCACAGCCAGGACTTTTCCTCCTCTGGGAGGGTAGTTTCCATCAGTTATTATAACTGAACTCTTTCTTTTCAATCCACCTCTTAGAGGCTGCCAGCATTTCAAGAAAATATTTAAATTACTTTCATCAAAAATAGTTTGTCACAGTTTTGTTTTTAAACATAAACAACAACTGTATTAATGTCTTTTACCACAGTAAATTTTTATATTTACATAAACTGGGGTCATTACATCTCCCCCTCCTGTGATTGGACATCGTCCCGATGTCTGTCTTCCTTAAACAAATTCGGGTAAGCTTCTCTAAGGAGTTCCTCATCCTCCCAAGTGGCCTCTTCAGGCCCGTAGTGCTGCCATTGCACCTTAGCTTGGAAAATAACCCGTTTCCGCAGCCGCACTTCTCTCCGGTCGAGAATGGTCAGTGGTTCGACCAGAACCTCGCCTTCCGGCTCGACCTGCAATCAGCAACAGATTTAGTTATTTTCTTGTTTAGGAACAAAGCTTATCTAGAATGACCAGATTAATTCTTACCCGAACATTCTGCCATTGAATCACATGTTTAGGATCGTAGACGTATTGTTTTAATACGGAAATGTGAAAAACATTGTGGATCCTAATATGGCTTGGTAGGGCGAGTTGATAGGCTACCGGCCCCACCCTTGCCAAGATTTGAAAAGGTCCAAAATAGCGAGGTGCAAGTTTGGCACACCCGCTCCACTGCAAAGTACTCCTTCTGGGTTGAATTCTAACAAACACATGGTCCCCAACCTGAAATTCTTTGAACCTTCTCTTTCGATCAGCAAAACTTTTCTGTCTGTCCTGAGCGGCCTTTAAGTTGGTACGCACTTTTTTTACCGTGTCTTCCATTTCCTTGAGCATTTCAGGACCAATTCGTAATCTATCCTCAGGTCCACTCCAACTTGAGGGTGTGCGGCACTTCCGCCCATACAGCACCTCAAAAGGACTCAGCTGTGTTGAGGAATGATACCCATTGTTATATGCAAACTCGACCAGGTGGAGGTATTCCTCCCATTGAGTTGGTTTCATCATAACACATGCTCTCAGCATGTCCTCCACTACCTGATTTACTCGTTCCGTCTGGCCATCGGTCTGGGGATGATAAGCTGTACTAAAGTTCAGCTGTGTTCCCAGTTCAGCAAACAATGTCCTCCAAAAGGTTGAGGTGAACTTAACATCACGATCTGAGATAATTACCTTCGGGAGTCCATGCAGTTTGAACACATTTTGCATGAAAATATGAGCAATTTGCACAGCCTTATACGTTGATTGCACAGGTATGAAGTGTGCTGCCTTACTTAACTTATCCACTACCACCATAATGGAATCATTATTTTTCTTCGTGCGAGGCAATCCGGTTATAAAGTCCATGGAAATAGTCTCCCATTTCCATTCCGGAATGGGTAAGGGTTGTAACAGCCCTGCTGGATGCAAATGCTCCGCTTTAATCTGTTGACATTCCAGACATTGCGCTAGATACTCGGCTACCTCCTTTTTCATTTTTGGCCAGTAATATTCCTTTCGAAGAGCGGTAACCATTTTCTGGTACCCTGGATGCCCGGTGTAATGGCTGGTATGGAACTCATCCAGAATCAGTCTTCTAAGGCTATCTTCATTGGGTACATACAGCTTTTTATTAAAATACAGCATTCCGGCATCGTCCAGCGCATACCCTTGTTGTATTTCCTTATCAGAAAGTTGTTGTACTTGCTGTTTAATTTGCTGGTAAACAACATCTTGATCAGCCGCTGTTTTTATCCTTTCCAGTAGGGTACTTTGCCATTTACTAACCGAAATCTTGCACACGCATTGTACCTTTCGACTCAATGCATCAGCTACTCGGTTCTCCTTCCCCTTTAAATGTTTAATTTCAAAATCAAACCCGCTTAAAAAGTCAGCCCAACGAGCTTGTCTCGCATTCAAAGTGGGTTGGCTGAAATAGTTTGTTAAGCTGTGGTGGTCCGTTAGCAGCAAAAATTTTCTCCCCAAAAGGTAGTGTCGCCACATTTTCAGTGCATGAATAATGACTGCCAGCTCCAAGTCGTAAGCAGAATATTTCTGCTCATGTTCCTTCAGTTTCCTTGATTCGTATGCAATTACTCTTCCCTCTTGCATCAACACTCCTCCCACACCTTCTTTACTTGCATCAGTACAGACCACATAATCCTTATTAGGATCAGCTATACATAATATGGGCGCGGTGGTGAGTAAGTGCTTGAGCTGTTCAAAGCTCTCCTGACATTATGGGGCCCACTTAAATACCTTTCCCTTCTTTTGTAAGGAGGTGATAGGGTATGCTACCCTTGAAAAGCCTTCCACAAATCTTCTGTAATAACCTGCTAGCCCCATAAAGGACCTAATATCTGCCACGTCCTTTGGTATGGGCCACTCCATTATAGTTCTGATTTTCTCAGGGTCAACTGCAATCCCTTCCTTTGTGATTACATGGCCTAAGTATTGTATTTCCTCCTTAAAGAAATCACACTTACTAAACTTTGCATATAATTGATGTTCTCGCAAAGTTTGCAACACCAATCTGAGGTGTTCTTCATGCTCCTTCCTTGATCGGGAGTAAATCAGAATGTCATCTATGAATATCAACACAAATTTATCTAAGAACCTGTGAAACACACTGTTCATCAAACACATGAATGTAGCAGGTGCATTGGTCAGACCAAAAGGTAACACCACGAATTCATAATGGCCATACCGCGTTCTGAAAGCTGTCTTAGCGATATCCTCTTCTTTGATTCTGATCTGATGGTAACCAGATCGCAGATCGATCTTAGAGAATACTGTTGCCCCCTTCACCTGGTCAAAAAGTTCATCTATCCTAGGCAAAGGATATTTATTTTTAATCGTGAGCTTATTCAGCTGACGATAATCAATGCACATCCGAAAGGTTCCGTCTTTCTTTTTGACAAATAACACTGGGGCTCCCCAGGGTGATACACTGGGACGGATGTAATTTTTATCTAGCAGCTCCTGCAGTTGCATTTTTAATTCTGTTAGTTCTGGTACACTCATTCGGTATGGTGCCCGTGACACGGGTGCTGCCCCTGGAATCAATTCAATAGTGAAGTCCACATCTCTTTTAGGTGGCAGTCCTGGTACTTCCTCAGGAAAAACATCCGCAAAATCTTGTACCACCGGAATGTTACCCAGCGTAACAGTCTTTTCTTTCTGATTTGCGTATCCCACCTGAATCGCGTAAATTTGACATTTCTTTCTGATGCATTTAGCTAACTGAGAGGCTGTAATGGGTCGAATCTGCACAGGATGCTTAATTCCTTGTAATTCCTGCTGCTCTCCACGGTCATCCTTATAATAAATGGTTTTTGTCTTGCAATTCACTAAGGACCAGTGTTTCTCCAGCCAATCCATCCCAATCAGGATGTCATATGAACCCAAAGGTAGTATGTTCAAGTCTGCCACTATTGGCTGCCCTGCTATGGTTAGAGAGCAGTTATTTATCTTGGCCAAGACCCGTCTCTTGGCTCCTGTAGCCAACTGTACCAACCATGGATTTCTGAATTTTTCAGATTGTAACTTACACTGTTCTACTATCTTTGGGCTAACATAACTTAAAGTAGCTCCTGGATCTATAAGAACAGCTATAGAAAGGTTCGAAATTTTACCTTCAAATTCAACCATAGTCGGCTGGTATTCCACTTGGCGGTCTTCCAAAGCTGCATTAATTCTGGGTACATTACGTGCCACGTCCCCAACGGTCGAAGCTTCATGAATTTGGGATATCTGATCTGTCCCCTTTCGCTGTGGGCAGTTTTTAACATAGTGAGGTCCTCCACAGCCCCAGCATTGAACTGGAGGTCTGGTCATCCCCTCACCTTCTGGTCTAACAGGCTGCTCACTTACTCTTGATTCACTCATTGGCCTAGATCGGGGCGCATTCCTTGCAACAGACCTGCTGTTTAATCCTTTACCAGCTCCCTTACTTCCACTGCTGCGACCTCCCTTGCTGCTTCCAACCGTCCGACTACTCTTTTTCTCATTCCATCTTTTGTTTGAAGTATCCCCCTTCTGTTTATTCTGCTGGTAGCAGATCCTCGCTTTACGAATAGCCTCATCCATGGTCCTAGGATTGTCAAATTCAATCCTCTCTCTTATGTATGAAGGTAAGCTACTCACAAACCTTTGTACCTTGGCTTTTTCCTCCTTGATATAAGGTACATAACGTAACAGAGAGGTAAAGCGATTAATGAACTCGTCCATTGTCTGCTGACCCAATCTTAAATCATGGAATTCCCTTGCCTTTTCATCGTAGAAGCGTTCAGTCAGGTACCTTTCTTTGAAGTATTTCTGGAACTTCTCCCAGGTAATGGTTCGTTCACTTACCCCTTTGACAATCTTGATTTCCTCCCACCACAAGGTTGCCTTACCTTGTAACTGGAAGATAGCTAATCTCGCCTTCAAGTTATGATCATACTCGTACAACTGAAAATATTTATTCATATTTATTAACCAAGCTTCAGCTGCTTCCTCCTGTTCGCCATCAAAATGTGGGGGTTTAATTTTTCGAAATTCTCCCTGCAGCTCCATCCTCTGACGTTTTGAAGTTTGCTGCTCTGGTACATTGTCAGAATGATCCTCTTTGCCCTCTGACATTTCAGGTTCAATCTGATAATTTTGTTCTTCCGTCATCCTCTGCTGTTCCGCGCTGGGATTAGATAGAGGTGGATTCTGCCTGTCCGACAAACTCTTCAGAATCCTTTCTTGTTCAACTGTTAAACGCGCGTTGTCCTCTCGCAAACGTGCCATCTCATTTTTCAATTCTTGAACAGTTTCCAGTATTGCCAGATTGGTACTTCGTGTTGCCTCACCCAACTGTACCCACAGCTCCGGGTTCTCCTGAGGGTTACTGCCGGTTCCTTGCATTTTGTCTCCTCTCTGATTTAACTGTTAACTGTTGTAATTCTGTGTTTTACCCCTAAATAGACAGAACAACAGTTAGTTAAATTATTAACTTACATACGTATGCATGGTGTAGGCTTCTGCACAGTGAAACATGTTTTGCTTGAGGCCACAGTGTTGAAACTGGGCTCTGATACCAATTGTCACACCTATATTCACATACATAAAAAAAAATTTACTGTATACTTTATTTAACACCTTTGCTATATATATCATATGCTATTCCAACCTGTATGTAAGAACATATGTTAATTGACACCATACGCATGCCACGTATGTACAACTGTTAACCTATATTCTATTCCCATTGCAACCCGAGATTATATGAGCTACGTGACTTTGCAATGCCAGGTCATACTGGTTTATGTACGTGTTGACTTTATGTGACAGCCAACTCTCGTTCTACCAGCTCTCAGTGATTATTAATGAGGCTCGGGTTTCGGCGGTCCTGCCGCAGGCCTTGCAGGTGCCATCTCATTCCTGCTTTAAAGACTTCAGTCCTTTCTGAGATAGGTGGCAAGGTTTGGCTCTTTTGGCCACGTGACACCTCGGTCACAGAGATCTCGGACTCTACGCTCATAGAGGGTCAGGATCCCACCGCAGAATCAAACGGCTGCAAAACACTCAAGGGTTTAGGTCTTTACAAAACCTCAACCGATCACTCTCGGGGTTTATTCACTTGCTCGGCCTTTCCGGCTCCGTCTCGGTGTTCATCCTCCGGTTCCACTCTACCAGTGCTATTTTCTTCACCTGCAATTTCTCGGCAAGCTGCGATGTGACCAAAACCAATCCTACACAGGTATCTGAACCTCGACTCTTAAATCTACTGCACATTTTTACAGGGATGATTGTCTGTAATGTTTTCTAAAGATTGTTTCCTCTTTGCTCACAGGGCACGCCCTCCTGGTGGAGCCAAGGCACCCATACCTGGAGGTTCCACCCTCTCGACGGCCGTAGGTATGTCTTCAGCTCTCCTTTGTTTGGCTTCTGCTTGCGAGAGCTCACGGCCATCGATTTGAGTGGTTTATTACAATTGTGCAGCCGCTGTTCGAATGAGGGTTTCCCTGCATTGCTTGACGAGGTATTCTCCATAGAGAACCCTCACCATTTGAGTTTAGGTCTTCTTTCGTGTTCTGGTCAAGTCCATGACCTGTTTTATGGAGGTGTTCACCACGGTGGAGTTCTTCCTGAGTTCTGTTGTATGTATTAAGGACTTATTTTTGTTGAATGCATCCCCTTGCGGCGTGCTCAAATTCTTGGTTTACCATGTCTGTTCTCGGACATGTAACTCAGATCTACACACAGACCTGGTTAAGGGTTCGGGTTCTATTTTTGAGATTCTCCGTTAAATAATGTATGAACAGTTCTATGCTTCAAGGGTTTTCGCCATTCGGGTATTGTTCTTTTGTGCTTTATATATATATATATATGGAACCCTTGTAATTTATGTATGAAATACGATTTAGTCTGAGCCCTCAGGGCCGTTTACGTTTTTGCATCATCATATATGAATTAAATCTGTGTTCAACTGTGTTAGAATAGTGCATGGAGTTCATGTTTCTGTTACTGGTTTCACTCGCTTTTACGACGGCAACCTTATGGATTATCCCAGGTTGTGATGGTTGCTTCGTTCTGCATTCCTATGCGACTGTTGTTTATTAAGTCTGTTCGGTATTTGTACAGTATGCATTTGAAGGGTTAACCGAAACGATATTATAATTTTTCCCTTTCGCTATGGAAATGTCGCACTATATATATATGCTTGAGGTTTTCATTGCAAATGCATACACAGATTATCTTGTAGATGTAAGCATACCTCTTATCGAAGTTGCATGCACCGGATTTTGTATACTCATAACTGTATAACTCCTTTCGATTTGCATGCAAAGGATTTTGTATACATGAATATATTCCTCTTTCGATTTATCGCTCCAAAGAGCTTGGTTCTTGTTACCATGTCCGCTAACACTGTATTTTTTTGAGAACACGGGTTGATGAAATATATTAATATTCTCTTTTTCTGTTTTCACAGTTATCAAATTAACGCTGCTTTTCTGGGGTAACCTTTCTGTGTACTTTCATATCGTCAGTCATTTGTATTAAACAACTGAGGGTTTATTTATTCTTCCGTCGACAGGGTAGCATCTGACTATTGTCAGTGCTCTTCTACCCAGACTCAGAGGTTCTAACCTCACTCCTGTCGACACATTCAGGTATCTACTTGATTATTTATCAAGATATTTAATACTATTTATTCCACTGTTAGTTTATTCACTGTTAAACAGTGACTCGGTCTTATGGACGAGGTTATATTCTGACCATCATTCAATAACCAGTTCTCGATTAACCTCCCCTGGTTCCTATAACCAGTCTTTAACTACATCCATCTATGTAGCTTTATCTACAGTACGACTAGTTCAGACTATGTCTATTGAATGACAATCTGTCCTTTAACTTTAACCATATCTGTACAGTTATCTTATCATTATGACAGTAACTAGGAAAAAGAACTTGTTTCCTGTTTGACTACTGTACATTCACTGTATTTTTTCATATTCAAACAGAGACTCTGCAGTTTGAAACCGTACCTGGTTCACCAGTATCAGGAATGGTTTCTCAAGCAAGTCACCTGTGCTTGTTTCTGCTCTTCCACCCAGCCATGAGATCCATCCCTCAGACGGAATTCTCCCCCCGAGCCATCTTGCAGACCTCAAGTCCTCAACAAGATTTGTGCACTCTGTGCCTGGTTATCTGGTCCTAACCAGACTTAACCTCTGTTTTCTTTTCCTTTTCTTGGAAAAAGGTTTTCCTTCTGTCTGTCCCCACAGCACAGAACTTCCTCCCCACAGCCAGGACTTTTCCTCCTCTGGGAGGGTAGTTTCCATCAGTTATTATAACTGAACTCTTTCTTTTCAATCCACCTCTTAGAGGCTACCAGCATTTCAAGAAAATATTTAAATTACTTTCATCAAAAATAGTTTGTCACAATTTTGTTTTTAAACATAAACAACAATTGTATTAATGTCTTTTACCACAGTAAATTTTTATATTTACATAAACTTGGGGCATTACAACATCTATTTTGGAAAAAAATTAACATATACAACTTTTATATTTTCATTAAAATTTTGAATATAAAGATTGTTTATTTAAATTTATAAAAAAAATAAAAAAAATTAATATATTTAAGTATTTGTAAGATGTATACTGTCAAAGTTTTTCCATATTAAATTTTATAGAGTCTAATCTTTTCCGTATAGTAATCCGAATCCAAATTCAAATTTGGTAACTATGGTTTTAATTCGAATCCGAATCCGAATTCGGTAACTATGCATTAGACTAAGAGGAGCGAAATAGAATTTGAATAGAACGTATATCCAATTTTTCGGATTTTTAATTTTATGTGGCCTTCTTTTCCGACTTTCTCCTCTTTTGATAACGTTGAAATTTTATATAAATATACGGATAATTATTCAAAATATTTTATCAATTTTTTTATAATTTAATTATAATTATTTAAAATATTAAAAAATTAAATAGAATAAAAAATAATTAGTTTATTATTTATATTTATAAAAATAAGGATCAGGATCGAGATGTAAAGGTGATAGTCATCTAATAGGGATTTGTTTGTGCCTGGTATTTTTTTAAATTTGTTAAAAGTTATTGTTATAATTTTTATTTTATTTGAAATTTAAACTTTAACCATTTTTTTATTTTATATTTTTAAAGTAATTTAAAGGTGAAGTATTTTTTTAGGGGTATAATTTTTTTAAATTAAATTGATATTAAATTACACAGTATTAATTTTATTTTTTTTCCATAGTAACATTAAAATCTTTTTGCCATGGACATTTAAATTGTAAATCACATCAAATAAAATTTCTAAGTGAAATAGGGAAATCATAAATTAATTGAATCTATCAATTAAACATGAAAATAATAATAGTGCTTGGAATTGATATATTGACTAGAGGTATAGATTTAGTTTGTTATAGAAAGGTTACTCAGTGTTAGCCCGTTCTTCCACCCCCATCATGGTCCAAATTAAGGAAAAATTAACCAAATTAATATATTTTCGTTTTCATTTTAATCTTTTAATTGTTATTCTACTAAAATATATTTTTATTTTTATTCAATTTTTAATTCATTTAAAAAAATTAATAAAAATAATCAATTAAATAATTATTTAGTATTTATATCATTATTATAACTATAATTTAATAGAAAAAAGAAACAAATTGTTAAAACATTATTCTATATTTCTTATATTTCTTCCTTCAACCGTGTGGAATAAACATCAACTTCTTTGGTTCTTAAGTTTCTTCCTTAAATTAAGAGGTATATGAAATCTTAAGAAATTTCCATTCTTTAAGTTTAAGTTTATATCTATCTATCTATCTATCTATCTATCTATCTATCTATCTATCTATCTATATATATATATATATATATATATATATATATATATATATATATATATATATATATATATATATATATATATATATATATATATATAGATATATATATATAGATATATATATCAATAATTTATAAAATGCTAATGAATAATGAAATAATTATTATAATTATTTAATAATATATTATTATTATTGTCTTAATTTAATAAAATAAAAAAATAAATAGTTAAAAAATAGTTTATATATTTTTATAAAATTTATAAACAAAACACAAGTTTCATAATTCTTATTTTTTTTCCTTTTCTTTTACTTGATAATTCAACAGTTATAAAACATTTTAGTAGTGTTTTTTTATTAGGGATGATCACCTTCACATATAAGAGATTCCTAATGTTCTCCCAAAACATCTAATCAAATTTAAAATAGGTTGGGGCTCTATAGGTATTGATCACATATATGAATTATCTAAACACTTTAATGTAGTAAGTTGTTGCATGGTTACAATCCAATCCACACTTAATATGATGACTAATTATGCCAACACCATCTTTGTTTCTCTCAAGAAAATGAAAAATAAAAATGCAAACAAAGATTTTTTCAACCCAACCTTCAGAAAAATGTCTCAGCAAAGTTATATATTTAAGCTAGTTAATTAGATTATAATGTGTTCAATCCTTATTTCCCACAACGACCTACATAATAGGGGATTCATGCTTCTTTTTAAGGTAAAATGACCCAAATGGGCACAACAAATTCCTATCTTTCAAGGTCAAATATAGTAGTGAGTTTTCTAAAGAGCATTATTTATTACCCATACTGCCCCAACAAGAAACAAATTCAAAAAAATTCTTCATCACTCTTGGGAAAAATTAGTCCCTTAACCCTTATTTAACATAAGGTGAGGGTGGTGTAAGTAGGAGCTGGGAGAAACAGGGGTTTACAATTCATGAAATTTGCAGTCCTAGAGTTTGAACTAGAATGGAACAGGGTCAGAGTGGCAGAACTTTTCAAGAGGGGACAGATCTTGGCCCGACAGATGGTAAACGAGGGGTCCACAGGGATCCCTACTTACAAATAGATAATCATGCATAAACAAACAACACAGGAAGGTGTGAAAATTGCAGGGTGTGAAAGGTCACAAAAAGAGGATGGGACCAGCAAGGGTAGGAGAAGATATGAGGGCAAGGAGGAACACAACACTCAAAAACTGAAAGGGAAGGAGAGCGATGATAGAACAGACATTAGAAGCAAGAAGAAGGTAGCACAGGCACATCCTGCACATGAGAGCGACCAAGAGAAAGAGCAAGAGGACGGTGGAAAGGGAGCCCCAGAAAAAGAGAGCGAGGAGAAGGGGAACAAACCAGAAAACCTCAATAGCAAAACAACTCAAGGCCCATGCAAGCCCAAAACAACAGAAGCCCTAAGGGTGGTGATAACAGACCCAGAAATTCAAGCCTACAGAGAACACATGACTGAACATGCAATGATTTTCAAGTTCATGGGACTTTGGCCAACGGAAAGGGCGTTGTGTTAATGGATAAAGCATCAATGGAAACCCAAAGGTGATGTTAGACTGTACCTAGGAGCCAAAGGTTTTTTCGCTGTTGTTTTTTTGTATCTAGAGGATAAGGATAGAATATTTGATAGTGGACCTTATTTCTTCACTTCATCGGGCCTTTATGTGAGGCCTTGGAAGCCCAACTTCATGCCAGAAAAAGAAACCTTCAAGCAAGTGCCAGTCTGGATTCGCCTCTTCGCACACCAATAGACTATTGGGGACATTCAGCTCTAAAACAGATAGGTGACAAGTTGGGGACTTTCATCAAAGCTTTAGAAGCCACTATGCATAGAAGATGCACTTCTTGTGCTCGAATCTATGTGGAGTTGGATGTATCGGGGGCATTGCATGAAGGACTGTGGTTGGAATACAGGGATGAGGACTATTTCCAAGCCATTGACTATGAGAAAATTCCATTTCGCTGCAGGAAGTGTCATGATCATGGACATTTAATCAGAGAATGTCCATTAAATAGAACAGCGGAACCCCAAATGCGGGTGACACAAATGAATTAAATGATAGTCATGATAGATTGTAAGACCAGGTACTGCCAGCTGCAGGGCAGCGTGGCTTCCCAGGTTTTCACCTCGCGCAAGAGGGATAACATTATTAAGGATGGATACTGCAGGATTTTTGCATTAATGGAGTGCATTGTTCAAAGAAAAAATGTGGTTGTTATAATCATGGTGATCCTGTTTGTTCTCTTCACACCTTGCGCTCAGTCTTATTGTTCCGGGCCTTGGTTTGATGTGGTTTTTGGTGACAGGCAGAACCTTGCAAACAGAGGCAAGCTCCAGGATTAGCACGACTTTAAGGGGTAAGCTTTCTAAAGCTCTTGAATTTAGAACTGGACGAGTTTGTTCTCCATCTCGGGCATTCTCTGTGCGTTTGATTCGGTCTCTGTGTCAATCATTTTATCCCCCTGTTGTTGTCTCTGGTTTCTCTGTGCCTTCCCCTTCGCTCTTCATAATGGTTCGCCAGGGTGGGAGGAATCGTTCCAGGGGGTGACGTGGAAGCAGCAAACGTCCAACTGCTAGTAATTCTATGGACCCTGAAGAGTCTCCTATCAATCTTCCCTCCTCTCATGTGGATGTGCCTCCTCCAAGCCCTGTGAGCAAGCCAATTCCAAATAGTGCTTTCAAAACCACGCATTTCAAATTCCAAAGCATTCTGAATAGGCCTCTGATTACTGCTCATATCACTATAATCCTTTTGGAAGAATAAAATCAAATCTCTCCTCTGTCATGCATGGATCCTGATCCTTCTCAAAGCAGTGAGCATTTAATGGATGAGGGAAGCCAGGAGAATCGGACGAATGATAAGTTTGGTCAGGATGAAATTCCCAAAATAATTTTGCCTCTTGAAGACATAAATCCAGTGGCTGGGGAAGGGACTTTTGGAGCTACAAATCATTCCTTGGCGAACCCAGCAAGCGAGACAGATGGAAATGAACATTTGAGGTTTGGCAGCGCATGTCTAGTAGCAGAGAAGACTCCTGGTGAGGATGTGGAAGTTTAACGCCACATGGGTCTGTTTTTTCTCCCTTTTTGGTTTTGATATCACTCAGATGACTACTTCCAGGCAACTCTGCTCACAGTCAAGGTTCAGCATCTTCAACCTGTTGTTTTTGTTTCCCTTCGGGGCAGTGGTTGTTTATTTATCGGCTAGTTTGCCAAGTACTTATGCTTTTTTGCTGTCAATGTTTCTACCTACGTTCTACGGGTCTATCTCTAGGTTCTATATCTGTCTTCTAGCTCTTTGTAACTGGTCTCCCTAGGTTCCTTCTGTACTGGGGTAGTTCTGATGTGTTGAGTGCTCTCGGGTTCTGTTCTCTGAGGCCTCAACTCCTTGTAAAATTATTCCTCTTTTCAGTTAATAGATTTTAGTCTTTGTAGAGAAAAAAAATAGAACAGTGGAAGAACACAAGGGAGATCAGGTAGAAAAGAACAGGGACACCTTCATTTGGCCAAGAGCAAGACAAAGATCAAACAGGAAATGCACAATCAGAACAAGCACAACACAAGGTAATACTAGTAATTATTTTGATTTTTTGGAGACTGAAACCGAATCAGAGGACCAAAATAAGGTACAAAATACCTCTGAAGCAAACAAAAATACATCAGAGTATGCTACCAAAGCAAGGGAGGAAAATACACAAAAGAGGTAGAGGAAGATTCAGAAATGCTCATAAGTGACAACAGAAGTGAGGATATGTAGCTCAATGAGATATTAGACCAGGAAACATGGTGGAAGACTGGAAAAAGAATGGGATGGAAAACATATCGGAAGAGGAAGTTAGGAAAATTAATGAAATATTCATAGCAAAACAGAAAGCAGAGATTGATAGGCGAAACAAGAATCTGGGTGTAGCAAAAGGAATGGGACTCCGAACAAAAAGCCTACTTCAAACATCCACCAGCTCCAAACAAAAGGAGAAGATAGGGTGTAGATCCAATAATGAGGCACTGTAGGAAATGGGACATATGCTTTTAAACTCTGGTAAGATGAAAGCTCTAGAAGATTTTTCTCTTAACTACTAATCTTTTATGTTAAAATGAAAGTCATCTCTTGGAATGCTAGAGGGCTTAATAGCCAAGTAAAACAAAGACTCTTAAAGAGGAAGGTCCAAAAGGAAAAACCTGACATTATATTTGTGCAAGAAACCAAATGCGCAAGCAATACTATTTATAATGCAAGCAAAAAGCTAGGTAGGCAAATGGAATACATGGAAACTGCTAGTCATGGATGGGAGGGAGGTTTAGTTACCCTGTGGAATCCACATGTAATCAAAATCCTCTCATCTGAAGCTACCAGGTCCTTTATAGCCATAGAAGTTCAAGTGATAGGCAATTCAGAAACCTATCCGTGCACCAATGTTTACGGGCCTCACAAGTTAGAAGAGAAATACATTTTTCTTAGAACTTTATTGAATCTAAAGCTCAGATATCCCAATGCAAAGGAAATTATAGGCGGGGATTTCAATATGATAAATACACTATTGGAGAAGAAAGGAGGGATCAAGAAACTCAACAAATATTCTGAAGCATTCTTAGATTTCATCAACACAACTAAACTAGTGGATGTCCACCCCAAGAGTGGGGATTTCACTTGGAATAACAGAAGGGGAAGGGAAAGACAAATCGCCTCTCATATTGACAGATTTCTAATATCTGAAAGTATTCTGTTGGAGGGAGTGATAGTAGAATCAGACATTCTACCTAGTGGAGGGTCAGACCATTGGCCCATTTCTCTGATTGCTGCTATCCAGGGCACTCCTAGAAATAAGCCATTCTGATTTGAGAAATTTTGGCTTAACCATTCGGACTTAATTCAACTTGTTGAGCAATGGTGGAATGAACCAATGGATATAGAGGTACCAAAATGTACAAACTACAGCATAAATTGAGATACATCAAGAATAAAATCAAAACATGGAACATAAAAGTCTTTGGGAACATATTAAGAAAAAGCCAAGATAGAGGAGCAGCTAGAGCAGATTCACAAAGGCTGGATAACTAGAGATAGCAACCTAGAAACTGCAAACAAAGAAAAAAATTTGATGCAACAATGGCAAATTCGTTGCCAACAGGAAGAGACCCTTTGGAAGCAAAAGTCCTGGATTCAGTGGCTCAAGGAAGGGGAACAGAACACCAAATTCTTTCACAGATCAGCACTGGACTACAGAGGTGCCAATAAAATCCTCAGTCTTAGAAACGAACAGGGGGACACTCTCCAGAATCATCAAGGAATTTCCACCTTGCTCACTACGCATTTTAGCAGCATAGCACAGGAGCCAGAGGTAGATAGAACAGAGGCAATTGCTGAACTTATCAAATCCATTCCCAAAACAATCACCAATGAGTAAAACCTTGCACTAACTAGAGAAATATCTTTGGAAGAGGTGGAAGAAGTGGTGAAGAACATGCCAAATGACAAAGCACCTGGGCCCGACGGCTTTACCATCAACTTTTACATGGATTGCTGGGAAATTGTTAAAACTGAGGTCTGGGAAGTGGTGGAGGACTCTCGGCATTCTGCCTCAATTCTCAAATCTCTAAATTCAACTTTCCTGGCCTTGATTCCAAAAGAAGAAGAGGCCAACACCCCAGCTAAATTTCAGGCTATTGCCTTGTGCAATGTCATCTATAAGATTATCTCTAAAGTCATTGCCAACAGATTGAAACCTATTCTCCCGGGCCTCATCTCAGAAGAACAGTCAGGATATGTTGAGGGAAGACAGATTCTGGACAATATTTTACTAGCACAGGAAATTATTCATACACTTCACTCCAGGAAAATCGCAGGCACGATGATGCAACTTGACTTATCAAAGGCTTATGAAAAAGTCAACTGGAATTACCTAGAAGCAATCTTAGAAGCTTTTGGTTTCGTAAATCAATGGATAAAGTGGATTGTAGCTCTGATTAAATCTACTAAATTTTCTATATTGGTAAATGGTTCCCCCGCTGACCAATTCTCCCCCTCATGAGGACTCAAGCAAGGAGACCCATTATCACCTTTTCTTTTTGTCATCCTGATGGAAGGTTTAAGCAGACTCATTCGTAGCGCTAAAGAGGATGGAAAGATCAGAGGATTGCAGCCCTTACCTTCCATTCCAACGACCACTCACCAACAATTTGTTGATGATACAAGGTTACATGGTTCTCCTACAGTCAAAGAAGCCCGGGCTATAAAAGGATCCTTAATCTTTTCAGTGAAGCCTCAGGTATGGAAATTGATCTATCTAAATCCACCATCTTCTTTTTCAATACGCATTTAGCTGTGCAAAAAAATCTCTCTATCATTCTAGGCTTCCAAAGAGCCAGTCTGCCCTCGAGGTACCTAGGAGCACCTCTAACGGATAAACCCTGGAAAAAAATTCATTGGGAGAAGATCCTATCCAGTTTAGAGAAAAGATGTAATCACCGGACCCATAGAGCCCTCAATTAGTTGGGAGGCTAGTTTTAACCAAAGCTGTACTGCAAGCTATTCCTCAATATATGCTCTCCATAATCCCGGCTCCCAAAGGAGTCCTGCAGCAAATGAGAGTGATTCAGAGAACTTTCTTATGGACAGGAAATGCAGAGAAGAAAAAATGGGCACTAGTCGCATGGAATAAATTATGCAAACCCAAACATTTGGGAGGGTTAAACTTGCTAGACCCCCTCACCATCAATAGGGCTTGTGGGGCCAAGCTTTGGTGGAAATGGTTGAAGGAACCCAATCTTCCTTGGGCTAGACATTAGAAGGAGAAATACACCCAATGCACAACACTCAGAACTTGATCAGAATGCAAGAGAATCCAGAGGGTTCACCAATCTGGAACCTAGCAACGCGAAATCGAGGAATTATACAGGCGAATAGCTTTTGGGAAATCCGTAATGGGAAAACGACCCTTTTCTGGGAGGATGCCTGGCAACAACTCCCTAAGTTAGAGAAGCCAAAGTTCACAGAGCTGCAAAGAAATTATCAAGGGCTTGGGAGAACAACGGTAAATCACTATTGGACTCCTAATAACAGGGACCCGGAATGGAGAAAATGGGCAATCAATGAAACAAAAAACATAACTGCAGCAAACAACGACGTCAAGGACCTGCAAAATCTATTAAATAAAAGAAGAATTAGGAAGGCAGATGACAACAAGCAACTAAGATGGGGAAAGCAAGGAGGGGGAAATTTCACGCTCAAAGAAGCCAGAAATTGTATTGAAGATTCAGAGCAAATTGAACAGGTACAATGGTGCAGCAAGGTCTGGGATTCTTAGTTCTAGCCAAAAATTAAAATCTTCCTCTGGCTCCTAATGCATAGGAAAACCTTAACTTGGGAGAATCTCCGCAAGAAAGGGTTTTATGGCCCTTCTAGGTGTCCCATGTGCCACAAGGAAGAAGAAACTATAAACCATCTCTTCAACACTTGCTAATTGAAAAACCTAATATGGAATTGGGCGGAGAATATATTACAGCAAACGGACAGAACCAGAGATTCCATCCAAGAGACCATTGAGAATTGGTGAGGCAATTTCTCCAGTAATCAAAGGGTCAACATCATTTAGAAAATAATGCCAGGGTTTATAACATGGACAATCTAGAAAGTACGGAATAGACAAGTATTCTTAAACGAAACCAGGGACATAAATCACTCAGTAGAAATTATCATACAAAATATAAGACAATTGGTTCTTGTCAAAAGCAAAGCAGATCAAGATAGTAAAGTTTTAAATCTAGACTTACAAATTTTTAAGCCTTTGAACTGGATAATGGAAGCTATGTGGCTACAATGAATTGCCAACAGGAGATAAGCTCCACTTTAAACGTTTGGAAACGACCACCTTTAGGCTTCCTCAAGCTAAATTTCGATGGTGCATCAAGGGGTAATCCAGGAATGGCTGGTATCAGTGGCATTATAAGAAATAGCGAAGGAGAATTTATGCACATCTATAGCAGAGCCTTAGGGGAAGGAACAAACAATGAGATGGAGTTTGCAGCAATGGAACAGGGGCTCAAAATTCTTAGAAATTTGCAAGCAGACGCAGTAGTAGTTGAGGGGGACTCCCAGCTCGCAATAACAGCAGCCAAAAGGATGTATGCGGGAGCTAAAGCTAGCAAAGTTACTCAACACTGGTGACTGGCTAAAGTAACATAGAGTATAGCGAAGCATTGGGGTGGCTGAAAGGTATAATCTTTCAGGTGGTTCGTCGTAAAGCCAATGCAGCTGCAGACCATCTGGCGAATGATGGTATAGAAAACCCCACTAACATATTGGACAGCTATTGGCAGGACGTTATCTGCCCAGAATTAAGAAATAAGTGTACCCTGCTCTCGAGGCAGGATTTGGTGAATGAAAGGTAAGGACGAAGAGTCGGCAATCTATGCAGGCTTAACGAAATGATGAGGATAATGCGTACTGAGGGAAGAATTAAAGGTTGGAAAAAGAGTGAAGGATAGGCAAGACAGGAGCATTCAATGCTTGAGAAGGAGGGAGGCATTCCCATAAGATATATGATCAAAAACAATGAGCGCTGTCAACGCCCATATAGAAGATGGGACACTTGGCATGCTTCAAAGGAAGGCAAGAAAGGTGACTGTAAGAGCAGGAAATTTGGTCATTACCGAAAATACAAATCACCAAGTAGGAATAATCATGACAAGACCTATGGGCAACAAGGGATAGGTCGGAATGTACCCAGTAATACTCCCAATCTCATCTATTTATTCTCAGCCCCTGGCAACGACAAAGCCACTGTTTCTTCGAGTTGTAGGCTGAAAATAGTTTCCCTAATCCTCAAAACGCTGAGCTGTCAGTCATGTGTGGGTAAGATAATGGCGGGGGAGGGGAGCCGAAGCGCATAAGCCAACCGAGATTTGAAACGAGCTCGGGAAGCATATGAAACTCGAACCTCGCAAAAAGAAAAATGAAGAATTGAGGAGCTGGAGGCCATTGTCACTAAGGAGGAGGAAAATTTGGAAGGAAAAGAGTTGGAGAAGGAAATGGATTGGGTTCAGGACCCTGGCACAGTAACAACGCGTGCGACTCAGTATGTGTGTACGCAAGTAGAGATGTGGAGGATGAAAACAATGTTGGCTAAGCCCATTAGCATGCAGGGGGAATATGCTAACCAAGTTTGTCAAGCTCAACAGGCAATTGCGGTCACGAAAGAGGAGCATATGGCGATTCTGGAGAGTCTGGAGTTCAAGATCAACGGACTGAAGCAACAATTTGACAGTATTTCAAAGAAACTCTCAGTCCTAATCAGTCTCTTGTTTCATACTATAAGTCAAGATGCCAGGAATGTTGGGGAAAAGATGGAGGGGCACACAGGAGATAATTAGAGTACACTTCCAGCGCCATCTTAGGCAGGGAAAGCCAAAGCGTCGATTGGTTTGGATACCTACAAGAATTATATTGTTCTTGAAATGTAATGAGTCTCTACTGTCTGATCTTGATGAATTCCTGGAGAATGGTTCAGTTTTTGTGTCTTTCAACCCTGGTTTTTTCTTTGTTGTGTCAAATTTTGATCTGGGATCAACTATGGATGTCCTCGGCTCTATGAGAATTGTTGTTTGGTTACTGCTGTTTTTGTCAACCCCCGATTTTCTCTGCTGCCCTGCGTGGTGTGCCCCGGGGTCTTGTGGAAGCTCTTTTGAATCATGACAAGGTGCTTACTTAGTAGGATGGCAGTCCTTTGTCTTCTTGAGCAGACTTTTTGTAAAATTTTTATTATGATACTAATATAATTTTCTGATTTACAAAAAAAAAACATAAGGTGAAAAATAAAAAAGCCCAAGTATATTATGGGAGAACAAAAGATAAAAAGCTCATGTTTATTAATAAATAATATATTTTCCAAGAGCTAGTGGAGGAGGAATGTTTATCTTAGAAACCACTTTCCTTTCATTGAAGAACACATATCATCGGATGTATAGTTGTCCCTACCCTAGAAACAAACTTGGCATTATGATGGCACGAAACACAAGGTGGAAGTATCATCATACCACCTTTATTGTTCATGAATATTATGAAGACACTTATGCGAGCATTCCAACTCAAACTTCTTGTTTCTCCACAAACTAGAAGAGGATTCGGTGGAAGCATTGTAGGCTTCACAAAGATGTAACTTATTAGAGGTTTTCTAACATATGTTTTTCTACCAAGATATATCTGGAAGATAAAGGGTTTAATAGTACATGTTTTTTCCCGTTTGTAACAAGATATAAATGAATTTAAGCACATATTTTTTGCACATAGTTAGATTCAAAAAATACAAAATAGTTGACATAAAAATATTGATATATAGGAATATAAACGAATAATTTCTAATAAAAATCACTTTATGAAAATCCATTTTCTCCTAAACCTTTGTAAGGTTCAAATATTCAAGGGACAATGTAAAAAAAAGAATAATAGATAAGAATTAGAAGCAAGTGGGTTTATGAATCACAACCTCATTTCACAAGAATTTTCTGTTCACCACCTTAAAGTTGGCCATATCAAAATTAATGAGGTTCTATTTTTCTTAGCTATGTATTATAGTATAAAATTACTCACAAGCTTTAAATTTGATTAATTATTTTGTTTAATAATAAATCATTTTAGCTGCAATATTCAAGCTTCCAAAAATGTAATTTTTTATTTTTTAATACTAATATATCTCACTTTATTAATGATGGTTCATATATTTTCAGAGAGAAATGATTAAGTATCATTATGGATTGCAAATTATAACTTTTTGTTCTTGGAGGAGATATTGTATTACAACAAAGGTTGAATAACCAAAATTTTAATGACTATTAGGTTGGAATCATGTATTTGCAAAATGTAATCTTTCATAAGCTATCCCTTTATAGTTTACTTATGCTTCAAATATTTCCTCACTTTATATTTTTCTTAGGCTTAGTATTTTAGATTAGGGAAGCCATATGAGAAGTTCAACTTATTTGAAGATAGGTAATTCTTGTGCAAACAACAAATGCCTTGATTTATTGAAAGCGAATTTTAATATAAAACATTATTATTTTCGAATCCTCTTGATATATTCTAACAAATTGTATACATTTCATTATTATTGCATAAATATACACAAATTATTTTAGTTCACTTGTTAGTTAATTATTTTAGGAGTCTCTATCGATGTTATTTCAAATACGTTTTTTTTTTTTGTCCACATCTCATTCACCATATACTCTTACAAATGAGATGGTTCTGCAACAAGATTTATGCTAGATTGAATTCACTGAATACATAATGAATATGAACCATAATATAAATACAACATTGAATTTAAATATAACTTTTAAGAATAGTAAAATTATTATAAAAAATGAAATTGTATTGGTTATATATGTATATATATATATATATATATATATATATATATATATATATATATATATATATATATATATATATATATATATATATATATATATATATATATATATATATATATACATATATACATATATTCAATTTTTTTTCTACGAGAAAAAGATTTGACCCTCAAAATTGTCCCTAGATGCAACTTTCAAATAATTCTAAATGCATCGATTTTTTTATTATATTATATCATCTATTTAATTATTTTTTCTACACTAATTTAAGATATGAATCAACCAAAATAAGTCATTTTTTATTTGAAATTAATTGTAATTTATAACATCATTATTATTACTCTATTCCTTTTGTTTGTTATGTAATGTGAATCTTTATATGACTCACACCCTTAATCTTTGGTTTGAGTAGCCATGACCGAGGGACATCTAAGTTCTCAAAATCTCTCGAGGGCACCTGACCTATGCTACAAAACCCTTTATCATGGATGGATTTTTGCCCATGAGATTTCAAACTAGTAATATTTTCACCATGGAGTGCCTTAACAAAACACTATTTCACTACCTATTATATGCCCTATAAACTTATTATTACTTTGTTTTTAATGTTATGAAATAATATATTAACCTATTCTATAATATACAATATTAAAACAATAATAAAATGTAAATCTTCACATGAATCTTATTATATTACTTTTAGATTTATAGTATCCATAAATTGTTTGTCCATGATTTTTTTCTTTAAACCAAATTAATCATAAACATAAATATAATTTTCAAAATTTAGAATTATTCTTAGTATAATGATATACTTCATAGTTTCATATTAACTTGATTAATACTCTACAATCATACGTTGGTGAACAATGAAATGTAATAATAAACATGTACGATGAATCATGGCTACATCCAACATGTTCAGGGTTAAAATTCCAATATGAGGAAGAAAGGGGAAGGGAAAGAAGAATCAAAGTGATTAAATACGGTGTGACTATTGTATTGGTACAAAAGAAATTGAATGCGATGGATCCGGAAGAAAATCTACACAAACATGAGACTCGCAGAAACCTCAAAGACAAAATATTGGGATCATTGATTATTCTATTGATGTGATGGAATATTGGCATCGTTTTGAATTAATTTGAATTGGTTAGGTGGGCATATCTATGCATTGGGGAAGTGATGTATGCTTAAACAATTTATCCTTTGAGGAAGTGGTACAATTAAGGAAAAATAAAGAATATATATATATATATATATATATATATATATATATATTCTTTATTTTTCCTTAATTGTACCACTTCCTCAAAGGATAAATTGTTTAAGCATACATCACTTCCCCAATGTATAGAGAGAGAGAGAGAGAGAGAGAGAGAGAGAGAGAGAGAGATATTCTCATTAGGTAATAGGTTCAAATCTTATGGGGAGGGGTTGAGGATGGGAGATACCGTTAGAAAAATAAAACTATCGCAAGGGGTGCATTGAGATTCCAACTTTCCTTAATAAAAAGATAGTATGGAACTTGTTATGTGCAATGCGTGGAACTTGTTACGTGAAACACACAAAATCATAGAATTCAAAGTTTGTGGAACTTGTTATGTGTAGGACAAGAAATCATAGACTTGAAAATGGGTGGTGAAATAGCACGCAACTATCACAATTTTAGGCATTTACTCTTGTTTATATTTTTGTTGCAACATAGTGTTAGGTGCCTCTTTTGAGAATACCATGATTTTTAAGGATCCTATCTTCAAGTTGGGCTCATCAATCTCTACAAAAAAAAGAAGACAATTTCTTGGGTGGTTGATAGGGAGCATTCATTGGAGAACACATCTTGGGATGATATAGAGTCCATTATTATGGGAGCATCCTTCTTCTAGCTTACAAAAGTGCATTCTTCAATTTGATAATCGATTTTGAGATCTAGGTCTTGTTAAGAACTTGTAGTACCTCTAAAAGTATTTAATATGGCTTCTAAGACCTAGGGAGTACCGCTCTCTCCCTCCATCTCCCTCCCTCTCACTATTCCTCTCCCTCTCCCTCTCCCTCTCCCTTTCTCTCTCTCTCTCCCACGCTCGCTCTCTCTCCCTTCCCCCTCCTCTTTATCCCTCCCCCCATCCTCCCGTCTCCCTCTGTCTCTCTCTCTCTCCCCCTAACTCCCTCTCCCTCCGTCTCCCTCCCTTTCCCCTCTCGCCTCCCTCCCTTGTTCCCTCCTCCCATCTCTCTCTCTCTCTCTCTCTCTCTCTCTCCCTCTCCCTCTAACCCCCCTCTCTCACTCTTGCTGCCTCTCCCTCTAACCCCCCTCTCTCACTCTTGCTCCCTCTCCCTCACCCTCTTTCCATCCCTCTCCCTCTTCCCTCTCACTATTCCTATCCCTCTCCTATTCCTCTCTCTTTCTCCCACTCTCCCTCGCCAACACGTCCCCCCTCCCGCCTCTTGCTCCCTCCTCCCATCTCTCTCTCTCCCCCTCTTGTTAAGAACTTGTAGTACCTCTAAAGGTATTTAATATGGCTTCTAACACCTAGGGAGTACCCCTCTCTCCCTCCCTCTCCCTCTTCCCTCTCACTGTTCCTCTCCCTCTCCCTCTCCCTCTCCCTTTCTCTCTCTCTCTCCCCCTCCCCCCTCCTCTCTATCCCTCCCCCCGTCCTCCCGTCTCTCTCTGTCTCTCTCTCTCCCCCCCTAACTCCCTCTCCCTCCGTCTCCCTCTCTTTTCCCCTGTCGCCTCCCTCCCTTGTTCCCTCCTCCCATCTCTCTTTCTCTCTCTCTCTCTCTCCATCTCCCTCTCCCTCTAACACCCCCTCTCTCTCTCTCTCACTCTTGCTCCATCTCCCTCACCCTCTTTCCCTCCCTCTCTCTCTTCCCTCTCACTGTTCCTATCCCTCTCCTATTCCTCTCTCTCTCTCTCACTCTCCCTTGCCAACACGTCCCCCCTCCCACCTCTTGCTCCCTCCTCCCATCTCTCTCTCTCTCTCTCGGATCTCCCTCCATATATTCCCCCCCTCCCCGACGTCTGTCTATCTGCGCGTGTGACCCCCTCTCTCTCCTCCTCCCTCCCTTTTTCCATCACCCCATCTCTCTCTAAATAATAACAAAATACAATTCACATAGGTAAAATAAAACATCCCTCTCTCTCTCTCATAAAAAAATATATAAAAATTAAAACATCTCTCTCTCGCTCTCTCCCTCACTAATAAAAAAATATATAATAATTTTTTCACATAGGTAAAATAAAACATGTCTCCCTCTTACTAATAAAAAGATACAATAATTTTTTCACATAGGTAAAATAAAACATGTCTTTCTCTCACTAATAACAAAATACAATAATTTTTTCACATTGGTAAAATAAAACATTTCTCTCTCATAACAAAATATAATAATTTTTTCACATGGGTAAAACAAAACATCTCTCTCTCTTTTAGTAATATCTCTTTCTCATAACAAAATATAATAGTTTTTTCACATAGGTAAAATAAAGAATCTCTCCCCCGGATGCAGGTGATTGAAGGGACGGGACGGGCGATTAATTGCGGCCACCTGCCAGCCATGCGCAGTAGAGCGGATCACACATGGGGGCAGGATCGTTATCAGCTATGCGGGAGTGGGTTTTATGGCATCCAGCAGGGGAGCATAAATGCTCTGTTCGCCTCAGCACGCAAGCCAGGGTCCGGCTCCTCGGCTCCCATGAAGGCTGCAGTAATGGCGGGAGGGCCTCGAGGCGCAGGCAGGTGTGATATATGCGGTTGTGGGTTGGGCTTCACTGCGCAAATTCATGGTCTGTTCACTGTGCACATTCATGGTATGTTTATGCAGTCTCTGGAGCTGCGAGCAGCTCCAAGTGTTTGCCTCTCTGTTTGGGCTAATCCCCCGCCTGCTTTTGGTCTCCCCGGGACTGTTCTGGAACTCAATTTCGCATTGAGCTCTATTCATTTGGGCCCTGCAATCATGGTTCGGCCTCGACAACGAATGCTCAGCCGTCGAGGCACCTCCCGTGGAGGATCTTCACGCCCCCCTGTCGACGAAATTTCTCCCCATTGCTGCCAATGCCATTGCCATCGCACTCAAGAAGCAAACCCCCTTCGGTCCAGTCAATTCCTGGATTCTAGTGCTCCTGATTCCGCTTCCTCGCCCGCCTTTGGCTCTGCCATTTTCAACTTCAACAGTTCTTTGAACTGTCCCCGGATCAGCGCCCATGTTTCGGTGCTCTTCATTGAGGAGTCCCCTGATGGAAGCGATTCGAGAGACAGTCGGGGGACGATGCCAGCTGAGGGCTCCACAAAAGCCATGGAGACTCCCTCTGCAGACCCTGTGAATGCTTCAAAAATCCCTCTTGCTGGTCCCTCGGGAGCTCAGGAGGCGATGATCAGCCAAAAAGAAGATGTCAATATGGAGACCGTTCCAACTGCAGCGGAGGTGGCGGAATTCGGGTGGTGCAGGGTAGTGGAGGAGGATCCTGAAGACTAGATGCGCCTTCTTACTCGGTCTCTGCAGCCCATCTGTGAGGGCATTTGGCCACCCTTATGGTTTTTGGATATGTTTTGGATATGTGTTACTGTCTCTGTATCAATGCTGATGGAAAATTGTCTATGTTTGGGTTCTGGAATTTTTTCTCTGTGGATGGAAAGTGTTTGTCTCCCCTGTGCGGGATTAGTTTGCTGCTCCACTGGTGCCCCTGCGTGGGTTGATTTTTGTTTGGTCTGGTAAGTCCTTGGAGACTGCAGTCTCAGCTGTTCCAGGCTGTTCTGTTTTGTAATGATGTAATTGTTCTCTGTTTATGTATATAATAGAATAGTTTTAACGAGAAAAAATAAAATAAAGAATCTCTCTTACCAAAATATAGTAATTTTTTCACATAGATAAAATAAAATATCACTCTGGACAAAATATAATAATTGTTTCACATAGGTAAAATAAAACATTTAATCCCATATTTGAGAGTATAATAGTCTCTCTCAAATATAATAATTTTTTCACATAGGTAAAATAAAATAATGGATCCTTTATGGAAGATCCATTATTTTATTTTGCCTATTTAGAAAAATTATTATACTGGAGAGAAAGGATACAATGTTTTATTTTATCTATGTGAAAAAAGTATTATATTTAAGAAATAAAGCCTATTGTACTTTCGATCATAAGATCTAATGAAAAAATTATTATATTTTGTTAAAGGAAATGTTTTATTTTACCTATGCGTGAGAGACTCTATTATACTCTCTATCATAGGATCCAACATTTTATTTAACAGAAGAACTAGAGACATAAATCTGTGTTTTATTTTAACTATGTGAAAAAATTATTATATTTGAGAAAGTATAATAGGCCCTTGCATGCGTTCGTCCAATGAAATATAACCGTAACAGTGTAATGCAACAGTGTGATGACGGTGTAACAACCAATCGAATACAATCCACCTACCTAGCTGAGATGACACGCTCCCAACCAATAGAATATTAGCAAAACGAGAGATTAGGGTAGCTGCATCTTGAAACGAGTTTTTTTTAAGAGACGACGGATTAGGTTTAGGAAGAAAGAACAGAGCTTCACACTTTTCTTTTGATGTTTTATAGAGTTATTTTTGATGTTGCATATAGTTATATGTTCTGGATCCTAATTGAGAGAAGTTAATTGTTATATGGTCTGGATTCCAATTAAGAGAAGTTAACTGTGGGCCTCTATTTGGTGTAAGAATCATCTAGACCGAATCATCTATATTTTCGTCTACGTATTACTTCGTATTTACCAGATTTGTGTTTGCAGAGGTGCGTAGATTTCGACCAAACCATCATGGATTCATTCGCAACATATTTTTTAGGAGCGGGTGGTAGCAGAGTTGTCGTGCTCTGTATGTCCATGACTCTCACCAGCTAAGCTCACCACACTTCCATGCCCGATTTGATAGAGAAGAGGTCGAACCTCAAGATGAATGTAGGAAGACTGTGTTGGCGGCTAGGAAAGAGAAAATGTCTTAAGAGTATGACCACTACCTAGAAATCAAACATCTAAACTAAAATCGATTCAAAGAAGGAACAACCTAAAATCTTAAAATAAATTTTTTGCTTAAATTATATTGATCAGAACTATTAAACCATTTCTGCTTCAGTAATTCACCTCAATTTTGCTGATTCTTTAATTCTACGACAAGGATTGAGTTCGATAAAGGGAAAACTAAGTGTAAGACGCAAAATATGTTCTGTGAAGCCCAGCTTCTAAGTATATCGATATTGAGAAGTAACAACACCAAAAAGTTCTAAGTAAATCGATATTTAAAGCAGCAACACCACAATCAAGCAGGTATTGAGAAGTAACTATAAGGTACCTTAAAGCTGCTTGCTCCATAGTGGTGCTCACTCCGTGGTTTGTCCATTATATATGAGCAGTAAAGACGCTGAAATAATTCAGAAAAACCAAAAATCCAGAAATAATTGGTAAATTCGTAATACTAAAATGAAACATATCAGAGATTTAATAAATCAAATTAAAACAAGATCTGCCTCACCTCATCCATCCATAGAGAAGTGACATGGAGATTGCATTCGCCACTTTCATTCAGCTATAGAATTTCTTGGAATTTTCCCTTTTATTTTGGAAGCTGAAGATGAGAAAAACAAAAAATGCAGAAATAATCAATAAATTGCCATTACTAAAACTAAAGAGATTAGAGATTTAATAAATCAAATGAAAACAAGCTCTGCCTCACTTCATCCATCGAGAAGAAGTATGGAGATTGCACTGACCAATTTGGTTGTACAGGAATACCTCTGCTTGAGGATTTTTTCATTCTCTGCTTCATGCTTTGTGGCTCTCAAACATAATTTCTTAGCTAACTCACAAGCTTTAAATTTGATTAATTACTTAGTTTAATAATAAATCATTTTAGCTACAATATTCAAGCTTCCAAAAATGTAATTTTTTATTTTTTAATACTAATATATCTCACTTTATTAATGATGGTTCATATATTTTCAGAAAGAAATGATTAAGTATCATTATGGATTCCAAATTATAACCTTTTGTTCTTGGAGGAGCTATTATATTACAAAAAATGTTGAATAACCAAAATTTTAATGACTATTTGGTTGGAATCATGTATTTACCAAATGTAATCCTTCATAAGTTGTCCCTTTATAATCTACTTATGCTTCAAATATTTCCTCACTTTATATTTTTCTTAGGCTTAATATTTTAGTTTAGAAAGCGATATGAGAAGTTCAACTTATTTGAAGATAGGTAATTCTTGTGCAAACAACAAATGCCTTGATTTATTGAAAGTGAATTTTAATATAAAACCTTATTATTTTGGAATCCTCTTGATATATTCTAACAAATTGTATAAATTTCATTATTATTACATAAATGTACACAAATTCTTTTAGTTCACTTGTTAGTTAATTATTTTAGGAGTCTCTATTGATGTTATTTCAAATACACTTTTTTTTTTTCGTTTTCCACATCTCATTCACCATATACTCTTACAAATGAGATGGTTCTGCAACAAGATTTCTACTAGATTGAATTCACTCAATACATAATGAATATGAACCATAATATAAATACAACATTGAATTTAAATATAACTTTTAAGAATAGTAAAAGTATTATAAAAAATGAAATTGTATTGGTTATATATATATATATATATATATGTATGTATGTATGTATGTATGTATGTATTCCATTTTTTTGCTACGAGAAAAAGATTTCACCTTTAAAATTGTCCCTAGATGCAACTTTCAAATAATTCTAAATGCATCGATTTTTTTTATTATATTATATCATCTATTTAATTATTTTTTCTACACTAATTTAAGATATGAATGAACCAAAATTAGTCATTTTTATTTGAAATTAATTGTAATTTATAACATCATTATTATTACTCTATTGCTTTTGTTTGTTATGTAATGTGAATCTTTATATGACTCACACCCTTAATCTTTGGTTTGAGTAGCCATGACTGAGGGACATCTAAGTTCTCAAGGGCACCTGACCTATGCTACAAAACCCTTTAACATGGATGGATTTTTTCCCATGAGATTTCAAACTGGTAATATTTTCACCATGGTGTGCCTTAACAAAACACTATGTCACTACCTATTCTATGCCCTATAAACTTATTATTACTTTATTTTTAATGTTATGAAATAATATATTTACCTATTCTATAATACAATATTAAAAAAATAATCAAATGTAAATCTTCACATGAATCTTATTATATTACTTTTACGTTTATAGTATCCATAAATTGTTTGTCCATGATTTTTTTCTTTAAACAAAATTAACCATAAACATAAATATAATTTTCAAAATTTAGAATTATTCTTAGTATAATGATATACTTCATAGTTTCATATTAACTTGATTAATACTCTGCAATCACACGTTGGTGAACAATGAAATGTAATAATAAACATGTACGGTGAATCATGGCTATGTCCGACATGTTCAAGGTTAACATTCCAATATGAGGAAGAAAGGGGAAGGGAAAGAAGAACCAAAGTGATTAAATACGGTGTGACTAGTGTATTGGTACAATATTGGGATCATTGATTATTCTATTGATGGGATGGAATATTGGGATCATTTTGAATTAATTTGAATTGGTTAGGTGGGCATATCTATACATTGGGGAACTGATGTATGCTTAAACAATTTATCCATTGAGGAAGTGGTACAATTAAGGAATATATATATCTATATATATATATATATATATATATATATATATATATATAAGTTTGTGTGGGGTTTACTTCTCATTAGGTAATAGGTCCATATCTTATGGGGAGGGGTTGAGGATGGGAGATACCTTTAGAAAAATAAAACTATCCCAAGGGGTGTATTGAGATTCCAACATGCCTTAATAAAAAGATAGTATGGAACTTGTTATGTGAAACGCATGGAACTTGTTACATGCAACACACAAAATCATAGAATTCAAAGTTTGTGGAACTTGTTATGTGTAGCACAAGAAATCATAGACTTGAAAGTGGGTGGTGAAATAGCACGCAACTATCACAATTTTAGGCATTTAATCTTGTTTATAGTGTTAGGTGCCTCTTTGGAGAAGACCATGATTGTTAAGGATCCTATCTTCAAGTTGGGCTCATCAATCGCTATAAAAACAAGAAGAAAATTTCTTGGGTGGTTGATAGGGAGCATTCATTGGAGAACACATCTTGGGGATGATAGAGAGTCCATTATTATGGGAGCATCCTTCTTCTAGCTTACAAAAGTGCCTTCTTCAATTTGATAATAGATTTTGAGATTTGGGTCTTGTTAAGAACTTGTAGTACCTCTAAAAGTATTTAATATGGCTTCTAACACCTAGGGAGTACATACACAACATAGAGGTTAGTGAAACCCTTTGGAAAGCATGAGATCATTGTCTAGGCACTACACCTTTTAGATGGATCCAACAAGCTTGTGCTATTGTGGAAGAAATATGTACCTTACCATCTTGGTGGGAGAGATGACTTCAAATTACTGGTAAGATGTTATATTTTATAGTAAGTGTTCAAATTATTATGGTCCTTTCTTAGTATATGCACTCTCATAAACCCCAGTTTGATTTCTTATAAATTTTCTTTTCGTTCAATCTTATCTTTTACCAAGTTAAAAATCAATGGATTTTAGGATTTTGTACTTATAGAAATTTCCCAGGCCGTTTATGAAGGTGGGCATACAAGAAATGTTCTTTGTAGATCAAGACACCAAGTAGTGGTGAAATTGAGGGTGTTGAAATTTTCACAATTGGATAGCTTGGTAACTACAAGTTCAAGTATGTATGGAATTTTCTCTTATTATACCTGCCACATGCATGGTATTTCACATTCGATTTTGCCTTTGAATGGATATTACTTTGTCTTCGACCCAATTTTTTTTGCAACTTCTCCATAGTTTAAAATTATGAATTGAATTTTATTATTATTTAAATTTATTCATCTACAATGTGATTGGTTCACCTCTTAGTCGATAATCATTATAGCCACTATTGTTTGCAGAATTTTCTACACAAATCATTGCAATGGAAGATCAAACATGTCCTTGCTTACACATATCCATAGAGGATTCTCATGCCTCTAAGTCTAGTGGCTTTTTCCTTTATAAAAAAATCACATTGGAACAAAGGATTTGTGATGTGCTTCAGTTGTTGACGAAAGAAACGGAGTGGGAAATGTGACGTGCACTATATCTATATTGATGATGAAATAAATGAAGTTTGAATAGTGCACTATATCTATTCAAGTTATTGTAACCACTTTTTTTTCTTTTCTTTTTTATTTCTTTTTTCAAAAAGAAAAATAAAAACGCTTTCATTATAGGAATAGAAAGTAATTTGAAAAATCTGTCCAATACAAATAGAAGCTTCAAAAACAAGTGTTATATTTAAAGAATCCCTACAGGCCATGCACAAACTAACTACTTTGGCTTCTATCAACAAGGGCTAAATGATCAAAAAAGTAGAACTAAATGTGACCTAACAAAAATTCAAAATATAAGCAGTTTTGATGCAAATAGAACTGAAACATGGTCTCCCCCATCAAAACATGATATGTGCAAATATCAATAATCCTTCATTTCCAAAAGAATGGAATTTGATCGAATATGGAACCACACAACATCCCTCCTTAGAAAATCCAACAGCCTTGCTATTTTATTCATGAAATATATGTGAAATCGAAATCCTCTTGAAGCCCAGTATCAACACCTTGATCCTGTGTTCCTAATTGGAGAGAACATGAGTCTCTAATTTGAATTTATCATTTTACCAATCAACAACAAACTTTGAGTCAGCAAAAACTACTATCTCCACTAGGCCAAGCCACTTAGTGCAAAACAAGATGCCCCATAAAGCAAGAAGTTCAACCTTTGTGTTCAAACCTTTACCACTATGCCAAAAAAACTAGTAATAATGGAAAAGATCAACATGTATCATTGTAACAACCTTGGTTAAAAATTCATGTAAACATTTATAAAACCAAGGTTGGTGGGACACATATTCCATGTTGAATGCTGGGAAAAAACATCCTAGTGGGTGTTCATTTCGGTTATTATGGCCAAAGTAAAATGGAAAAGGAAATGGAAAAGGCTTTAGAAAGGCATGAGGCATTAAGTGGCATTTTATTTATGAAAATAAAGGAAATTAAGAGAAAAGGAAGGTGAATGGTCACAAGTTACATGTGAGGAGGAAATTGAAGGAAAATAATGAAAAATGAAGAAAATAGAGGCCTCATTAATAAAAAGACTTCTCAGGATTTGTGGGAAAGGCTTGGTTAGTTCAATTTTGGAGCTCTCTCTTCTATTCTCTCTCTCACTCTTTGACACATAGAGTTTATTGGAGCACTCTTGGAGAGTGTGGCATATTTAGAGATTTGGAGCAAGAAGGAGAAGGAAGAGTAGGAAAGCACAAGAGGACATTGGGATCAAGAACTACAACAAGTTTTTCTTGTAGGTATTGAGGTGCATGTATGTTTTCCTCACTATTTTTGGCATGCATGGAATATGCATGGCATATGCATGTGGTTTATTGGTCATGATCTATCACTAGCATGGAGGATTGCCTCGATTAACAGTGGATTTGCCTAGCCTCTCCATTTTATGGATAGCTATGGTGTTGTGGGTTTATTTCTTTGTTTTTAGGTTGGTTCTCATGTTTCCTTAGCATGGGTTGAGTTACTAGTTCCTAGAGCCTTGGTTGGACAAACACTTTGGAGCCCTGTAATATCTTGGGTTGTGTTACTAGGCCTGGAGACCTGGCCGGAAAAATTCTCTGGAGCCCTAGGTGGGAGGAGTTACTAGTCTTGGAGCCTTGGTTAGAGAAACACTCTAAAGCCCAGTATAATTTGTGGGTTGAGTTACTAGTCCTGGAGCATTGGTTGGAACAAACAATCTGGAGCCCTGGAAGGCTTGGATAGAGACCAATATGATGATGGTTTTGTGATGTCTGACCGTGAGGTGGAATCACTGTTTGATGGGTTGAGGTGGTTGGCCTCTGGAATCCCTCGATGGTTTTGGATTGATGTTCTTTATGAGATCCCACATTCATGCTTGGAATATGGCACATGGATGAATGGTTGAAGAGAGAATTGGCTCAACCATTCTATGGTCAAGTGGAATGTGGTAGTCCCATACCAGGTTCACTTTTGTGTCATTTGTATGAGATTATTTCTCCTTTTTATCTCATGAGTATTATACTAGTTTATATGTGGATTATAGGGTTGTTGTTTCCTTGGTATTTTTATTGTTATTATGCTAGTTATGAATATGTATTATGATAGTGGCTATATATGGATCCCATCATGCTTTTACTTGTATATGAGTGAACAATGTATCTATGGCATAATGGATGAAACTGTAGCTATAGTCATAAGGACCAAATGCCTCATAGAGAATCTCAAATAATTATGAGACCCCTATGCTTAGCTCTATAATATACACCTATAGATTGCATTAATGCCAAGTGTTTGTGATCCAAAATGGATCTAGAATAGACTTCTAAGTCTAAAATGTTCCTCACAGAAGAAAATGAAAGTCCAAGGATGCTCCTGGAAATAGTCCCATTGTTTAGATCTTTTCATTCTGAATCTACTACAATTTGAATGGGCTAAAATGGACTTCCGGTGAAGAAGTTATCGTAAAAAAACATTTGCCATGGTCCTTTGAAAAGGAGGAAAATTCTTATGAAAATGGGCTTAAGACCTTATATGCAAAAAACACATGTGAAAGGTTTAAAGGGTGGACCTGAAATATTATGTTCCATAGCCTAAACCCTTATCAGATCTGTGAGATGTATCGAATCAGAGCAATGAAGGGATAAAGGCCTAGCGGGAGGACAACGCGACATGCGATTAGCGATTGCGATATCGGTGATCAGAACAATCGAGGTGGTCAGTGATCGGTGATCGACACATCCAAAGTAAAGAACCACTAGTCCATTACCAATGCGATATGCCGATAGTGATATGTGATATCGACCGCCCGATCGAGGAGTCAGATCAACGATCAAGATTTAATCGACGATTTGGAGATTAGTGAATCCCCAATACCAAAGGGCTGTTACCATTGTGATATGCTGATAGCGATATGCGATATCGACCGTCCGATCAAGGAGCAATATCAACAGTCCAGATTTGATCGCCTATTGGTGATTAGTGATCCCCGACACAAAGGCCAATGCACCATGCAACTTGGGATAGCGATATGCCAATAAGGGCTAGACCCGATGGGTGTATAGACCTGATTTCATAAGTTTTGAAATCCGAGAATGGGGGATTTCTTGGTATTTCGTGTGTATTGGGTTTTTTGACCATTTCGCTATGCGATTGCTATAAGCGATATTTGGACAGACCCAATAGGTTCTTAGGGGTGATTCAATAATATTTAAATTCTGATTAAATTCTCCATGAGGCGTTTTCCTGTGTATTTCCGTTATATTGCATTTTCAGGATTTCTGCATAGAAAGGCCAAAACAACTAGGTTTCCTGTGCTGCCAGTTCATTTTCCATTTGGAAATAGCCATCATTCCTTGTGCCATGCTATAGGTAGGCATTTCTATAACAGGGATGTGTTTTGAAGGACGAAGAGGCAAAGCGGGGGAAAAGAATGATTCCTCATGATTGAAGGGACAGAGGAATGACTGAGAGAGCGTAGAGAGTTTTGGAGGTCGCTGGAAGGTTGCAGAGAGTTGCTTGGAGGTCAAGTGGACTACAGAGGCATGCAGAGGCCAAGAGAATTTCAGAGAGAGCCAAAGCCAGAGCTGAGAGCCAGAGCCAGAGCTAGAGAGCTCACAACAAACTTCTAAGAGACATGGAGCTGTAATGAAGCTGCAGAACAACAAAGAGATCAAAATGGTCAAGCTATTAGTGGTGTTCAGAGTGTACTGAAGATAGAAGAAGGCATTCCATAGATAGTGAGAGAATTCCGAGGGAGTTGGTGCAAGCTAGAGTGAGATAGCTCAGAGTGTTGATTGAAGGAGTTTAGTCCAGAGAAGCCTAGATCTATCTACAGCTAATGGAAAACCAATGGGATAAGATGGTATTCTAAACCCATAGAGTCATGTTTGTAAATCTATCGAGTTGAGTTTGTAGCTTGTAAAATAATTTATGCCATTAAACGAAAGAGACTAATCGAGTTGATTAGAGCTTAAGGAGACGTAGCCCAAGATATTAGGGTGAACTCCATATTATATTTTTATTATGTGTAATTTCTTATTGCTGCATTGTATTTCCTACTTTATTCATTGTTACATGTATTTAAATATCAGTTTAAGCAAATGAACATAAGCACTTAATAGTTGAAGGAAAACACAAGCATACACCTATTTTCAAGCACTTTTTAGTTCTGTAATTGGTTAATCATAAGGTCTTGGAAATATTTAAGCTTTGGAAGATGGAGAGGTTCTTGTAAGCTTGACAAGAAGCCTTTAGTGCCCCATTTTCAGATCAGTTTGAAAGAATGCCAGTCCCGGTTGGGGATGGTCAGGCCTAGACCTAGAGTTATTTTTTGGTTTATTAGTCTTGTCATCATGTGTTTAAAGGATTCTAGAAGTTACAACAAGTTCTAGGAAGTGGACGAGATTCTGGGCTTGAAAAGTGCCTTAAATTCGTCTAGTTGATTTATTTAACATGGTATGTTTTCAAGTTGGTTGAATGTTTGATGAATTGCATAATATGAGTATGCATTCCAATGATCTTGTTTCAAGATGATTGTACTAATACATATGTGTCGAGACAATTGATATGTACTTGAGTGTAGTAGGTGATAGTTGTAGTATTATGTCTAATGACTATGAGTTGACTATGGATTATGACATTTTTGTTAGTCTTGGTAAAGGTTGATTTCAAATTGATAGATATGATTGTCTTGATATTTGGAATGTGTGTTTGACATGTGTGAAGAGTTGCAGGAAACATGCTTGGTATTAGCATGACAAGTTAATAATTGATGTGATTATATAACTAATAGTTGGGTGATGTGACAATACATAGTAAGCCTCGATTGCAACAAGGTAAAAGGTAAAGGAAAGGAATTGGGAAAGAGTTTCTTTGGCTATTTTTGGAAACCCTAATTCAATATGAAGGAGTGCCTTACATACAGGAAGTCTTCTTAACCTTAATATTGCCTTACATTATGTGGATATGTGTTAGATTCATGAACATGTACTTGAGATGTATATTAGCTAGTCTCTAGTTATAGGTGGATCTATAAAGGTAATTGGAGTCCCTTGAAAGATGTCATGGATGTGTTCAGTTGTAGGAAATGTGCTTGGCACAAAAAGGTAAGGTAACCAGTGTATTTTTATGTTTATTTATGCACTGAAAGTTATGTGTTTATGGAAGTATGATGCAAGGGATTGCAAGGAAAAGGAGATTGTCATGAAATCTTGAAGAAGGATCAGGTTGAGATTTCCTTGGGAACCATGGGATTGAGTCATGGTGTTTATTGTCAGTCTTGTGCTTCTAGTCTTTTGGTGATTTGTTGTGCTCGATTGCATTTTTTTCATCTTGTGCATGGCCATGCCACTTTGTTTGTGGTGTCGTATTATTGTTGGGTTTCCATGGTTTTCTTCTTGTTTCTCAGTCTTGCCTTTATTGTTTTGAGAGTCTTGGGAATTGGTTGGGGAATGAGGAAGTTAATGGAGCTTGGGGAGAGCTGTGTGGAACCTGAGAGGTAAGGTAAGACCTAGATGAAGCTTAGTGCATGTATAAGGGCAGTTGAAGGTAAGAGTATGACAACCAATTGGACTGGTTGGGTCCATTAGTGTAAATGGATGGTGGTAGGACAATCATGAGTAAGCTAACAATAAAGGTAATGTAAATAGATTTGAGGCATCAGATGCCTTGGCTATGTTGGGAATCGTTGTTCTCAAGGTTTTGCATGAGTAAAGGAGTTTCTCTTAACCTTGACCTTGAGATCTAGTAATTATGTTGTGACCATGATTATGTTGATGTCTATATGTGTATACAGGTATGTATGCATGTATTTCATGTCTGATAGTGTCATCAGGGATCATGATCATTAATACTAATATTTATATGTATATATATTTCTATATGTATGTTGTTTTTTGACAAGGTCACCTAGGATCATTCTTGTGGAGGAATGATTGCTTATGCAAGTGAATGACATGAGGAGGTTCCTCGTTTATGAGGAATAAAGTGGGAAGATTAGTCATGACAAATATATGAGGCCAGTATCATGTGGATATGAATTGATATTGTATGATTGTACTATGCCTACATTTATGTTATGACAGGTAACTCCAAGGGACACATCAACAAGATGAAAGTAGTGTGGTCTGCGGCATGCTAGGATAAACATGGATAAGACACTAGAAGCAAGGTTGCTTGGTAGAGACAGTGTGGTTTTGGATGTGTGGTACTATTTTTGTGTATATGTTGTATATGTCATACATGTTGCATCTATGATGTTGTGCGTATGTGGTGTTGTGTATATATAGTGTCTGTACATGTTGTTTATACAATGTTATGTATAGGATGGTACAAATAGTGTTGTGTGAATGTTGCATATGCAGTGCAAGGTATAGATGGTGCTATGTACATGTTGGATATCTGGGGCTGTGTAGATGTTATACTATGCACATGATGGATATGTTGCGTTGTGTGCATATGGTGCTATGCGCATGTTGCATATGCAGTGCTGTGTAAAGATGATGCTATGTACATGTTGGATATGGAGTGCTATGTACATGTGGTGTTGCGTGCATGTTGTACGTGTGGTGATATATACATATCATGTAGTGTGCATAATTGTACAAGTGGTGCTATGTGCATGTGGTGTTGTGTACATGTTTTACAAGTGGTGTTGTCTGCAGGTGGTGTTGTGTACATGTGGTGTCATGTGCATGTCGTGCATGTGGTGCTATGTACATGTGGTATTGTGTACACATTGTATAGGTGGTGTAGTGGAATTATGGTGTTGTGTACAAGTTGTGTAGGTGGTTTCGTGTACATGTGATGTTGTTCACATGTTGTGCAGGTGGTGCTGTGTATAGGTGGTATTGTGTACATGTTGTACATATGGTACTGGTGTACATGTGCTATTGTGCGAATGTCATACATGTTGTGTTGCGGGCATGTGGTACTATGTATGTGCATTGCATAGTCGTGGTATAGTGACATGTGTATTCGTTGTGTTGTACTCTGTGTATGTATATGCATTGTGTTCTACACCAGATGTAGGTGTATGTGTCATTTTGTACACCAGGTGTAGATGTATGTATTGTGTTGAGGTGTACACCGAATGTAGGAGTATGTATTGTGTTGTTTTGTACACTGGGTGTAGGTGTATGAGTTGTATGTCAAGTGTAGATGCATGTATTGCATGGCATTGTATGTAGTGTGTGGTTATGTGTGTGTGATTTACATTATGTGTATTTGTACATGGTTGAAGATAAGGAACTGGGTGTTTGTTGGGTGTGGAAATCAATCTAGACTACATACAAAATAAGGACAAAGGTAGAAGCTAAGGATTGATTAAAGGATAAGTATCAACATTTTATTTCAGTTTTATTATGCATGTGACTTATGATTCTGGTCTATGATTATTACATGTGGTCTATGATTCTAGTTTATGATGGTTACATGTGATTTATGATTTTGATCTATGATGGTTGTGTTTTGAGCTAATCTGATGTGATATGTTTATACATAATGATTTGGTCAAAGATGCTAGATTGACTTGTTGTGACAGGAAGAAAACAGAATTGCAAGTATACCTTATTGACGGGTCACTAATGAGGTATGATCTAAAGTTATTTCAATTTATTTTGAATCTAATGGAAATTATGTGTTTGGTACAAGAAAGCATGAAATGCCTTGTTGGGTGGTTGAAATTGACTTCAAGAATTTGCAACAACAAAAGGCATTGGAAAATGTAGCAGTATGTTGGTAAAGTATTTAGGAGCAGGGCCATTGTGGGACATTGGTACCCAATACTGTCCATTGATTTCCATGAGCATTCTATGACCAATATGATGGTTCAAGGCAAGGATATGCCTTGGTTGTTGTATCTTCTGGTGCGAGAAAGCCTTGCCAAGGGATGGACTACGCAGGACAAGGGTGCTAACAGAACTTGGAAGGTGTGTGATTGCATGGAAGGGGGTGACAGGATTACTTGAGGGACTTTGTAGCAGAGAAGCGAAGGTCGGGGATGGATTTTTTTTGGTCATTAACATTTCTATATGGAATCAATTACACATTGGGAGTGTGCCCCGAAAAAATGAGTTGCTAACTATTCACTGAGAGGACGAGTGGCACAGGATTATAGCGTTGTACATTGGATGAAAAATTGACTTTCCAGTGGATTCTGGACTTCCTAGGAAGGAGGTGAGTCATGGTATTACTTTGAGGGTGGAGGTGTGAGCCTCTGGATTCCATTGTTGTGGATTCAAGGATCATTCCCTTTTATTTGTTGGTTGATTAAATGTGCATATGCATATAGTATATTATTATAAATACTGTATCGAATTGGATTTATAAAGCTCCATAGACAATATGATTATTTTCTAGGTGAAGCAAATGTCTATGTGAGTATATGTGGTTATTATTATAAACTGTAATGAGTTGTGTTATAAAGCTCCAGTAAACAGTATGTTTGCTATTTTTTAGCATATGGTCATTGTAAATACTTCAACGAGCTATGTTATAAAGCTCCATGGGTAGTATGTTTTGTTTTAAGCACTCTTGTTGGTTATAGGTGTCATTAAACACCAAGGAAAGTGTTACCCCAAGGGGGAGGGTTTTGTAACAACACTGGTTAAAAATTCTTGTAAAAATATATAAAACCATGGTTGATGGGGCATGTATTCCAAGCTGAAAGTTGGGAAAAAATATCCTAGTGGGTGTTCATTTAAGTCATTATGGCTAAAGGAAAATGGCAAAGGTAATGGCAAAGGCTTTGGAAAGGCATGCGGCATTAATTGGAATTTTATTTATGTAAATAAAGGAAATTAGGAGAAAAATAAGGTGAAAGGTCAAAAGTTGCATTTGAGGAGGAAATTAAAGGAAAATAATGGAAAATGAAGAAAATAGAGGCCTGATTAATGAAAAGGCTTGTGAGGATCAGTGAGAAAGGCTTGATTAGTGTAAGCTTGGTTAGTTAAGTTTTGGAGCTCTCTCTTCTATTCTCTCTTTCTCTCACTCTTGGATACTTAGAGTTTCTTGGAGCACTCTTTGAGAGTGTGGCATACTTGGATATTTGGAGAAAGAACGTAAAGGAAGAGCAAGAAGGCACAAGAGGACATCGGGATCAACAAATACAATGGGTTTTTCTTGCAGATACCGAATTGCATGTATGTTTTCCTCACTATTTTTGGCATGCATGGCATATGCATGTGGTTTATTGGTCATGATATGTCACTTACATGGAGGATTGCATGGAATGATAGTGGATTTTCGTAGCCTTACCATTTTTCGATAACAATGGTGTTGTGGGTTTATTTCTTTATTTTTTGGTTGATTCTCATGTTTGCTTAGCTTGGGTTGAGTTTCTAGTTCCTGGAGCCTTGGTTGGAACAAACGCTCTGGATCAATGGAAGACCTGGATAGAGACCAATATGATGATGGTTTTGTGATATCTGACCATGAGGTAGAATTATTGTTTGACGGGTTGAGGTGGTTGGCCTCTGGAAGCCGTGGATGATTTTGGATTGATGTGCATAATGAGATCCCACATTCATGCTTGGAATATGGCACAGGGGTGAATGGATGAAGAGAGAATTGGCTTAACCATTCTACTATTGGGTGGAACGTGGTAGTCCCATACCGGGTTAACTTTTGCATCATTAATATGAGGTTATTTCTCCTTTTTATCTCATGAGTATTATAATGGTTTATATGTGGATTATAGTGTTGTTGTTTCCTTCATATTTCTATTGTTATTATGCTGGTTATGAATATGTATTATGACAGTGGCTCTGTATGGATCCAATCATGTTTTTACTTGTATATGAATGAACAATATATTTATGGACTAATGGATGAAACTGTAGCTAAAGTGATAAGGAACCAATGCCTCATAGTTAATCTTAGATAAGTATGAAACCCCTATGCTTAGATCTATCATTTACACTTGTAGATTGCATTGATGCCAAGTGTTTCATAGAATGTCAGTCCTGGTTGGGGATGGTCAGGCCTAGTCCTAGAGTTCATTTTTGGTTTATTAGTCTTATCATCATGTGTTTAATGGATTCTGAAAGTTAAAACAAGTTCTAGGCATTAGCCAAGATTCTGTGCTTAAAAAGTGCCTTAAATTCGCTTGACTCTGGCATAGGTCTACTAGAAATAGTCCCTGGACATAGGCATGCAAGCTTGTGGGAGCGTCCAGAGCTCTCTAGACACTGGCATGAACATAGCATGGGAACGTCTAGAGGTTTAATATCTTAAAAGCTCATTGGGACCCAGGGGATGGTTAGCAGAAAGGTTGGGATGGCTCCTAGGGGTCCTATTGTTGATCTTAAAGGTCTGTATGGTGTGTTTTCTTTTGTTCAACTTCCTTACTGTGACTTAGGATTTTGAATCATATCATAGTATCCTCTAATCACATGTTTACCCCGGTTGGCTGGTTACTTGGGTAGATGTGGGAGGAGGGTGCTACAATCGCCATACCATTTCCACATGAACCAAATGATTTGGCTCCATCGAAGAATCCCAAATGGTAGATAGTCCATAGGTCCTTAGGAATTCGAGAGGATACGGGGGCCTTGTGGGCCGCTGGAGAAAATTCCTTGTAATATGCCAAAATAAATGTGCAGGTAGTAAGAATGTCTGATAGCACCAAGTAAAAAATGAGAGAATTTCAAACCCTCCAAAATGACAATGTCTGACTTGTCTAGATCTACATTGTAATCAAGTAGGCATAGCACACCAGTCGAGACAAATCTCAAGAAAGAGAAATGAAGAAATAAATGAAAGTTTCCTTCTCGATGTTCCCAGTGAGAATGTCCAATGTTAATAGATGATTGTGAGACACCAACTAGATGAAGCATTTTAGTTTCCATAGCACATGCCAACTCCATGACCTATTCAGCCATATGAAATTTGGGTCTAGAGCCACAACCTGATTAATGATGGAATAAGCTTCTCTGACAATGACCAGATCATTATGAAGACACCCATTCCATTGTAATTTTTCCATCGATGGGGAAAAATTTATCATGACAAGCCTCAAATTTAGAATCTATTTTGACCATTCATGGGTTAAATATACCGGTAGACTGAGCATCCGAGCATATTTCTATCAAGAGGAGAGTAAATATGAAGCAAAAATTACAACTTTGTCTTTAAGAACATGGATATATAAATCATGTAAGAAAGAAATAAGAGGAAAATATAGGGAGTGAGATGCTTTCACACTTGAGAAAATATCCAAGCCAATTTTTCCAATGGACCCAAAGCCAAATTTTCCATGACAAATTACCAAGGAACTATGGAATTTTTTATGAGTAGGCTTCTCCAAGATTTAGATATCCATGAAGGTACTGGAGCACCCACACAAATCCATCCCAAAAGCTAGATACTATAAATATATTTGGCTTTTATGATTTGACTCCACATAACATCACTACACATAACCCACCAAAGGTTTTTGAGAAGTAATAGCAGGTTGAAAACCTCTGTATCTTTAAGACCCAAACCACTTACAACCACCAACTTTGATGACCTCTCCAACCTTATAAGATGAATTTTTATTTCCGAGCAAGATTCAACCCACATAAATTAGGAGATGGTGGAATTAATCTTACTGATGATGCCCTCGGGAAATTTAAAAATGTGCATACAATAAATGGATGTGTTTTATAGGATAAATTTGGATAGAATGAGCCTTCTTCCCAAGGATAACCATTTATGTGACCACATAAAGATCTGTTTCTCCAACTTTTGGATCAACCATGACTAATCATTGTTGTCATAACCATTCAGTTTCATGAAAGACCCTAGGTATTTAAAACCCCCCTCCAGAAAAATGGACTGAACAATAAACAATGCATCGATCTCCCTCATCTTGTCCCCTTCATGATCTAGGGATATCTACATTGACTTGTCATTATTTATTATCAAACTAGTGACCTATCAAAAATATGAGAGAATCTAAAAAAAAACTAGCCATTCACTCGTATCAGACTTCCCAATAGCCAAGAAGTCATTGACGAACTTCAGATGAGAGAGTGAAATGTCTTTTGAAACCCTACAACTAGTAATTATTGCTCAAGCACACACATCGAGTAGTCTTCTGCTAAGACCATCGATCACTAGGAGGAACACAAGAGGGGAGAGGGCATAACCTTGATGAAGGCCCCCTAAAGCCAAGAGAAAATATATAGGGAATTCGTTAATAATAATGGAAAAATTGGCAGACAATTTACATGATTTGTTCCAGTCTACCATGATTGAGCTGAGACCAATGTTTGTCTAAATCATCCATAAATATTCACAATTTACATAGTCGAAAGATTTGGAGAGGTCTATCCTCATTCAAAAATGATCTAAGCATCAAGATTTTATGGAGTGAATACATTATTGAGCTATGGATACAACATCATGTATCTATCGCTGCTTAAGAAAACCAAATTGTTCTTACGAAAAGAATTTGGATAGGATTGGTTTGATCCAGTTAGCAATAGTTTTGGATAGTAATTTGTAGATTGTGTTGCATAATGAAATTGGACAATAGTTTGATAAAGAAGCCAACTTCACTATATTTGGAATGATGGGAATAAATGTAGCATTTATCGCACCCAAAACCTAACCAAGCCTCCGATACTCCTCAACCATATTTGTAAGATCATCAATCATAATATCCTAAAAGTGTAGAAACAACTCCATATTCTAGCCATCTGGGCATAGGATTTTGCCTCTAGCTAATTATTTAAGGACCTAAAGTACCTCCTCCTTAATAATTGGGTGCTCCAGGAAAATTTTGGTCTCCTTGTCAACCATCTGGGGAAAAGTATCCACAACTTACATTTTTTTGTTAAAGGGAGTATCGACCCTTTCACTGAGAGAGATTTCAAAGTAATGAAAGGTTTCTTACTCGATATTAGGTTGGATAATTAATATATCTCTGGATACATTCTTGATTTTACAAATATAATTCCTTTTGTGATGGAGGGTTGCATTAGTATCTGTCTACGAAAATATCTACTGTACCCACTTTTCATTTGTCAATCTATAACACCCTCCTCCCACATTTGCCCAAGTTCACTAGTCTGTCAAGGTAAACATGTGAGGAAGATTTACTATTATATGACTCAAACTCCTAAGTACAATTAAGGAAGTGGATTTGACAAACTAAAACCTTACTGACCTCCCTCAAGAGCTACAAAACCTCCACGAGCTAAACAACCACTCCAGGTGCCAAAACCTTGAGCTATCTTGATTTTTTAGTGATTTGGGCCCCTAATCGCATGCATAAAAGGGCCTCAATATGAATGTATGCCTCGAGTCACATGCATAAGCCTACAAGGTAATGACTGTAGTCTCAATTTCTCAATTATGAGCCTGCGATTTTGGAATCAGTGCCACCTTCTTAGGGATTGTCTCACAAAAACTACCCAAAACTTAATGATACTTTCTATGATGATATACAACATTAATAAAAAAACCATTCATAAAAAAATTAGTCAAGAACTTGACCTAACCAAGCCTAACCATGACAGTCATTTCGTCAAACATATGGTGAACATGAAATCTACTGGTTATGAATGCATATTCGAACATAGGGGCCTGAAACTTATTTGAGATTCACCAAGAAGGTCTAACGACCTCTCACAATAGCTGAAATAATATATATTAGCTCATGAATTCATTAAACCATTCATCAACAAATCAAACATATCAAGATCCATAGCTAGAACCTGTCATAAAACCATGCTTATAACCAACATATAACCAAAATAATAAAAATGATAGAAAAACCATCAAAGCCACATAATAATAGGTGTAAATACTCATGAAATATAAGAGGAAATCGATCTTATTAATATATGCAAAAGCCAACCAAGTCAGTGAGTTCTACATACCACTTGAATCAAATCTCTCTTTCAGCCAATCACTCCCTTGCCATATTCCAATCATGAATGTGTGATCTCATGGAATAAACCAACCAAAACCAAACCACGACTTCTAGAGGCCAAACCACCTCATCCCTCAACCAGTGATTCCACCTCACAGTCAGACATCACTAACACCAACTAGATCGATCTCTACCCAACTTGCCTAGGGCTATAGAATGTTGGTTCCAACCTGGCTCCCGAACTAGTAACTTAACCCATCGTTGTTGCAGGGCTCCAAAGTATTTGTCCAACCAAGGATCCATGACTAGTAACTCAACTCACCAAGGGCTCTAGAGCATTTATGCAACCAAGGGTCGATGAATAGTAACTCAATCCAAGATGTTCCAGGGATTTTAGAGCATTTATCCAACCAAGGCTAGGAACTAGAGGACCTGAACAGTGCACAATTGGAGCAGGGGTTAGGGCCTCTGAATCGCTAGAAGACTGCCCTATCAAATTATTAAATTTTCTTTCTAAAGACCTAGTAGGCCCGAAATCTGAGGCATGGTGAATTTTCAATTTAACTTTCAAATGTGAATAGATAAAATCCTTGTGCTAGCCCAAATTTGTTGAAAACCCCCTCCTCTAATGCATAATCCACCAACTCCTCCTACTTCATGTGGGTTTCATAGTGAGAAACCAACATCTCATCTGAAGAAACATATTTGATGAGTAGTTGTGTGTCTTCAAAGGGTTTATCATGATGACAATCTCTGTACTTAAAAAATATACATCAAGTGAATAAAAATATCATGGTTATTATTTAATTTTATTTTTCATTTTGACAACAATATCAGAGCCTAACATTATCCAGAGCCCATTCACTCTTCGTCAAAACTACGCCTCGCTCTAGTCAGAAACTCCACACTCCTTTCTCTGCGTGCAAATTTTCCATGGGTTTATAGTGTTTCTCCATAATTATTCAATTCCTCTCCCATGGTAGAGATGTTGTGGTGTGCTCTTTAACATTTTGACTCCGTAAACAAACAAAAAAATAAAATAAAAAAATGTATTACTATAACTATAATTAATAATTAAACCAAACTAGATCCATCTTAACTATGGATCTACCAAGCGCCAAGACAGAGGAATCAAATCTTTCATAAGGTGCAAACATGAAAAGGTAAAAATAAAAAATAGCTTGCAAATTCAATTACCTTTCTTTTCGAAAAATATTAAAACATTTATGACATTGGATAACTTTTAAAAAAATTAAAATATTTATTATATTTGAATAATATTTTTTTATTTATTTTTATTTTTCTTCTTTTATTTTATTTTATTTTCATTTCTATTTTTATTTCTATTTTTTTATCTTTATTTTTTTATTTATTTTTTATTTTATTTTATTTATTTTATTTTTTTATATATTAGAGTAAAAGTTTTGGGGCTTTTCATTTGGAATTTCATTTTCCCACTCATCAAATTTAATATTTAAGAGGGTATGGCCAAGGAGGATTGACAGGAAAATAGGTGAATAACATTTTGTTAACAACATGCAGGAGGGGAGCCTTAACACTCTCTAGATAGCGCATAGGATAATGCATTAGATAGTGGATAAAATTGAATTTGGGATTAGAGAAATGCATACTAATACTGTTTACACAAATAAATTACTTTTACAAATTGCCAAAGTAGTGGGAGTTTCCACTGATACATTGAATTTGAAACACAAATATGAAGAGTTTAAAAGGGATATGGAAGCTACTATATTGAGAAAAAAAATGAAGCTAAGGCTTTGCAAATGGAACAAATCATTGGATTTCTTCATTGTGCAGATGTGGCATCTTTTGCCAAAGAGAGGGATAAGATATATTATGAGAAAAGGCTCTTTTTGGGAATTCATTCTTTTCCTCCTTTACAATCCCACTGTAATGAGACAACATTCGATGAAGTCTCCACAATTTATTCTTCTTGTGGACTAGGAGTGGTGTCGCAGTCCAGTTAGTAATGGATATGGACTGACATAGACCAAAATGTCAACAAGAAGCCACATCTTAGTAATGGATAGGGCCTGACATAGACACAAATATCAACAGGAAACCACATCTGATGCAGAGATTATCAGAGCCAGTTTATTCTTCCTGTGGACTAGTAGTGGTGTCATAGTCCAATTAGTAATATTATGAGAAAAATCTCTTTTGGGGAAGTCATTCCTTGCCTCCCTTACAATCCTTTTACTGTCCAATTTCTCGATAGGTAATGGAAGGTTCTGTTGAGATTTATTCTTGTCAAACATTTGATAATAGTTCTATTGAAAGATGGTTTGCAGTGGGGCACACTACTTGTCCCTTGACTAATCAACTGCTAATCAATAAAGAGCATAGAATGAATATCATACTATGAAGGTCTATAGAAGAGTGGAAGGATAGAAATACAATGATCACAATATCTTCATTGAAACCTAATCTCGATTCTGATGAGGAAAAGGCTCTGTTGTATGCTCTTAATGCATTACTAAGGTAAAGCGAGGAGAAAGAAAATCACATACAATGGATAGGAGCAGAAGGTTACATTCATATTTTAATTGGCCTTATGAGATGAAATAAGCCATTGATTAGGAAAAAAATGTTAGCAGTACTTTGTAGCTTGATAAAGGAAAACAATTATAATAAGGTGAAAATAGTTGCTCGGTGGGTCATGGTATTGATCTTATCATTCATTCACTTGCACGTGATACTGGAGAGGGTATGAAATCCATGGAATTTCTTTTAGATATTTCAAAGGATCTGGTTGTGTGTGAACAGATTGGCAAGGTACAAGGTTGTATCCTCCTCCATGTTACAATGTCAAGTAGATAACTCGAATTAGGAAAATATGATGAAGTGACGAGATTTGGTTGGGTTAAATGAACAAGAGAGGTGATGTGAGTTGGTCCTTCTTATAGAGATATCAAGGCATGGGCTATGTGTGTCATCATAGCATCAATCATCAATCATTTTTATTGTATCACATGCTGCATCAAACTATTCACTTAGATCTTCAATACTACAAGTTGCATCATTTACTAGTAGAATTGGCTGGATAAGATCATTTGTGTCACAACTTAAATCAACTTGGTGGATTAGATCATTTGTGTTACGATTTGCATCAATATGGTAAATTAGATTATATGTGTCACAGATTTCATCAATAAGCTGAATAAGATCATAGGTGTCACAACATGCATTTATTATTTGGATGAGGCTTTCTGTGTCACAACTTGCATCTATATTCTTTGTACATTGTGCATATAGTAAATCTTTCTTTTCAATTAATTTAATCTAGATTGCATTAATGAGTCGTTCTTTCATTTCAAGCTCAATTTACAAATCTTTTGTTGCTTCTAATGTACTCGTCATTTGATTGATTAAGTTTTGATTTTGTTTTAACTTTCCCTGAAGCATTTCAATTGTGTTGTGTAATCCATGATTGCACCCTTTCAATTCTTTGATTTCTAACTCTGCACTTTGAAGATGTTTCCCTCCTTTACCCATTTTTGTCTTTGACACGCTTTTTTGTACTGGCTCGCTTGATTATCACACTTGCTTTGATCTTAAACTTGCTTAATTTTTTGAACTTTCTCATTTGATGCTTGCTTGATCATCACTTGAATTTCACGCTCACTTGAACATGTTTTAATAATTAAATTCTTCAACGCATGCTCGCTTTCTTGCTTGATTTTGCTTCAATAGAATGAGGATGTCAGATACCACTGAAAATGCACTCAAGAGGATTTTAATGACTTGACTTCTTGACTCAATTGACTTACTTGACCCCTATCAATTTGAGTTTTGACGCGAGACCATAAAATTTAAACCTTGGGTGTCAGGTTCAACTGAGAATGCACCCAATTACAATCAACGCTCTAACAATTTTGACTATTTATCACCCCTTTGAAGTAAACCAATAACCTCCCTTTTTTAAAAATCAACCCTCCAAATATGACAAAAGAAAAAATTACACCTTTAATACTCCAATTTATTTTTTACAAAATTCCCAACATTTAAGTTATCACTCCAACAAAATATTAGAATTGGCTTCTTATACACCTTATCACCCCATTGCAAGAAAAATCATGTTGATAAATGTCTTTTGGATTGATCATGTCATTAGGATTTGGTGGATGTTTCGAACAAACTAATGTGGTTCATCCTCAGGACAAGGTGAAAAAACCAATCGATCTTCAAGAATAAATAGCATGGATGCATCATTGCCCATAATTAGCCGTTGGCAAATTAGTTAATAAGGCAAGTAAAATAATATTTAAAAACTGATTGTGAGAAGTTATCTATTAAAATATTATATATTTAATTAAAAAGTAGCTATTAAGAAGTAATTATATATAAAAATTAATTTTAAGATAGTGAAAATGATTCTAAAATTAATTAAAATAATACTATATGAGTAAGGAGTTAGTTACAAAATATTATCAATTTATAAATTATTTGTTAGGATTAATTTATTTTAATTATATTAAATAACTTAATGTATATCAGGGATAATTTTATAATACTAGAATTATAGATTAAGAATTGGTTCCAAAAATATATTATTAGCTTATCATAATTCATAAAATGGTTAAAAAAAGTTACATATTATTATTTATATATAAAAAAGTTATTATATATATATTAATTATATTAAATAAATAAATTATAATATTGTACAAAGTAAATAATAATAAATAATAAAGTTCTAGAGCTAAGAACGTTCTCAAAATCTAATAAATTTATTAATTTAAATTTTTTAATGAAATTACTTTATAAAAAAGTGAAATAATATTTTATCATCATAACTCTCCATTAAACACCTTATCTCTCCATAAAAACTACTTACCAATTCGTTAACACTTTTTCAAACATGTACTATATTTTAAAAATTAAATGCCCACTTTAAAGCTTCAATCTTTTACCTTTGACTTCCACGCTGCAGGTAATCCACGCATGTCACTTCCATGTAAGTTCTGCACAATGGTGAGATACAGAAGCAGAGGAATAATACAATGACTCGAGCTGCTGCAACTATCGTGATCGCAAAGATTCCTAGATGGGTGACAGTTACACCTTTCTTTTTTCTCACAATAACCATTTATAAAAACTCATTTTGGTTATATGTAAAATGTTATGCTCAAATACATAGTTATTGGTTGTCAGCTAAGTCCATTAGACCAGGTTTTACATTTTTTTGTACTGACAATAACTATTTGGCTACATATTAAATGCTTTGCTCAAATACATTGAATTAATTTATTTACAATAATTCTTATGCTATGTCCAAATACATTACATTTACTATTTACAATAATTATTACCATCTATTTGCAATAAAATGTAACATAAATATACCCAAAATAGTATACGTTACATAACTTCACTTGCCATAAATTATTATTGGCTTCCAGTTCAGTCAATCTGAAAGGGTATATATTTATTTGAATATATGTTTATTGTTTTGGTAATTATTTGGGAATTACTAAATTATTATTGGTTTCCAGTTCAGTCAATCTGAGAAGGGTATATATTTATTTGAATGTAGGTTTATTGTTTTGGTAATTATTTGGGAATTACTAGCGGGAAGGGTATATATTTGTTTGAAAGTTCATTTATTGTTTTGTATTTGGGAATTACGCAACTGCCTCAGGCACATTAGGTTAAGCTTTGCAAATCACCTATTTATGAACCAAATCATCTATTTAGGGTTTGAAGGTCGGCGCCGACATTTTTTGCCTACACTATCCCCAATAACTGCAGGGGACACCAGGATCAAACGCTGCTCAAGATTTCAAGAATTTATCAGCTTCACGAGTCGAATCTGAAATAGTTATTTGAATTTTATTTGCTTGGAATATTTTTTTAGGCGTTCAATTCTTAGCGCAGAAATATTCTTCAGATAAACAAAGGAGCATAAAGATAAGGGATTTTTTTAGCGTAATGGCGAAAACTTCTGTGGAGGCTTACAGATATAAGCTTTTGTAGGTTTAGCCGTGCAGAAATAGGTTTAGTCAGCTGTAAATAGCCATGGGAAGAGGCAGAAAAGATTACGTTGAGCATACCCATGTGCGAATAATACAGTGACTCGAGCTGCTGCAGTTTTCGTGATCACAGATATTCCTCGGACCTCTTCGGATCGATCTCCGGTGGATCTCGTTTTGGATAGTTATTATAAAATGTTGTTTAAGGGCATGCCTGAAATTCGGTCGGGTTTAAGGATAACTTGATGCAAGTGTGGAAGAAATTGGATTTTTATGTCACTAGAACGGTGGTCGAGCATATGGCGCTTATGGATGGGATATTGGTAGCGTTGGAGCTAGGGTTTCCCGGATTCAAGCCTTTACAGATTCAGATCTTATGTATGAACAGATAGCCCGAGCCCAGAAGCTTCATAGTCAATTATCGATGGCTACGAGGCAAGAAGGGTATTATGGAACATACAACAACAATCAAACTCTCAGAAAAGGGGGAAATGTAATCAAATGGAAATTTCCAGCGCAGGCCTCTACTTAGCTACAGTGCTCATACCATTACTCCCCATTACAGCAGTCATGTTCATCATCATCCAGGTTTTTATACTTACCCATTTTTAAAATATTTTTTTTGAATTTATAGATCACAAAATATTAGATCCAATGATATCAGAAAATGTTTATTTTAGATTGAATTCTGGCCATAATGTTGTTAAAGGTCTGACTTAGGGAAATTGTCTGACCATGGTAGGCAGAGTCTGCAATCAGAAAACCGGTTAAAACACAAAACTTTAAGGGCTATCGAAACTACAAATTCTGTATTTGTAATCTACTAACGCATCATACTGAAAATATAGGACAGAGTGTACAAAACTGAACTTCCAAAGTTGCAATATGTTTTTTATTCAATCTCTAAAAATGACACAATGCTACAGCTCAAAAGTACTATCAGAATCACTAGCACAACTTTATCTCATGCTTAAAAGCATTAAAAGATAACCACCTCTGCCCAGCCTTCTTTATAATATATAGATGAGGAAGGTTAGAGGCCAAGACAAAATAGCCCATCCCGGGTGCTAAAAATAGAAAAGCAAAACAATTATCTAAATCTATTTATGGAAGTATATGTTCTTAAAATTGGAAATATTCTTGGCTCATGTGCTTAATCTACCTCAGAAGAAAAGCTAAATGAAGCTAAAAAAACCTACTTCTAAATTTGGATTTCAAATTCCAAAAGAAGAAAAGCATTTATTCTAAAATTGAAATGTTAAATTTCAAAAAGCAACCATAAAACTAGAAGTGGTTGAGGTTGGCACATGCATGTTGGAAGGCATGTGTGCATGCTCTTAATATTGTCTTACATAATTACAGTTTAGCATCACAGACAATCTAGTGTTGCACCCCCATTTTCCTCAGTTGCACCCTTATTATGACAATACAAGTACCCTACACAAGAATCCAAACTATTGTGGTTGTTGTTGGTGTGCCTTTGTTGGTTGACTTCTATGCCACTATAGAAGAGAACAATAAATGATGCAACATGGAAAACTTCTAGCATCCATGCACCCTCTCAATCTATCTTCTACATAAATGCATTGTAGTACCCTAGACATTCTAGTGTTGCATCGTCATTCTCCTCAATTCCATGGCTATCATGACTGCACAAGTATCTTGCATAAATTGAGAATGTTGTGCCTATTATTGTTGTGTATTTTGTACTAAATATGATTGCTATGCCACCATGGGAGAAAGAATTATCTGATGCAATCGGGAAAAAATAACACTCGCTCTTTGTAAAGAAAGTGTTATTGAAAAAATCAAATCTCTCCTTTTGTGTCCTCGAACTTCTTCTTTGCTAAGGGCTTCATCACTGTGTTGACCATCCATGAAGTTAAATAATATAACCGTGGATCATTGTTTCCTTCTGTACTTTGAAATATCTTTAAAATCTTCAAGGTGTAAATCCCTTGTATAAGGAAAACTTCATAAAAAACCTACCAACCTCCTATACCCTTCATGTCAACTTCACTAGCAAAAATCATCTTACACCATTAACATGAGTTGTTTAGAAATTCCAAAAATTATAAAGTCATTTGTATATAGGGCCAAGAAAAATGGATAAGATCTATTAAACAAAGAACTAAAATCTCCACTAAACTTTGAAAAGTTGAGCTTGAGTGAAAACTCATTGATCTTGAAATACCAACCTTGTGGGGCATGCACTAACACATGAAGGGATGTCTTCAATTTTATTTTATGGGTATATAGCCCATGTAGATCAAAACGTTTGGAAATTGAATCAAAGACCTCAACAAGATCAACTTTGCAACATACCCAATGCCCTTTGTGCACATTGAGGATATGGGGTACTTCTTGAAACCACCAATTTCACTCCAAATTTGTTTCTCTAATGTATGGAGTTATGTTTGAAAGATAATCATTTCTATGAACTAGGGTTTCACCAAACCACATAATTGAAACAAAACCAGTGTTTGGGTGGCATCTCAAAGATTATTCATGGATATCAAGCAGTGTGATCACATCTTACCTTCAAACTTCGAAGATCAGTGTGGGGTGTGCATATCAAGCACTATAATTTTGTTGCTTATCTAGTGAAAATAGGTTCTATAGTAAGCTAAAGAGCTATATTTACCTTTGGTCTCCAACTTTGTGACAAACATATATTCTAAATATGTATTTATGGGTAATATAAATATGGCCATAGTTTTGAAGAAGATCCACTCTCTCTTTCTCATGCCGATATCAAGATAGTACTATCATCAATTCTACTGTATTTTTTTAGCTAATATAAGGATTGTACATCATGCAATTATGCTTTTAGTTCCATAGACAGGTTGTAGCCTAGAGTTTAGCATGCATAAATGGTTTTTTTTTTATTTTTTTTTTTAATATCATAATATTTTGCTGCATATAGAAATCTGATTCTATTGGGCTTTGCATATAGCGTGAGATCAAAGGAATTCAATTTTGACAATTTATATTGTTTTAGTGGTAATAATATAAACCCTATTATTTCTTTGAGATGGGTTATTTATATTAGATTTTTCAATCCACTTTTGTATATGTTGAATTTGATTGGAAATTGTTATATCTTGGATCTTGCTTCAAATCTTATTTACTGATGTCTAAGGCTTTAAGCCAATCATTTCGATGTGTTTGATGGTAGGTTGGAGGCTACTTTTCTTAATGTTTTGAGTATAACATTGAAACTCTTTGTAAACATATCTAATTTGAAGAAGTTTCTATTTCTTGATGCTTGCAGCAGTTTAACTTCCAGTTAGAACCTTCCTCTTTGTGCGTGTTGATCCACATGAAAACATGATAGTGGTCAATTTGCCTACTTTAGAAATGATACAACTTTGTCCACTGTGAAAAACGAAAATGTAAATGAATGAAGAACTATTGGGAAAGGTGTTGATTTGTTGATATCGTGAAGCATGGATCGCCAAGGTGCATCAATGAGTTTTGCTATGTTGCAATTTTAGTGGGCTCTTGTGCTTGCAATAAAAGGATAGTGGAAATGAAGGTGGCCTAAGGGTTTTGAAAGCAGTTTTTAGAATGCAACCTGATGTGCTTTATTTCTTAGGCTAGTGCAAAGACTTGAGAAATTATTTTGATGTCTAACAAAGCAGTAACAACTTTGTAGTGGTTGACAGAAGATCTTCATTATGATTGGTTTTAGAGATAAATGTGTTTTTCTTGTTGGATGTTCATGGCTGCAATTCTATAGCCACTTGGTCATTGGTGAATATCATGTTGCCTCTATAGTAGTAGATTTTTCAAATTTGCGCATAATCCAAGAATGGAGAGACAAAGAATGGCACTATTTGGATCTTCCATTTCGTGACATGGAAAATATTCAACAGAATAAGAAATATCTGAGTTTTTATTTCTCAAGTCCATTACATTATTATTTTCTAAGCACAAATGGAGCGATAAGTAATCATTCAAGGGAATGAGTAGTTTGCTAATACTGGCATTACTTTGGAAATGCATTGAAATTTAATGCAATAGCATTCCTATTTTTTGGGAAAATGTTGCTACTTACATCAACTGCATACTTCTTGGTATTCCTATGTTTTGTGCACATTGTATGCCATTTTCTTTGTGCCCAACAGCTATGTTGTCTAAAAATTGTAGAAGAAAAATACTAGGGGATCCTAAAGTTCATTGGAATCAAATGAAAAAATCCATGTAAACACAAAGAATAACTATCTTGATTGGATTTTGATATAGATGAGATAATTTGTTTACATTAAAAATTATGAATCGCAATGTTTAAACTCTAAACTGCACTTTCCATGTGACTATTGATATGGTTGCATGTACCTAGATGTAGACTACCCTCAACATGGATTGGCCATGAGGAATTCATTTAAATTCGTATCCATACAGTAGTTGGAAAATTCCACATACTATCTTGGGCATTGATGCCCAATGGGAGATGTGGGAAATAGATGTAAAGTTGGCATGAAGGACAAAGTGGATAGCCAGTCAATTCTGATGGATCTTATAGAAAAGGACTGGACAATGAATGCAAAGTCAGTTTCAACAACCCATGAGATGGGAGCTCCATCAATTGAAACCAGATCATAACTTGTAACAGACATCAACAAGAAGGCTTGGGTATGGTGGCACTAATGCATTATCATAGTCATGATTATCAGGGTAATCATGAGATAGAATAAATGTCTTGCTCGAGTAGGAATGAGTTGGTAATATGGAACAATATGTGAATACAAACAGGTGTAGTTCTCTCCTTTATACATCTTTAATCAATTATTTGTGAGAAATATGGGACAAGAACTGAACAACAAAAGGCATAGTTCTCTCCTTTGTTTGGCCTTACTAACTCTAGTTCCATTTGTTGATCTTCCCTTTTCTCTCAGCAGCTTTAGAGGTGCTCACATCAGTTGAGGGTTGAGACATATCATCATCTTCCTCTGACAGAAATGATTTCCAGACTTTGCTCTTTTGCCTGAGGTATAACCTAAGGATCGCTTTATTTTTAAATATCCTATCTAAGTGACATAAGAGGGAGGTTTTATTACATCTATAGGGACTTGGGAAAATTTTTATCAACATTCTTCAAACACATCAATGACTAATTCTTTGCGTTGAAAATTAGAGATACATTTTCTCTCAAATTGTGCCTATTTTAGAGCGATTCTAGAGCAGCTACCCACAACACCTCCTCTTTTCATCAAATCTAGGACAATGGCGGATTGAAATTCTTCATGACACTTGGTTAGAAAATGCAAAAACCATCCAGCATTTCTCCCTAGCCTACACCACCAAGTCTCCAAACTGTGCCACGTTGAGGGCACCTATGAGAAACAAAGCTTCTCAGAAGCATCACCACTGCAGAACGCCTACTCAGAGAAGAACTAGTTTCTCCCCATCTAGTAGGAATTCATAAACACTGTATGTGATGAGTGCTTCCAATTATTTGTCCTCCACTTCAACCAATAATCAAGAGAAGTTTGATGTCAGCTAGGATTACTCACCACAACCCTATTAGTCCAGGCATCTTTCTAGAGGAAATTATTTGATAGACATGTGGTGTTGATGTCCATACCATTAAGTTGGATGATGAGAAGGACTGTCTACCTCCTCTAGTGGTAGTGGCTCCTTAGTTTAAGAAATACTTATTTTACTACCCCTTCTTCACTTTCTAGGGTTTTTCTTCTCGAGACAACACTATTGTTCTTCTATGTTTATCTCATTTCATGTTGCTCTTGTACTCATTGTTCATTTCATTTTAAAGGGGATTTTATTTTTCCCTCCTATATTTTGTTTGGCTAAAATTGTTGGTTGTCATTAGTTCCTTAGGTCATATTAAGTTACAAATCTGATCAAACTTTGACCATATTTGTCCTTCCCATACGAACTGTACAAACACATGTATGGATACCAAACACACATTGGACTGAGCAAAACAACTACTATATAGATTTTTTGCCTACCCATACAAAATATATGGACACATGTATGGACTATCTATATAATTGTATGGATCAGAACAATACTCTCTATATGACTGTACAAATATATATTGTGCTATCCATGCAACCGTATGGGATTGAGTGTTATTGGAAACATCTATTTCCTAGTTACCTGCTCTCTCTCCCTCTATGTTTCTCAACCTACTCAACTGCTAAAGTGTGTTGAAAGCCTTTACCGTTCCCTATCTATATACTTTTAGCAGAGAATCTATTTTTAAGATTCCTCCTAGTCTAAGTTATGCATGAGATACAATCTTAGGCTCAACTGTTAAATATAAGAATTTCACTTTTTTTACTAAAGTGAATTAAAAAATAGAATTACTTTTTCAAAAATAATATTAATTTTCAAAATTATCTCAAACTACTCCTTATGTTCATGCGGGTGGGACTACATGCAAATTGATTCCAAGTACCAAAACTCCAAAGGTCGGAGATGGTGTTGGACTTGAATTCATATTTCTTGTATCATCATACACTACAGGCGTATTGGTGACACCTCCAGAGATTTGAACACGTGTGGGACTACTTACAAATTGATTCCAAACACCAAAAATCCAGAGGTAGGACTTGGTGATGGAACTTGCATTCATATCGCTTGTATCCTCCTACAGTACAGGCATATGGGTGACGCCTCCAGAGATTTGAACATGGGTGGGACTACTTGCAAATCGATTCCAAATACCAAAACTCTAGAGGCCAGAGTTGATGATGGGACTTGCATTCATATTTCTTGTATCCTCCTACACTATAGGGGTATGGGTGATGCCTCGAGATATTTGAACACGAGTGGAACTACTTCCAAATTGATTCCAAACAAAAAAATGCCAAAGGCTGGAGTTGGTGATGGGATTTGCATTCATATTTATTATATCCTCGTACATTATGGGCATATGGGTGACGCCTCCAAAGATTTGGACACGAGTGGGACTACTTGCAAATCGATTCCAAACACCAAAACTCCATAGGCCAGATTTGGTGATGGGACTTGTATTCATATTTCTTGTATTCACATACATTACAGGCGTATGGATGATGCCTCTAGAGATTTTAACACGGGTGGGAATACTTGCAAATCAAGTCCAAATACCAAAACTCCATAGGCCGAAGTTGGTGATGGCACTTGCATTCATATTTCTTGTATAATCCTACACTATGGGTGTGTGGGTGATGCCTCCAGAGATTTGAACATAGGTGGGACTACTTGTAACAATTCCAAACACAAAAACTCTAGAGGATGGATTCAGTGATGGGACTTGCATTCACACTGAACCTATGTAAAAGTTCAAGTCTCAGATATAATTCTCAATAGTGAGATTTTTAGTACCTCAAAAAGTGTCAAGTAAAGCACCATTAATGGTAGAAATGAGAAAAAAATATCTTGGAAAAACAAATCTTGACCATCAAATATGGTTAATATGATTGATTGGCCATCATAGATCACAAATCATCTAAGTTCAAAAATGATTTTTGACAATTTGTTTCTTTTGCAAATTACCTTAATAGTCCATTGTGCCATGTAATTATTACATGTAACCCCTCTGAATCAACTAGTGTGTTTAAGTTTAAGAGAGGCACATGACATATAGTTAAGTAATATACTTGTGTAAATTGATCCCTACACAGATGAAATGTAAGGGATACAGTGCTTCGCTAAACTCCTCCACTATGTATTTCTTTCCCTAGTAGGTTTCTCAGTAGAATTTAGAAGTGAACTTCAACAATATTAGTCCACTGTCTCAATATAAATTCACAATTTTTTTATGTAAATTCTCGACGGACACTTTGTGGTCACATTGAAGTTTCTTCACATCTTTCTCTATATTTTCCAGTAACTCTTTGCAGTTATATTGAAGTATCTCTGAATAAAATTGGTAAAAAATTGGTGATGGAGTTTAGTGATTTAAAAATTCCAAATGTATTTGATTTATGTTTTTTATTGAAGCTAAATGATAATGAATGTTGGAACCAATGGTAAATCACATAATAACTAAATCTTGTGTGCATTTTCATTGTTTGTAGCACCATGTTTGCCTTAGTGGTGTTTTATTAGCAATTTTTATGGGTGTTTTGTCCTAGTTTATTTTTAGCAATTTTGATGGGTGTTTTGTCGTTGTTTATTTTTAGCAATTTTGTTAGGTATTTTGTCTAATTTGTAGAGAGAAATATTATAGATTAGAAGCTGGCAGATGTATTAATACTTTCATGGGGCATTGGGCCTATCTCAAGTTTCAGTTGTTGGCTAGGATCCCTTCACTCAAATTTTAATTTTGCCCAAATTTTGTAGGATGGAAATATGAACAGGTAATAATAAATTGATCTCAACAATAAAGAGAAAATGTATTATTAGAATTTATTCTGAAAGATATGAATTTTATCGAAACTTGGCATATGTTTTTAATGTTAACTTTGAGTTAAATCCATAATTTCACGTAAATGGTAAATGGTGGAGTTTCTATACAAAGAAATGTCAAGTTGTTTGTGATAATTTCATTGGAACATAATGCTATCAAAATTGTATGACCCCATGTAGAATGTGTGCAAAGGAGAAAAGATAAATTAGAAGTAACAATTTTAATCTTAGTTTTCCTATGAGATGGGTTGCATGTGAAGAGTTTTGGGAGGTGAGATATGTTTCTTACATCTGTGGAAGTGTTAATCAAAGGAGAAGTAACACTCTCTATAAGTCTTGGTGAAAATGATCTTATTTTCTAATGGAAGAGACAATAATAGCTCCAAACCAGGAGACTATTATTAATAGTCTTCCCAACCTGAAAAACCACATCCTTGATGTGTATTGCCTCCTTATATGTCAATGGTGGCTTGGAAGTGATACCTTCAACTTCCTCCTCCACTTACGTTATTGATTCTATTGTGACCATGAGAGTGTCTGTTTATGATGAATATGAGTATCTCTTATCATGATGATTATTCTTTTCTCTTGAAGAAATACCTCATATATTTCAAAATGAAGATCACTAAAATGATGAATCTCATCCCTCCACAACTCTTGGCACAAGCTAGTAGCCTGCCCCACCACCACCGCCCCACAACGCACCAATATGTGATCATTGAGGTCTTTCCTTTACCTTGAATGTCAAGAGAGTCATGGTCAATTTCCTCCAACTTCCTTCTATAAATTCTCAAACATGGTCTTGCAGACACATACTCTACAACAATTTTGTGTGTGCATGCTATGTCCAACATTAGTAAAAATAAGACTTAATCAAAGATTACTAGCAAGACAACACATTCCTTCGAAGAAAATTTAGATAAAAAAACTCTAAGATAGGAGAGAATGCATTGTTCAACAACTAAGTAGTAGGAAACTCCCCCCCCCACCAATATTTCACCTTTAGAAATGTAAACCAAAACACCTTAGAAATACCTCAAAAATACTAAAAATATTTGCAAAGCACATATTTCTCTTTCCAACTTGTAGAGGTGTTTCCAATCCCCCTAATTTTTGATTGTGCCTTTGTTTATATAAAAAAAGAAAAATAATAAGAAATAAAACCACTTATAATTTTTAATGATAGGAAAAATACCTTGCAAGTTAGTTAATTTCACGCATTTTTGGCATCTTAAGTTCATTTATGTACAAATACAACGTACATAACTACCACTGTGATCTACATATGAGGACAACGAGATACATATCATGGAAAAAGCCATCCCTCAAGCGTGGAAACATTTGTAATAAAGTAGATGAAGCACTTTTTGGATAATTTTAGTGGAATTTAGCCCTAAGTTGGAAACTCTTAATGAATATAACAATAAGTTTATTGTGGTTTATTTATGAGTAGCCAAATAATCTATAAGGCTAAATTTGGACATTGTAAAATGCAAGGCTATATGGGATACAACATATAAATGATATTTTTATTAATTTGCTGACTATGTTTATCTTTATAGTTTTCTTGACAATTTTGTATTATAAAATATATATAGTCTATAGATTATATTCTAGTGCTCATTGTCTTTCATATGTTATACTTTGCATTGTAGCTTATTTCATTTTTAGAAGTGGAATTCAGTATTGATGGGAAGAAGCAAGAATTGAAGAAATAGGAGAAAAATGCCTTGGCAACACAATATGAATTCATTTTCTAATCTGCTTGTTTTGAAATTCATTAGCCATTAGCAACATAGTATGAATTTATTTGCTAATCTGTTTGTTTTGAAATTCAAATTGTGTTCATACTGTGTAGCCATTAGTAACTAATCTGCTTGTTTTGAAATTCATTTGCTAATCTTTTACACAATTTATTATGTATGTTGTTTTAAATTTCTACCATCATATCAATTTCATGAATAAATGATTCCTTATTGTTGTTAAATAGATGAATGTGCAAGAACTACCTCCAAAATCAACTGTGAAGGATTTGCTAGAAAAAATAGTGTATGGCAGTTCATGTTGTACATCATATGGTTTTCCAATACAAGAGGAGATGAGGCACTTGAGCCATCGACTTTGGAAATATTTCGAGTAGGGATTACTAGGGTTTTTAATGTTGTGATTCTTTCACCTCATGGTTATTTTAGGAATGCTAGACAAGACATCGGTGGACAGGTAAACATATGTATTATGATTGCAATGTCCATTCCATGATATATTCTCTTTTTTATTTGATTGTATTTTGAATATTTCCTTTGATTTTGTTGTATTTTAACTATGAAATTGAAAATACTTGATATCATGCCCATTTAAATAACATCCAAAGCTTGAAGATCAGATTAGTTTACATGATATTAATTGAAATCTTTTCTGTTGTTTTGTGTTAAAAAAAATTCATGACTATTAGAAAAGTTTACTTCCATATTGTGATTTGAACACAAGTTGTCTATATACTTGACCAAGTTCGTGCGTTAGAGAATTAACTGTTGTTGTGAATAAAATGACAAGGATTAGACCTCACACATTAGATTATTTATTTTCACAAATTGTCCACATATAGAGTTTTTTAGCATATAAGTTGGCATGATTATGCGTAAGGTTTCTCTGAAGGTTAAATACTAATTTATTATGGTGTTCTTTTCTATGGTGACATTTTATTTTCTTTGTTTATATAGGTGATCTAGCCAGATAGTAACCACTATCACCTAAGTGAAGAAAACTTATTCGAGTTTCTTACTTTTATGGGGAAAAATGACATTGACATTACTGATGTTTTTGTATATGTCGTATAAATATTTTATAGTCTACTTTAGTTTATATTCTAGTATTCACCATCTTTCATGTCTTATACTCTTCATTGTATCTTCTTTTGTTTCTAGGAGAGGAACTAACCAGTATTGATGGTAAGAACCAAGAATTGAAGAAAGAGGAGAACAATAACACTGGAGTGACAAATGCAAAAAGGGAGATAGAAGAAAACCGGTATAGTGATACTCTTAGAGCCAATATCCCACATAATACACACACATAGACACTAGTGGTCAAGTCTTCAGAGTTGGTAAATTCACTTGCAATGCCATGGCAACATAATGATAATGTTTTGAAGTGAAGAAACAATATTTCATGTGTAAATTGTAGTCCAACTAATATTAAGTTGGAAACTCATATTGTAATACTTGACATTTTATATAATATAATTTGTGGTTGAAATTATTTATAGTTGCACTTGATATTATCTAGTATTGTAATTAACATATGTGACTTTGTGTTTTCATAATAGATGAACATGCACATTGTATGCCATTTTTTTTAATTTAGTCACAAAATCATACTAATTAATTTATGTTGATTAATAATGAATACATAAAATCACTCTCAAACTACCAAATTAGTAGTTTATATTGATTAATGATGAACACAAATAAAATGAATACATGACTAGATTAGTCGTTTATAATGATTATTAATGAAAGTAAATGAAATGAATACAAAATATTAAATCAGTCGCTTGTATAATGAACATGAAACTACCAGAAAAAGATAAATGATAAAAAAAATTATTGCAAATGACAACTAAATTTTTCATATATATGATTATTAGTAGCCAATTTACAATATCTTATAACACAACTGAAATTTAGTCATATTTCATTGGTCATTAATTGCTTCAAACGATGACTAAAATTTGCATATATATGACTATTAGTAGCTAATTTACAGTATCTTATAACACGACCAACATTTTGGTCATATTTATTTGGTCATTAATTGGTTTTCTTGGGTGATCATGTAGTAATATATTTTTTTGTATATTTGGTCATTAATTATGGCAATTAGTGACTAAATAAATTACTAAATTAATGACAAAATTTATGACTAAATATATTACTAAATGATAAAATTGAGACCACCAATTAATAACTAAGCTAAAAATGACTAAAAGTTGGTCACATTATAAGATACTATAAATTTGCTACTATTGGTTACCGACTGAAAAATGGTCATTTATATGCAAATTGTAGTCATTTTTTTAGTAACCAACTAGCTATTTTGTACCAGTGTTCTCTTATTTATTTCATAGTCCCTGAGGCATTGTTGTCACCCCCTTTTTTGCATTCACACAACTTACAAGTTCAGCTGACATCCCCTTATTTGCTAAAAGTCCACTTGGGCGATCCATCCTTTGGAAAGGTTTCCTCACTTCAGAAGGTCAAAAATCCAAGGTTATCCTTGCTTGAAAACCATCATACGAGTTTCCCTCAATGGCCCTACTCCTGAATGATTTACCGACATACTACTTCTGGTTCCAATTCATTTCGTTGTTGCTACTAATTCTTGCAATCATATTCAACCACCCAAACTAGAATTTATCATGCTTTCCTATACTAATAACATAAATTACATTAGATTAATAATAAATTCAAATAAATTTAAATCACCTACACATAGAATATTCTTGTTTAGCCCTTGAACAAATAAAGTGTCAGCTGCTCTTTTATACCTATTAATTTTGGTTCTACCTTTTCCCAAAACTTTTGCTAGAGAATTATTTCCAAGAATAACTTTAGCATCTTCGTTATTCCTGGGAGACTCAAACTTATTCTTATCTCCTATCATGTGATGAGAGAATCCATTGTCTATGTATCATTCATCTTCATCTTCAAACCAATAGAGGGCAAGACCAAATCTTATATGTTCTTCTTCTTTCTGCTTATTATGAGAAATTTTGGTGGATCCATCTTTCTGAGGTCTTTTGACATCAATATTCTTATATGATTGTTTTCCATGTTGTATGTGGCGATCTATTTATTTTTTCCTACATTAGTTTGCTACATTCCAAAATTTGCTACAAGCATAACATCTTATATGACCAGAAAAGGGAGCATAGGAATCATAATATTTTTGTTTCATATTCCCTCTATTGCAATCAATATATTTGTGATGAAATATGTTTCAAGTAAAACACTATCCCTTAAAGAAACTTGAGTACCTAGTAACTGATGATCTGAATCTTATGAAGTGATTATTTTCTTGAGACCGAAACAATTTTCCCCTGCAATTGTCTACAACATGTCTATACTTATGACATATAAAACATTCAACATTATTGATGAGAGGAGAGAATTGATTAATCTTTCTATTATTGGGAGAAAATGATTTCTTTTGAAAATTCATCTTCCTTGGATGTTGATCTGGTTGAATTCTTATCTTTTTCAAAGGAATTTCATATTTCATATTGTTATCCTTCACGATCCTTTTACAATCCTGTGAACTAGATTCTCCTTTTACAGTTTCATGAAACCCAAGCCTAGGTTTAATGGCAGGAGACCTTTGACTACTAAGAATGTTATCCAAAATATTAGCACTATCTTGAAATCTTAAGTGTTTATCCTTTTCTTCTAATTTAACTTTTAGAATGTTTACCTCAACCTCCATTCTTTCGTATTGTTCTTCCTTTACCTGATACTACTTCCTCATTCCTTCTTCAACCTTTCTTCCTTCTTCTAATTGCTCCTTTAATTTGATGATCTCTTTCTTCAACCCATTATCTTCTTCTTCAAATACTTCAAGTAACTCTTCTTTTTGTTTGTTTGCATTTTCTAGAACTACTCTTAGAGAGACGATCTTAGCTTCAAGTCCTTCAAAATATTGTTTAGATTCTACTGTAACATGATCCTTGTTATCATATGCCTGCAACTTATTCTTAAGATTAATAATCCTTTTCAAAGAAAGATTGAGTATTCTTCTAAGATGAATAACTTCCTCTAATATGTCTTCTTCTGAATCAGTAACTTGATCTGACATAACATACTTATCTTTTGTTACATCATTATTTTGTTTAGAAATAAGGTTACTTGTTGGTTCTTCTGATGAACAATATTCCTTTGTTCTTCCTTCATGAATTTCCTAAATATTATCCCATACTTCGTTTGCAGTTTCATAGTGCATAATATTTCCTAATGCTGAATTAGGTATGTTACCAAAGATCTCATTTAATGCTACATTATTCTTTTGTAATTATTCACCTGATGGAGGAGCTTCGGTTTAACCATTACATAAAATTCCAAACATCAGATCCTACGTTCATTAACTTAGACTTCATTTCTTCTTTCCATTTTTTATAATTATCATTACTTAGCATAAATGTACCTGTATTGTCCATTATTTCTAACTTGCCTTGTTCTTCTTCTTCTAGGGTCATCATTTTTTAATTTGTTATCCTTCCTCTCCCTCCCTTCCTCTCATTCCTTCTTCCTCCCTCTATCTCTCTCCTCTCTCCTCCTTCCTCCCTCCCTTTGTCTCTCTCCTCTCTCCCCTGCCTCCCTCCCTCTGTCTCTCTCTTCCTCTCTCTCTTCATCCCCCCACCACTCGCTCCCTCTTTTCCTCTTTGTCCTTACACCTTCCACACCTCTGCCCTCCCCTTCACCTCTCTCTCTCTATCCCCCCACCACCTCAATGTCCATCCTCTTTCCTTCTCCCTCCATCACTCCATCTCCCCCTCTCTTCTTCTCTCTTCCTCCCTCCCTCCATCTCTCTCCTCTCTCCTCCTCCCTGTCTCCCTCCCTCCATATCCCTCGTCTCTCCACTACCTACCTTTTTCTGTCTCTCTCCTCTCTCCTGCTCCCTCCCTCTCCCTCTCTCCATCCCCCCCACCACTCGCTCCCTCTCTTCCTCTCTGTCCCTCCTCCTTTCCCACCTCCCCACATTTCCCTCCCTCTCTCCCTATCCCCCCACCTACTTCCTACCCACTCCTCACCCCCTCGACCTCCCTCCTATCTCCTTCTCTCTCTCTCTTCCTTTCCCTCCCTCTTCCTCACACTTACTCTCCCCCTCTCTCTATCCTTCTCTCTATCTCATCTCTCCCCCTGTCTCCCTCCCTCCATCTCTCTATCCCTACCTCTCTCCCTTCCTCCATATCTCTCCTCTCTCCCCTTCCTCCCTCCCTCCATCTCTCTCCTCCCTCCCGCTCCCTCTCCCTCTCTCCACCTCCCCCACTTGCTCCCTTCCTATCTGAGCACCCTCCCCCATTGTCTCCCCCTGCCTCCCTCCCTCTGTCTCTCTCCTCCTCCCTCTCTCCATCTCCCCCATGACTTTCTCCCTCTCTTCCTCTCTGTCCCTCCTCCTTCCCCACCTCCCCACCTCACACCCCCTCTCCTTGTCCCCACACCTACTTCCTACCCCCGACCTCCCTCATCTCTCCTTCTCTCTCCCCCACTACTGACTCCCTCTCTTCCTTTCCCTTCCTCTTCCCCTCCCCTACTATCCCCCTCTCTATATCCTTCTCTCTATCTCATATCTCCCCCTACCTCCCTCTCTCTCCTCTCTCTCTCTCTCTCTCTCTCTCTCCCTCTCCTCTACCCCCTGACTCCCTCCCTCCATCTCTCTCCTCTCTCCCTCTGCCTCCCCTCCCTCACCCACTACTCGCTCTCCTCTCTCCCCTACTCCCTCCCTCCATCTCTCTCCACTTCCCCCTACCTCCCTCACTTCGTCTGTCTCCTCCTCCCTCTCCATCCCCCCCACCACTCGCTCCCTTTGTTCCTCTTAGTCCCCCCTCCTTCCCCACATCGCCCCCCCACCTATCCCCTACCTCTGCTACCCCCTCTCCCCCTCCTCTCTCCTTCTCCCTCCCGCACTACTCACTGCCTCTCTTCCTTTCCCTCCATCTTCCTTCCCCCCTCCTGCCCCCCTCTCTCTATCATTATCTCCCTCTCCTCTCTCATCCTCCATCCAACCCTCCCTTCGTCTCTTTCCTCTCCCCCCTTGCTTCCCTCCCTTCGTCTCTCTCCCCCTCCCTCTCTGCATAATCCCCACCACTCGCTCCCTCTATTCCTTTGTGTCCCTCCTCCTTCACCACTTCCCCCCTCTCTCTCCCTCTCCCCTGACCCACCCTGCCTCCCTCCTCTCTCCTTCTCCCTCCTCATTAATCACTCCCTCTCTTCCTCTCCCTCCCTTGTCCTACCCCCTCCTCTCCTACTCTCTATATCCTTCTCTCACTCTCCTCTCGCCCCCTACCTCCCTCCTTCCATCTCTCTCCTCCTCCCTCTCTTCCTCTCTATCCCTCCTCCTTCCCCACCTCCACCACCCCTCTCTCCCTATCCCCCCACCTACCACCTACCCCCTCTGCCTCCCTCTTCTCTCCTTCTCCCTCCCTCCCTCCATCTCCCCCTCTCTTCCCCTCCCTTCATCCCTCCTCCTCTCTCTCTCCCATCCTCCATCTCTCTCCTCCTCTCTCTCTCCCATCCTCCATCTCTCTCCTCCTCTCTCTCTCCCTCCCTACATCTCTCTCCTCTCTCGTGCTCTCTCCCTCCCTTCTTGTTGCCCTCCACCCCCTTTCGTCTCTTCCTCTCTATCCCTCCTCCTTCGTCGCCACCACCCCCCTCTAATCCTCTCCCTCTAACCCCTCGGCCTCCCTCCTCTCTCTCTCCTCTCTCCCCTTCCCTCCCTCCCTCCGTCTCTCTCCCCCTCCCTCTCTGCATACCCCCACCACGCGCTCCCTCTCTTCCTCTCTGTCCCTCCTCCTTCACTGCCTCTCCCCATTCCTCTCTGCATATCCCCCACCACTCGCTCCCTCTGTTCCTCTCTGTCCCTCCTCCTTCACCACTTCCCTCCCTCTCCCCTCACCCACTCGACCTCCCTCCTCTCTCCTTCTCCCTCCCCATTACTCGCTCCCTCTCTACCTCTCCCTCCCTTGTCCTCCCCCTCCTCTCCTTTGCCCTCTTGCCTCTCACTCTCCTTTGGCCCCTTGCCTCCCTCCCTCCATCTTTCTCCTCCTCCCTCTCTTCATGCCCCCAACACTAACTCCCTCTCTTCTTCTCTTTCCCTCCTCCTTCCCCACCTCCACCACCCTCTCTCTCCCTATCCCCCCAACTACCGCCTACCCCCTCTACCTCCCTCTTCTCTCCTTCTCCCTCCCTCCCTCCATCTCCCCCTCTCTTCCCCTCCCTTCATCCCTCCCTCCATCTCTCTCCTCCTCTCTCTCTCCCATCATCCATCTCTCTCCTCCTCTCTCTCTCCCTCCTTACATCTCTCTTCTCTCTCGTGCTCTCTCCCTCCCTTCTTGTTGCCCTCCACCCCCCTTCGTCTCTTCCCCTCTCTCCCTCCTCCTTCGTCGACGCCACCCCCCATCTCTCTCCCTCTCCCTCCACCCCCTCGGCCTCCTGCCTCTCTCTCTCCTCTCTCCCCTTGCCTCCCTCCCTCGGTCTCTCTCCCCCTCCCTCTCTGCATACCGCCACCACGCGCTCCCTCTCTTCCTCTCTGTCCCTCCTCCTTCACCGCCTCTCCCCCCTCTCTCCCCCTTCCTCTCTGCATACCCCCCACCACTCGCTCCCTCTGTTCCTCTCTGTCCCTCCTCCTTCACCGCTTCCCTCCCTCTCTCTCCCTCTCCGCTCACCCGCCCAACCTCCCTCCTCTCTCCTTCTCCCTCCCCGTTACTCGCTCCCTCTCTACCTCTCCCTCCCTTGTCGTCCCCCCTCCTCTCCTTTTCCCTCTTGCCTCTCACTCTCCTTTGCCCCCCTGCCTCCCTCCCTCCATCTCTCTCCTCCTCCCTCTCTTCATCCACCAACACTAACTCCCTCTCTTCTTCTCTGTCTGTTCTCCGTCCCCACCTCCACCACCCGTCTCTCTCCCTATCCCCCCACCTACTGCCTACCCCCTCTGCCGCCCGTCTCTCTCCCTCTCCCTCCACCCCCTGGCCTCCCTCCTCTCTCTCTCCTCTCTCCCCTTGCCTCCCTCCCTTCGTCTCTCTCCCCCTCCCTCTCTGGATACCCCTCACCATGTGCTACCTCTCTTCCTCTCTATCCCTCCTCCTTCACTGCCTCCCCCCCCTCTGTCCCTCTCACCCCACCACTCGATCTCCCCTCTCTATCCCTCTCCCTCCCCCATTACTCACTCCCTATCTTCCTCTCCCTCCCTCTTCCTCCCACCTCATTTTCCCCTCTTTATATCCTTCTCTCGCTCTCCTCTCTTCCGCTGCCTACCTCCCTCCATCTCTCTCCTCCTCCCTCTCATCATCCCCCCTTGCCTCCTCTCCTCTCTTCCCCTGCCTACCTCCCTCCATCTCTCTCCTCTCTCCCCTTGCATCCTTCCCTCCGTCTCTCTCCCCCTCCCTCTGTGGATACCCCTCACCACGTCCTACCTCTCTTCCTCTCTGTCCCTCCTCCTTCACTGCCTCCCCCCCTCTCTGTCCCTCTCCCCCCACCACTCGATCTCCCTCCTCTATCCTTGTCCCTCCCCCATTACTCACTCCCTATATTCCTCTCCCTCCCTCTTCCTCCCACCTCCTTTTCCCCTCTTTATATCCTTCTCTCGCTCTCCTCTCTTCCCCTACCTACCTCCCTCCATCTCTCTCCTCCTCCCTCTCTTCATCCCCCCAACACTCACTCCCTCTCTTCCTCTTTGTCCCTCCTCGTTCCCCACCTCCACCACCCCTCTCTGTCCCTATCCCCCCACCTTCCCCCTACCCCCTCAGCCTCCCTTCTCTCTCCTTCTCCCTCCCTCCCCCCATCTCCCCATCCCTCCATCCCTCCCCCCATCTCCCCCTCCCTCCATCCCCCCCCATATCTCTCCTCCTCTCTATCTCCCTCCCCCCATCTCTCTCCTCCTCCTCTCTCTCTCCCTCCCTACGTCTCTCTCCTCTCTTGTCCTCTCTCTATACCTTCATGTCCGCTCCTCCCCGCCTCCCCCGCTCCTCCGCCTCCCCCTTCCTCTCCCTCCCCCCCCCTTCCTCTCCCACTCTCTATATCCTTCTTTCCCTCTCGTCTATCCCCCTTCCTCCCTCCTTTGTCTCTCTCATCTCTCCCCTTTCCCCTCTCTCTCTGTCTCTCTCCTCCCTCCCTCTCTCCACCCCCCCAAGACTCACTCCCTCTCTTCCTCTTTGTCCCTCCTCCTTCCCCACCCCCTTTGCCTCTATCCCTCCATCTCTCTCCTCCCTCCATCTTCTACACTCCCTCCCTTGTTGTGCCCTTGCCTCCCCCACTACTCACTCCCTCTCTTCCTATCCCTCCATCCTCCCCTCTCCTATCTCACTATCCCTTTCTCTCTCTAGTTTTCATGATCAGCTGTATACTAACCTAATTTGTCATATCATTTATTAAAATAATAAATAAAAAATAGTAAATAATTATTTCAAGAGTAGTGAGATGTTTTATAATTTGGTATAAGGGATAAGTGTTTACACTAATATTTGAAAAAAAAATACAATTCAATCTCATCTGAAACAACATATAGATAAATATATATGAAAATCTTAAACAATATATATATATATATATATATATATATATATATATATAATCTATATTAACAAGAAATTAAATTATTAAAAATTTTATAAATTAAAAAAAATTGATATTTTAAGTATTTTTAGATAAGAGGAAAAAATATTATATTTATAATTAAATTATTAAAATTTTTATAAATTAAAAAAAATTGATATTTTAAATATTTTTGGATAAGAGAAAAAAATAATATATATATATATATATACTCGGATCATAGGATCTCATGTTTTATGTTTTATTTTACTTGGGTGAAAAAATTAATATAGTTTGTTTTTTTATAACATTTTTTTCAATATTATATGTATTTTTCAATGTTCTTTTTACAAGCGGAAACACATTTTTTAAAATTCCATTAAAAGTATTTGTATAATTATTATTTTTATTATATTTTTTTCAATAATTTATAAAAGTCATAAAAACATTAGTTATTTTTATAGATTATTGAAAAGAAAGTAATAAAAATAATAATGATGCAAATATTTTTAATGGAATTCTGAAAAATACATTTTGTTTCGGCTTGTAAAAGAAACATTGAAAAATACATATAATATTAAAAAAAGTTAACTATAGTAATTTTATAATTGACCTTCGCATACACATAACCGCAACAATTAGTTAGCTAAGCTGTCATGCTCCCGTACAACAGCGAATTCACGGAACGGTGTGGAGATGGAAATACTAAAATCATTACGTAACATCCAACTGAATACAATCCTCTATTGCGTGTTATATTCCCAGAATATTAGCAGAACGTTATCGTGATCTTAAAAGGGGGTTTTCCAAGACAATGGATTAGGTTTAGGAAGAAAGAACAGAGCGTCACTCTTTTCTTCTGCTGTGCATGTAGTTGATTTACGTTTTGTCTGGATTCAAATTGAGAGAAGTTAATTGTTAGAAGTCTATCTCTAATTCATTCTATTTGGGTTGATTTGGACCAAACCATCATGGCTTAGTTGTGGGACTCTGTATCTCCAAAGTCTTAATAGCTAAGCCCAACCCAACCTCAAGATGAATGGAGAAAGACTGTGTTGGCGGCTAAGAAATAGAAACAAAATTATGAAGATAAAAATTAAAAATGTTTTAAGAGTACGGCCACGGCTCAGAAATCAAACATCTAAACTAAAAACCAATTCAAACAAAGAGCAACCTGAAATCTGAAAAATTAAACCATTTCTGCTTCAGTAATTCACCTTCATTTTCCTGATTCCTAAATCTACGTGAAGGATTGAGCTTGACAGCGGGAAAACTTATTCTTTAAGATGCAACTTATTCTTTATGTTCTCAATATATTCTGTGAATTCTAAATCTTATAAGTAAATTGATATTTAAAGCAACAACACCCGAATCAAGAAGGTATTGAGAAGTAAGTCCAAGGTGCCTTTTAACTATTTTTTCTGCGTTAAGTGCCTGCCACTCTCTTTTCATTTATGAGGTAATTCAGAGAGAAATCACACACTATACTTATTTTTCATAGCTATTTCTATATTTGCATATCAAGAAATTAGAAAGAGGTCTTTATATTTTTTAACCAAAGAGTTCTGAATCTTATAGATAAATCGATATTTAAATCAACTACACTACAATCAAGAAGCTATTGAGAAGTAACTGCCAGGTACCTTAAACTCCCTGGTTTGTCCTTTCTAAATGCGCAGTAAAGAAGCTGAAATAATCAAGAACACCAAAAAAAATTCAGATATAATCAATAAATTCATAATACTAAAATGAAAGAGATTTAATAAAACAAATGAAAACGAGATCTGTCTCACCTCATCCATCCATCGAGAAGTAGCTTGGAGATTGCATTGGATTGTCTCTGCTTCATGCTTTTCTTCATGCTTTGTGGCTCACAGACTTAATTTCACCCAAAAGGAACACACAAACAAAAATAATAATGACATACATGCAAACCCACACAGAGACAGAGATGAAATAGGTGAGCGTTGTCTCATACTCATCACATCAGACTACCACCACGTCAAGAGGAGCGAAATAAAATCCGAAGATAACGTATATCCGGATTTTCCGGCTTTTCCGCTTCGTGTATCCTGCTTTTTCGGGGTTTGCAGTTGGGGTTTCCAAGTTGTCAAATTTTATTCTAAATATAGAGATAACGGTTAGGTTTTTCGAAATCCTACATATGTGCAGGTGGAGGGACAATTTAAATAAATTCGAGAATGATAATTAATTAATTGTCATATTAATTATCGGTCATATTCTCTTGTATTCTTCGTCGACTTCACGGTCAATATCGCATGCAAAGAGATTTAAACACAATGTCAACGATCCCGCATCTTCACACAACGATCCTTCCGAAACAAAGATTATCACTGAACGCATTCCGGAAATACATCTTTAAGATTGAACACCAAATCCTCTTATCAGAATACACGACATTCTAATCATAGCATCATTTAGTATGTATAGTTTATATGGTTTAGTTGCTTTCGCTCCTCGGAAGGTCCGTAAAAATAAATTTTTGAATTTCGATGAAAGCGCTTCCATGAGTTACATTTATGAGATTTCCATTCGTTATTTCTTTTTAGTATTTAGGGTATTTAAAGTATTGGTGAAGGTTTTCCATCCATTTGAATTTTTTTTAATTTAATATTAATATATTATATTATATATTAATATATTAGTATTATTATATTATATTAATATATTGTATTAATATAATAGTATTATTATATTATATTAATATATTAATTATTATATTAATTAATATATTGTATTATATTGTATTAATTTATTAGTATTATTATATTATATTAATATATTAATATATTATTGATATATTAATTTCTTTAGTCTTAGTTTAGTCCATATTTAATCTTTAGGCTTGGTATTATTTTATGAACTTTTCCAAAAATTAAAATAATAAAATAACAATAATTTATTAAAACAAATCAATATAAAATTATATAAGATCAAATTAATTAAGGATTATTGCAGCCGACAGTATGTTGATTTAAAAATTTATCCTCTTCTCTATTTATTACTTCTTTGTTGCTCTTCTGTTATCATCATTCTCATATCCTAATGATGGAGACTCATGGATCCCATTTGGGATTTGAAACGTTGGTGCAAAAATGTTAAAACTGTGGATTCTCCGGTCAATGATTCAAAAAATTTAATTTTTATTTATAAGATAGAGGTTATTATTTATTAATTTATTTCTAAAAAGCTTAGATAACATGTTATTTTTTTATTTTTTAATTTATGTTTTATATTTTTAATTTAAATTATTTTGAATTATTTTTTAATTATATTTTATATTTTTAATTTAAATTAATTTTGAAAAAATGGTATATAATTATATAATTGTATTTTTTATTTTATAATAGTATTTCAAAAAATATTTTATTTTATGTGATAAATGTGAGCTGTATAATGGTGTAATTGTTTTTATGCTTATCATGGATTAATGCGTATAGCGGTCTTTTATACGGATGTACTATTTGAAAAAATGGGTAGAAGTTCTTATTATGGGGCGTGTGTAGTCTTGTTGAGTTGCTTCTTGTTATATTTTTAGTAGGCATCACTTTATGTATAAACAAAACTATTATCAAAATGATAATGAATATACTCTATAGTAGACATGAATAGCATGCAAATATATATTTATATGTCAAGTACATAATCCATAGTATAGTGAAAAAGAATAATATTTTAATTTATATAGTGCTCTAGAATAAATTATGGTTGTTTCGAAAATACAAGCATGCATGTTTGGAGAATAGTTTTGTCTAAGGAATACATTATTTTATCTATGAATTTTCTTTCTGTCTTCTAGGATTAACTTTTAGTTGTTCAATATTGTATAAAAACTTTAAAAACATTAAGAAAATATATCTAAAGTTACAAAAAAAGATTAGCAAGGCAAAGGAGAAGGAAAAAACAATCAAAATTATTTCTACACTTTAAACCATTCAAAATAAGGTGTGCATGCTATTTTGAGAAGAAAACTCTATACTAAAAAAATTTAAACAAAAAAATCCAATAACCAAAATAAGATAAATTATCTCACTCCCCATATGCTTAACAAATAGAGGTAAACACATTAGTAATTCACTATAAAATATATCTTCAAATATTTAAAACCTTTAGTATCAAAGTAGCTTTAAAATATTTAAAATGTATTTAAATTATCAATATTACAAAAAATAAAACATTTTTAATATAAATTTACATACTAGCACAATTATATAAATTAAATGACTAGTAAATGTTAATAATTATAAATCTATAATAAACATCAAAACATTTACTTCATAATACATCTCATGTTGCTTGAATTAAAAAATTATGAAATAAACTATATTATTATTATTATTATTATTATTATAAGTTAAACACCTATTCATTTGAGAAATCATGGAAGAAGATTTTTATGCATGAAAATTTATATCTATTTTATTATTGATTTTCTTAATCTATAAATAGGCTGTGTTACAATACCATTGGCTAGAAACATGGCTTCTCAATATCGCATGCCCAAAAAATCACAACTCATTGCAGATGAAACTTGCACATGTGATATTTTATTAATTAATAAATTGAACTAAAATAAAATAAAAAACATAACTATTTTACACATAAATCTCAGTGTTTGATTTGTGTATACTATTAAAAAAACATATAGAATATTTAATGGTCCTACCATAAATGTAACACCATTCTTGTAATTAAAATAATTAGTTTTTTGTGTTCTGGTTTACTATTACTAGTGGTTTAACTAGAGATTGAGGTGAATTGACTGTGGTTGGAAAAACAAAGAAATTTTAAATTAATAAATAAAGTTTGTTGTTTCCATGGATGGAAATCATAATGGCTAACACCAGAGTAAATGATACTTGTGGAATCTAAGTGGGATCATATTCAAATTAAAAATTTTAAATAAAAAATGTATGGATAATATATTACACTTGGGTGGGATATAAAGACCAAGGATAAAAAGAAATGAAAGGAGAAAAGTAAGCTTTTTCTTTTAGGAAAAAAAAGAAAAGGCTAGGGTAAGGGGATACACCCAGAAGGCAGGGTTCTACCAAGGAAAAATCTATGAGAGTTCCACTAACTTAATATGGGGGAATTCAATCGTTATCTAAAATTTGTTCCTTATCATCGTCAATTATTTATAACTCTCAAGTTCAATTGATTGGGAAAATTTTCCATACCACCACCCAGAAAAAGAACTAAGGGGAGAGTCAATTCCTTTAGTCTAAACCTGTAAAAGTGGTATATCAAGGTTTCTTATCCCAACAAAGGTCAACCTTTGCTAATCTAGAGGAATTCCTTCCATATCATGAATTTTAGCATTAACATGAAAGCTTTTAACATCAAATATAATAGTCTTATAGGTAAACAACTTCACAAAGATGTACTTTGGAGATAAGGACAAGAAAAATGGTACCTTCATCTAAATATTATAATCAACTAGTACATTTCTATGATCTTCAAGCTCGTGTCTAGCTAACATGAACCTTTGATGATTTGGAGGAATTCGTTGTGTTAAAATTTAGCCTTGGCATTATTCAAAATCTTTGAGCTATCAACTAGTACATTTCTACCATCTTCAAGCTCTTGTTTAGCTAACATGAACCTTTAATGATTTGGAGGATTTCCTTGTATTAAATTTTAGCCTTCACATTATTCAAAATCTTCGAGCTATCAACTTCATATGTAATTTTCATCCTGGTAGAGTTTTGAGATCTTCATGATTTTTTTAGTCGTTATAATGTGAAATATATCACGAGGTAAGTGTTACATTGTTCATCTAAGTTTACTAGCCATTTTGTTTATATGGCCAAACTAATCCCTATCAAGATCCAAGACCTTGCCCATTTTGTTTATGTGGCTACACTATTGTTCAATTTACTAGCCATTTTGTTTATATGGCCAAACTAATTCCTATGAAGAACCAAGACCTTTCCCATTTTGTTTATGTGACTACACTAGTTCCTACCAAGGCCGAAGACCATGCACGTCATTATTAATATTGGTTAATACCTTGCTTTTCATTGTAAAGATTTGTGTGGGAACACACATTTTCACTTGCCTTATTTTAAACTTATTAAAAACTATTTTGCAAATTTGCCAAGATACTATCCTACATACATATTGCTTTACAATTTAAAATAATAATAATAAAAATATTAATATCCAATAAATTTCATATAATTATTAGATAAAATTAAAAATAAATGACATAATATGATAGAGCGAGCAAAATAAGTCTAGAGTCTTTATGCTTTTAAACACTCTATTTCAAACATCCTCAAAAATAAATAAAATATTAAAAAAAAAAAATCACACACCCCAAATCCATAATAACGTGACTAGCCAAATAAAATAAATAAAAAATGATAAAACCACAAATTGAAGACCTCTTGGCAAGATGTGCGTTTCAAAGGGGAAAAAACAAGCATTAATGGAAAGAACCAACGAAAAACGAAAGCATCCCCCACGAAAAGAGAAAAAAAGGAAAAAAAATTAGTGGAAAGAACCACCGGAAAAATGAAAGCATCCACCACGAAAAAAGAAAAAAACAAACATTAATAGAAAGAACCACCGAAAAACGAAAGCATCCGCCACGAAAAAAGGAAAAAGCAAACATTAATAGAAAGAACCACCGAAAAAAACAAAAACATCCGCCAACAAAAAAAGCATCACCCATTGTATTTTCAAAGAGTCCAGGTGTCAATTGAAAAAAAAAAAACAAACACCTGTAGCCATTGAGCGGAGGTGGGGAATCTTTATATATACATATTAATTCTCATCATTTTTTCCAACATCCTCCTCCTCCGTCCATATCTGGTCCTGTTATGCTTGTGTTTGGTGGTCTGTGTGGTTTGAGTTTGGGTATCTCTGTGTCTAGGTCTAAGTCGAGTTTGTGTTTGAACCACTCATAGTTATATGGGATAGAGGAAGAGGAGGTTGGCAAGAGAAGCCCTTGCAAGAGAAGCCCAGGGTAGTTGAGTTACTTAACAGTTATTTGGGCTCATAGAGATCGATTATCTCTCAGGAATGGTATTGATCAAATTCTATTTAATTTCATTGTTTCTGTCAATATTCTGCGAGAACTAATTCCATTTCACGGAAATGAATGGAAAAAGGAAATAGGTGGTTAAACTTGCTGCTGTTCAAAGCCAGGAAAATGAATGAAAGAAGGAAATAGGTGGTTGAACTTGCTGCTGTTCAAAGCCTACCTAGCTGATCCCAATTACCTAGGTGAAGAAATGAAATCCAATCCCAATTCGAGGTACATAGAGGTGGCCCTATATCTGTATCTCTTTTTTATTGGATTAGTTTAATGGTCTGCTTCGACCACAAAATTTTTTATTAGATTTAATTTTTGGTTCATTGCTTCAATTGGCCTCGTGGATAATTTCTAGTACATTTAATTTTTCCTTCTTCGCTTCAATCGCTCTCTGGCTCTAGCTTCACCAATTTATCCCCTGCGAATTCAAGCATCACCTGCTTTTTGAATCACTTACCATAGCTTTGTATTTGGGTTTAATCGGGTGCGTATTAATTTAGCTTGTGGTTTTCCAACATAAGCTCTTTTTCATTAGTTTAACCCATGGATTTTTTTGGCTATAACTTGGTGTGTATTGTGTTTTTTCTTCGTTTAACCCGTCATTTTTTTCCCTTTTGGTTATAACTAAGTCATTGTATATTGTGTCTTGGTTATAACTAACTCATTGTATATTGTGTCTTGGTTGAACACCATGGATTTAACGTTATGTTTCCTCCTATTGTATCGTGCGCATCAGTCACATCACTCATCGATTTAAGGCTCTGTTTACTCTACAAAAACTTGTTATACCCATGTGCCGTGTGCATCAATAATTTGTTATATCTTTGTGCCGTGTGCATTAGCCATGGATTTAAGGCTCTCTTTTCTCCACAAAATTTTACCCTTAATGGGCTCTCTTTCCTTAGTAATTTTATCCCATGTGTTAACTATACCATGCCATTTCTATTATATTTATTTTTTCATTTATTGCTTCAATTCACTTATGTAACTGCTGTAAATAAGTTTAATCTGTGTGTTTTTAGATATATAACCTAATTTGTATGGTGTTATGTGCTATTGTAAATCATGGTTTTTAACCTTTATATTTTTATATATAACAAATCCGCCCTGAAACAATGTTAACAATGTTAAGATGTCAATTAAACCCAAAACGCACTAATGAATTTATTGTCTCAACCTCATTAAAACTTCATCCGCTTCTATCATCTTACAGGTACCCTTTTTATTAAATTTTCAAATTTATAAATAATATAGGTTTTCAAATTCATAATATTTTTAAAGTTAATATATAATAATCACTTTCAAATTCATAATAATACATAGCTATCGGTTGCTCTTTCGCCTCAATTGGGAATTCTTCGTTATATAGCTCGCCCTATTTCACTTCAATCCTCTTACATTACAGCCTTCGCCTTCTTTGGCGATTCAACGCCCTCTCTCCGGTATTAGCTAGGCCATATACCATTCGTGCTAATTTTTCAGGAGATATTGTGTTAGTGTGCTAAATCCATGGTTTTTAACCTTTATAATTTTTGTGGTGTAACTAAATAAAACCAAAACCGCAAAATGGTGAAACAATTTTAACAGGTCAATTGTATTTATTGGCTAACCTCAACCTCAACCTCATTAATAGAAGCAACTTCATTACCCTTCCTTCTCACCGGTTTATTAACTTTTCAAATTTATAATATAAGTTTGTAAGTTACTTTTTCTTATCCTTGATTTATTCCAATTTTAAAAATTAAATTCACCTCAATTGGGAATTCTATGTTATATAGCCGTCTTTAGCATTACATCCTTTTTTGGATACAACGCCCATCTTAGCCATTAGGCTATGTATATTTTTAATTTTCGTATCTTATTAAAAATAGATATTTTGGAAGATAAATTTTGTTTTTATTATTTAAAGATGTGATAGAAAGAATTATTATTTTTATATAAAAAAGAAACTGATAATTTTGATTATATCTTATTAAAAATATATGTTTTTCTCTAATAATTATGTGGTATTCCATGCACATTTATTGGAAGGATTTCATGATCTAGTTTTAATGAAAGGGTTTTGCCCAAAGTAAATATTGAGGTAGATATATATTATTATTTTATTTTCTCAAATATTGTAGGAGAATTATGCACACAATTATTACTAAATTTATTTTTTAAAGAATGGGCTAAACTCCTTCCAAGTGCCCAAGAAGGATTGGGCCACATTCTTCTATGAGTGTAGTTATTTTTGTTTGTGTTGATTACTTTAATTTAAACTCATACACGTCACAATACATTTTTTTAAGATACATTTACTTTAGAGAATTTATATCTGAAGCATGTCATCTTACACTTCAATGATCATCCATTTATATTATAACACTTATCAAAATTGTATTTAATCCAAAACATGCCTACATTTAAAAATATTTAAAATATCTTACCAAAATATAAATTATACAATCTTCCATAATGCACTAGAAAACATTAAATATTTCTCTAATTAAGAAAACATCCATATTATTTTTTTTGTTTTGTTTTTTCTTTACTTCGATTTTTAAAGCTTTTTGTATGGTACTATTTTATATTTTATACAATTAAATTAGTATATATATATATATATATATATATATATATATTTCATATATATATATATATATATATTTTTGAAATTGTATATATATGTTTGTGATTTTGAAAATGTTTTTTTGTATTTATCTTGATATTTTTAATCAAAATTGTACCATCTATGCTTGTTCATTTTAAATTGTGTGTGGTTAGTGGAATTATGTGTTTTTTTAACTTGCATGTGTGTGTGTGTGTGTGTGTGTGTATATATATATATATATATATATATATATATATATATCTGTGTGTGTGTGTGTGAAGTATGAATGTTTATTTGTCAATATGTGTATGTAATTTGAAACTGTAATCGTGTGTTTGTTGTATTGAATTACGAATTTGAATGTGTATGCATAATGTAGATTTTAATTTGTATATTGTGTGTGTACTTTTTCCTAAATTTTCATAAGCATATTTGAGTGTTTTCATTTATTGGCTTGAAATTGTATGATGTGCAATTGTTATTTGAAATTGTATGTTGTGTGTTTAGTTGAATTTGTATATTGTGTATTTGTTTATTTGAACTTGTAATTTGTATGTTTCTTTAATTGAATTTGCATATATATATATATATATATATATATATATATATATATATATATATATATATATATATATATGCAAATTCAATTAAAGAAACATACAAATTACAAGTTCAAATAAACAAATACACAATATACAAATTCAACTAAACACACAACATACAGTTTCAAATATGTTCTTTAATTGAATTTGCATATATCTATATATATATGTGAGTGATTGTGTGGATGTTTATCTATGAATATTTGTATTGTATGTGGCTTGAAGTTGCAATTGTATGTTTTTTGTATTGAATTGTGATTGTAATTAATTTCGTAGCATAAATTTGAATTTGTATATAAGATGTATGTTTTACTTTGTATATTGTGTGTTTCCTTAATTAATGTTGCATTTACATATTTGAACGTTTGTTTTTGTATTGACTTGAAATTGTAGGATGTGTGTTTCCTTATTTGGAATTTTAAAATATGTGTTTTTCTATTGGAATTTGTATTTTGTATTTAATATTTAAAATTTTAAAATTGTATATCTGCTTATTTAATTTTGTAATTTGTGTATTGTTTGAAATTGCATATACAAGGGAGAATTGTTTTGTCAATGTTCCTTTGTTAATATGTGTTTAAATTTTATATTACATTGCATCTGAAAATTGTATTTGTTTGAAATTGCTAGGTATATTTATTAAGTGTTTTATCAATAAATACTTGTGTTTGTTATGTTGTTTTATATTAGGGATGAATTGTATTATAGACTTGAATGTATGTATTTTATATAGATTTTCCTATTTATTATACTGAATTTCACTTATAATTCAACATTTGTAATGTTTCTTCTTGTTTTTAAAAATATATTTGGGTAAGATATATTTATATATTTATGTAATTATTAAAATGTATAAATTTAATCAAAATTCACAATATAAATATTAATATTATTTTATAAAAAAAACTATATATTTTTTATATTTAGATTTTATTTTCTTTTGTAGTTTCCATTTAAACATTAATAAGTTAACTGGAACATTTATAAAAAATAATAAGCATTTTGATAACATAAAAATTTGTAAGATAAAAAATATTATTAATAAAACTATAGCTCGAAACATAGTCGAGAAGAGGGGTTTATGATTCTGGAGATGCATGGAGTAGGGTTCGATCCGGGAACCCTAGGCCATAGGCCTAGGTGATGCAGGTGGCGCAGGAAAGGACATGCAGGTACGAGGGTTTTGTAGCAGCTGGCGGATCCACCGAGGTCGATCTTTGCGGACAAGCGGAGAGGGAGACAGCTGGGTAAAATACTGCTAACGGTTTGACGTTGGGGAACAGTTACGGTTCGCGTTTTTGGGTTTTGTCCTTAGCAGTTTCTATTTTGTGGAAACCCTTTAGGTGGTATTTTCCTTTTCTGTTCTTTTGGAGAGGTCAAAGCCGTTTTGTTCACAGGCGGTTTCTGCTGTTTCACCGGGTAGCGGTTGTGAGGCGGTGTCAGGGTTTTACGGGGGCTGTTTACCATGGTAAAACAAAGCGAAACGGTGGACCTTGACCCAGCTCCGGAAGATATACTCTCGGTCTGGGGAAAGGAGGTCACGGAGCAGAATATCGACAAGTTTTTTGGGCATTCAGACAGCCATGCGTCCGCTTTGTTCTCGGGTGGAGGTTCGTGGAGTTCTAAAACTGCTAAAGGGTTACTGGACGAGAGCTTGGAGCTCGCAAGCGGTTTCGGAAATGTCGGCAAGGTTTCGGAGGAGGCAATCCCTCATGCAAGGTCAGGTCCGCTGAGAGACAAGAATACTGCCTCACCTGACAGTAAGTCCTTTTCCCCTTCAAAAATCTTCGTTTCGTCTGGTGGCCTTGAGGATATTATAAATTTTTCCCAAAATAAAGGGATATGGAGGTCTATAGGGGGTGTTCAATTTGCTGGGAAAGACTTGGGTGACAGGAACAGCCATCCGGCTGTAAACAGAGCCCTTTTTTCAAAGGAATCCTCGCAGAGCATTTCAAGGGCGGAGGGGGCTTTCGCCGGTTTCAGTAAGACATCGAATCAGGGGGATTTTGCCAATCCACTCGTGTCCGGCAAGGCGGAGGTAGGCGGGTTTTCGGCAGCAGGAGAAGCGGGGAGCCCGGTAGAAGGTTTGATTGAAACCCCTTCCAGTAATGAGGTTCAGCAAGATGCGGAAGATGGAAACGGCCCTCAAAGGGTTGTAGGAACTTCGAACCCTGACTCAGGAGGCAGAGAATCAGAGCCAGAATCAGAAAAGGTAGGGGAAAAAAGGAAGAAGGCCAAACCTTTGAAGAAAAAGCGGGTTACAAACTTGGTTCTAGGTATGGACGTTCAGGTAGAGGATGCTCTGGAAGTGGCAGAGTGTACTCTTGTGGGTAGAGCCAGAGGGAGGTATGTATCTGGTAAATTCTTAAAGCAGTGGGCAGAGAGTCAGTGGCTGGAGACCCCGGCAAATTCTTTCAGGACCGCCACGTTGGTTAAGGGTTGGTTCATGGTAAGATTTGACAGTAAGGAAGCTATGGAATGGGTCGAAGGGAGGAACTGGGCGTTCGGGAATCGTCCTGTTTTCTTTAAAAGATGGTCTCCTCTGTTCGACGCTTCAAAGGAAAAGGTAGATGAATTCCCTGTGTGGGTCAGGGCTCCAAATTTACCTCCTTTCCTATGGGTGGATTCCGTCTTTATGTCTATTGGGAACCATTTGGGCACTTATCTGGATGCTGATAGATCCTTCCTTCATACTTTTGAAAGAGCGGTGGCGAGGATTTTAGTAAGGCTTAATCCGAAAGAAGGACTTGCAGAATCGGTCACGTTGCAGTATAAGGATTATGTTTTCGAGCAGACTTTGGATTATGAACTCCTTCCCTTTAGATGCCACCGTTGTCATGAGTATGGGCATTTGGCAAGGGACTGCCCTTTGGGAAAAAGAAGAAGGAGGACGCAAAATAAAGAAGAGGAGTGGGAGGGTTTTTTGAGGAAAACCGAGGAACCGGTGGAGGCGAACAACCCAGAAGCAGAGCATAAGGAAGAACATTTTTCTCAGACAGAAGAGGGATTGCTTCGGGAGGAAGGGGTTCCGGCTCGAGCTACAGAAGACCAGCCCCACATGGAAATGCCCATTGATGATCCGGCCGTCCTTCCTGAAGATGAACCATCCGGTATGCAGTCTACACCACTCAATTTTTCTTTAAATTCCGAATCAATTATCGGTTGTATATCCACGGATTTCCCTCTGGCATCAAATTGTGATGATACTCTTCAAAACATTGAATCTCTTTCGGATGCTATTCCTTCTTTAAACCTGAACTGTGAGGATATCCCCAAGATGAGTCAGGGTACTGGTCTTTCCTCTCCTGTCCGTCACTATAACCTCAGATCCCTCAGTAAGAGACCTGTTTACTCTCATGATGTCCTGGAGTCGGTGGGTGGGCTAGGTGCTGAGACGTCTAAGGGTCTCCTTAAGAAAGGTAGAGGGCGGAAATCATTTTTATCTAAAGCCCAAGTTAAAGCAAAATTTGATGTGGCTGATGGAAAACAAATGTCGATTCCTGGGGCGCTTAGAGCAGCTAAATCCCCTGAGGCGGTTATAAAATGATTTGCCTTTCTTGGAACTGTAGGGGTTTAGCTAGTAAACCCAAAAAACTGGCTCTGAAAGATCTAATCTCTCGGCATAACCCGGATATTGTCTTCCTCCAGGAAACTTTGGGCAAAAGTGCTGATGTCGAATCTATCCTTCGCTCCTCTTTTCCGGGTTGGGTTTTTATAGCACTAGATGCTTCAGGTCACTCAGGCGGTCTTGCTATTGGTTTTAAGGAAGGAAGATTAAAGGTTTTAAATCTCTGGGGTCTGTCTCATGTTCTAGGTATGGAGATCATTTCACCTGAGTTTGATTATCCTTTTTTGTTTATCAATGTGTATGGACCCTGTCAGGGAAGGGTCCCTTTTTGGAATGATTTTCTTTCAAAAGATCTGTTAAAAAACAAAAATCTGATAATTGGGGGAGATTTAAATTTCTCTTTGGGGATCGCTGAAGCTTGGGGGCCCTCTGCGAGGGAAGATCCTCTGTCAGATTTTTTCACAAAAGCTCTTCAGACTCATAAACTGATTGATGTAAATATCATAAAAGCTAAACCTACTTGGAGAAACAGAAGAACGGGAGAGGAGAGAATTGCAAAAAGGCTGGATCGTTTCCTCATCAATGAAATGTTGGCTTCCAATATTCCTCTGTTCAGACAATGGGTGGGTGAAGGGGGAAATTCGGACCACTTTCCCATCTTTCTTGAATTCTCCAAGCCCCCCCCAAAACCGGCTGCTCCGTTCAAATTCAATGCCACTTGGCTTCAGGAGGAGTCTTTTAATCAGCTTTTCAGGAATACCTGGAGGCATCCGGGCACCTGCCCTCCGGAAAACAAAGGAGCTCACTTTATGGAAAATTTAAAAAGGCTTAAGAGAGCAACCATTGAATGGGCCTCAGCCAGAAGGAGAAAACAAAATGAGGAGCTGGTCATTATTGATGATGCACTAAGTGTTTTAGAAGATCCTGAAGCTGATGCTTATGTATCCCAGGAGTCGAAAGAAAGAATTCTGGCTTTAGAAAAGAGTAGAGCAAAGATTCTACTGGACAGAGAAGAGGAGTGGAGGTTGAAAAGTAGGGCTATCTGGTTGAAAGCGGGGGATGAAAACACTAAATTCTTCCATAATTATGCAAAGGGCCGGAAAAATGCTAATACTATATGGAAGCTGAAGGACCCTGAAGGTAGGGAGGTTTCTTCTTTTGAGGCTGTATCAAACTTGGGAAAGAATCATTTTCAATCCCTTTTTCTGATCCTGGGGGGATTTCTTTAGCTGAAATTATCAGAACAGCCCAAGTTTTCCCTCGGTTTGTGGAGGGGGAGGAAGCCGAAAATCTTTTTAGGGAAGTGAATAAGGAGGAAGTAGAAAGCATAATAAAATCAATGCCAAAAGATAAAAGCCCGGGACCGGATGGCTGGACCATAGAGCTGTTTTCTCACTTTTTTGATTCTATTGGAGAAGAGCTTACTGAAGTAGTGGAGGAATCAAGGAAGAAAGGAGAAATCTATGGCCCTTTTAACTCAACTTTCATTGCTCTCATCCCAAAAAAAGAGGACCCGGAATCTTTTGAAGATTTCAGACCTATTTCTCTGTGCAATACCATTTACAAGATTATAGCAAAAATCATTGCGGTTCGCCTGAAACCTATTCTATCTGTATGTATTTCCAATGAACAATTTGGTTTCTTGGACGGTCGGCAAATTCATGAAGCTATAGGGGTGGCCCAGGAAACCATCCACAGTATCAGACAAGCAAAAAAGAAAGGGGTTGTGTTAAAAATTGATCTATCCAAAGCCTATGACAGGATCAGCTGGACGTACCTCAGATTGTTATTGACTCATCTAGGCTTTAAGGTGGAGTTTATAAATTGGATCATGGGGTGCATTTCAAATGTAAGTTTTGCTGTTTTGATAAATGGGGCTGCCTCTCAATTTTTCAAAAGCCAAAGAGGTTTGAGACAAGGATGTCCTCTTTCTCCTTTGCTCTTCCTCCTGGCTGCTGAAGGACTTAGTAGATTGATTTCAAATGCCAAGAGATCAGGTTTGATCACAGGTTTGGAAGTTGCTGTAAATTTGTTCATAACTCACCTCCTATTTGTTGATGATATTTTATTATTCACAAATGGGAATTTAAATGAAATCAAAGAGCTTAAAATCATTCTTGATCTGTTTCTGAAAGCTACAGGGCTTCAAATTAATCCCAGGAAGTCTCATTTAATTATGGAAGGCTTCAACAGGCAAGAGGAGATCCTGATCACATCCTACTTGCCTTTTGAAATCTGCAATATGGATCGGCCGTTCAAATATCTTGGGTTTTGGCTAAAACCGACCTCATACAGGAAGCAGGATTGGAATTGGTTGGTGGCAAAAATTGAACAAAAAATATCCCATTGGAGCTTCAAGTGGTTATCGCGGGCAGGTAGACTTACTCTGGTAAATTCTGTTCTTCAGGCTATTCCGGTTTTTTGGGCTGCTTTGACTTGGATTCCCAAAGGGATCCTTCATAAAATCAAACAGATATGTAGCAGGTTTCTGTGGTCTGGATCTAAGGAGGACTCAGTTCTCCCCTGGGTAGCCTGGGATAAGATTGCTAGACCAAAGGAATGGGGAGGCTGGGGTTTAAAGAATCTTTTTGACTTCAGTCAATCTTTGGCAGCAAAATCAGGTTGGCGAATTATAAATGCGGAGAACCTTTGGACTAGAGTTGTAAAAAGAAAATATATTGATCCTGTTCCGCTTGAAGACTGGATTAGGAGCCCAAACAAAAAAGGTAGGAATTGCTCTGTTATTTGGAAAGCCACTACAGAGGCTTTTAAAATAATTGAACAAGGTTTAGCTTGGCAGGTGGGGAATGGTGAAAATCTGCGGATTGGCAGGGATCCGTGGGTAGGGTGCAACGAATTTTTTGCCTTATCCCCTGGTCTTCTCAACCATCTGGACGCAAAAGGAATCAAAAGTTTAAATCAGATAGCAAATATGGGGCAGTCTTCCATTTGGGGACAGTCATGGAAATCAGAAGATGACCTGGGCATTGATCCCATTTGGAGGAACGAGTGGCGGCTTTTCCTTCAGGAACTCAAAAGATCAAATGTCAGATTAAAGGACAAGCCAGACTCTCTGGTTTGGGCTCATGCTGAGTCGGGCTCCTACTCCCCAAAGGCTGGTTATAACTTCCTGATGAAGAGAAAGGGATGGGATCCTCCTGTTTGGTGGGCAAAGCCTTTGTTTAAACTGAAGTGTCCCAAAAAAGCTAGAATTTTTCTCTGGTGTGCCTTAAAAAACAAGATTCCTTCTTGGGAAATTCTTCAAGCTCGCTTCAAGCAGGGACCGGGTAGATGCCCCTTATGTTTCGCAGCCTCTGAATCCATCCCTCACTTATTCCTCGCCTGTCCCTTCACAAGGCAAGTCTGGGATGAAACAAAAAAGCTCTTGAACATAAACGTAAGATGGGAGGGGGAAGATCTCTCTTCTGCTTGGGAATACTGGTGGACTCACTACCCTGAGAAGAATCTGAGGAACCTTCCTCCCATCCTTTGTTGGGGCATATGGATAGCCAGAAATCGAAGCATTTTTAAAGAAAAAGCCACCCCAGTGGAAGTTATCGCAATACAGAGTTCAGCCATTCTTGCCAGCATTCCAGAGCCGGAAGGTCCTTCAAAACTGAACCAGCGGAAGGATGTCCATATCAGAGAAGGGATCCCATGGGCCTTCTTTGACGGGGCAGCCCAAAATAACTCCACTGGAGCTGGAATTATTATCCATTTAAGCCCCTCACACTCGCTAAAAGCCTCAGTGGGCCTTGGGATGGGCTCAAATAACTTTGCAGAACTATCAGCCTTAAAACTTCTCCTTTGCTGGCTCATTCACAGGAATATCCTCGCAGTTCAGATTTTTGGAGACTCGTTGAATGTTTTATTATATTGAGATTCCGCAGTTGTTTAACTAGCATCTATATACTATCTAGATTTCTAATTTTAAGTCACCTTTAGTTATCCCACAAAAAGTTTTCTTGATTTCAGTTCACCGTTTATCTATTTTATTATATTTTAACACACCTTGTTCACCATAAAACCATTTAGTTTGAGGTACATTTTATTATTACTCACACTTTTTTTCTGCTCCACTCTCTAAATCCATCAAAAACCTAGTCCTTTCATTTCTACAATGTCATTCATTACTGTTAATTTATTGAGAATTTCGCGAAAGATTTCGTTTTCGGTCTAATATCACCCTCTATTATCAACAAGAATGAACGAAAAAAATCATCATTGCTCGTTAAAGAAATCGAAATTGTCATTTCAAATTTTTGCTACTCGGAACCCTCACACATCTTACTGCAATGTTTTCCATAGTTGAAAACCTCTTTCCTTCCATCATCTCCTACAATGTTTTCCATCGTTGAGAACCTCATTCCTTCCCTCATCTTCTTGGTAGGCAAGTCTCAAACCACAAATCTCTGTAGGCAAGTCTCAAACTACAAATCTCAAACCAGACCAAGTGAGATCACACTACGGCCCGAATTGCAGATACCCTCCTTATACTTCACTAAATTGTTTTTACAAATGGAATACTTATTTACAAGATTAAATATTTTCTCCATTATTACTTTAAGTTTAGTTTTGTTTAACTCCATCTATTTTATTATATCGATATTCTCTATTCATTTTTTTTCCACTAAATTATTATTATGTTTGTTTTAGTTTCGTTTTGTTTAACCCTTTATCGCTAGGTGAGATGCTCCCGTCGTTTTGTTTTTTCCATTAAGTTATTATTATTATGTTTTTTAGTATGAAAAAAATTAACCAAAAAAAATCTTGAATTCTCTTAATAGCCTCTTTTTTTATAAAAAAAAAAAAAATAAATAAATAAATAAATAAATCATTTATTTGTCATTATATATATTCTTCATTATTTACTTGTTTTTATATATATATTATAAATTTGTATTTTTTATAATCATATATTTGTTTATTTTTTCTTCATTATAAAACTGCATTCAATTGTGTTTGTGATCGAATATATATTTTTGGTGTAAGGTTATATGAATTTATTATTTAATTTATGTTGGTTATTATTTTTATGTAAATCTTTCTCTTTCTAAATATGGAAATGTATTTTTATTTAACATGCATTTAAATATTGCAGGGTTATTAATACTTTATCAAAAATACTAATGTTACAATGTATCTTTTACAAAAATTGCTAGAATTTATGTCTTTATTTTTAGGTTTTAAAATTGCATTTTAAATGGCATAATGGGTTGTGATTCTTTTATTAATATTATAAAATTGATTTCATGTTTATAATGTATATAAAATTGTATTTTGTCACCATATATTTTTGTTGAAATAATTAGTTTCAGTTAATGCTAAGTAATGTTAAGTGAAGTATGTATTTTTTATAAAAATTGCTAGAATGTATGTTTTAATTTTTAATTTTTTGAATTGCACTTTAAATGACACAATGGGTTGTGATTCTTTTATTAATATTGTAAAATCTTCATGTTTATGATGTATATAAAAATGTATATTGTTACCATATATTTTTGTTGAAAGAATTAGTTTCACTTAATGCTAAGTAATGTTATGTGAAGTCAAGTTTCAAAATCATATTTAAGATTTATGTTTTAGGCTCGCCGAGGAGAGAGAAAGGGAACGATGGTGACATAGAGATAGAGAGGGAGAGGGGTGAATGGGTAAGAGATGATTAAGAGAGAGAATGAGACACTGAAATATATTAGTAGTGTCATGTCAAGTCATGTCATGAGTTTTCATAGGCCAAATCACTAGTGTGGACCATGTATATTGTAATCAAATTTATTGTAAAGTGGAAGTCCAAAGGACACACATGAACATGAAGAGTCATGTAAGTTGAAAATTCATAGGAAGTTGAATAGTCATGAGGGTATTCAAAGAGTCAGAAGGGGAAAGTATCACCCCTTGGTTATATATACCCCCTCATTGTATGAGCAAAGGACTTTTCACCTTGGCTCCTCCCACAAGGCATTAGAGAGATCAACTAGTTCTTTGAGGAGAAAGGAGTGGCTCCAATGTCCCACTACTGAGGCTAGTGGTGTACAATGTAAATATGTGTCTTGGAACTTTTTCTTGATAACATAAGCCTTTTAAGTCCAACACATTCTTCATGCATGGACTATGAATGTTTGTAAGACTATTTTGTGTACATTTTTATTTCATGTTTTCTTTCACATGTACTAAGGTATTTGAACTATTTCAGCTATTTTAGTGCTTATCTTATTGAGAATGTGTTGTAATGGTTGTTATCAATGTCCTATCCTTGTGGACTATTTTGCAGGATACTAGACAGATCTTTCCTTGTTTGTTGGTTGTAATGACTATCGCATCCGTTGTGGAATATTTCGCTAGATGTTAGACGAGTCCTTCTGGTCCATGTGTGTCTCTTCCTAGGTGGTAGTATTACCTCTCAGTTAGAGGCTCACTTTTCTCTCCCCCTTTGCAGTAAAATAACCTCAACACAGTTACACTACACACTCACCAGGCACACTTCCCTTGCTTTTCGAAGATACCATTGCATCACTCTCTTGTGCTTATAGCTAGAGCCAAGGAAAATATTTAAGGATTTGGAAATTGGGACTTTATACTGGATTGGACTCCTACACCACACAATGTGAGGTCTAATTGCGACTTCATATCGAGGAGATCCCCTCACTATTAGCGGGACCAACACCATCAACATTTATGGTGCTAGAAGGAGGGTTGCCAGTATTTTATGGCTAATAGACCCACTAATCCTACTAATCCATCTTTTGGTCAAGGCAACAACGTTCACTCCACCTTCTCTACTCGTACTTCTGAAGTTGGTGACTCTTCCTAGCCCAATCCTGAACGTGAAATCCCTTATGATCAGGATTGAGCTATCTGCCCCATCACCCATCAGTTTGCAAAATATATTGGATTGATTCCGGGAGTAATAATTCTTCCATATTCGCAAAAGAACAAAAATTCCACCCCCGTAGGGATAGTAGTTTCGTTCGTTGAAGAAGTGGTACTCACCACTCTTGAAGAATTAATAGATATTGTGAAAAGGGAAGAAGAGCCTCCACTCTTTCATGGAGGTATCAGAGGAAACCCCTTACCCTTTTGTTCAACTTTTGGCAGGACAAGCAGAGAAGAAGAAGAAGAAGAAGAGGAAGAGGAACCATTACACTTGGAAAAGGAAGAGGAAGAAAACGAAGAGGAAGACATGGCAGATAAAAATCTAGATTGGATGACTTGGGGCCCACTAGCACTTTTGGGTTTCCTGCATAAGATTCCAAGGCATGTAAAGAAGCTATTGACAAAGTATGACCCTAACAAGACAGTGAACGATGAAGATCACTTGGACAACTTTTACCTACATCTACAAACACTTGAGGTTTGTTATGATGATGTTGCATGCAGAATTTTTCCATGTACCTTGGATGGTAGAGCAGATGTATGGTATCATAGCCTTCCTCCAAACTCCATCCAGAATTGGAGGATATTCAAAAAAATGTTTCTAAAAAAATTGTTGAAGACAAGACCCCTACCATGTTATTAAAGGAGTTAGGTAATCTTAAGATGGAGGAGAAGGAAAAAGTTAAAGATTTCAATCACATCATGGACAAATTTTATAACAACACAAAACCTCATGACTCCATCACCATAGATTACTACACTTTTTCCTTGCTTACAAATATTGCTCGGTTTGTAAAGTGAATTGTGAGAGAGACATTGACAGAAAACTACGAAGATGTTATTTTCATTGAGAAGGACTTGCGTGCTATTGGATTCATCTCGGATGATGAATCAACAAAAGAATCCAAGGACATGGGTAAGAGGTCTCACAACTCCATGACTAAGGCTAAGGAGAAAGAACCAAATGATCTTGAAAGCCTGACTCGTCTCATCAAGTTCCTAACCACTGAAATGATTGAACTTAAACAGAGGAAAAGTGAGACTTCCATGAGTAGCAAGCCCCCCAAGTTCTTGTCCAAAAGGAATTCAACTTCTAGAAGTAGCAACAATCATCCAACAAAGTCTGCACAAAGTTCCAATGTTGTCCTGAATATTGAGAAAGTTAGCATGGATTCGTATTTCATGTTTCATAACGAGCATCATTTAGAAAATATGTGCCTATAATGGAACCAACTCATAAGAAGAATGGTTGCACAGTTTGTTGATTCAGTCATTGTTTAGGAACATATTGAGCCTCATGAAGGGAAGGAAGAATGGGAAGAAGCTACTGCAGCTAATGAAGCTCCAAGTATTGGGCATCCAATGAACATGTACCATTGCGTTCTCACAATCCAAAAGAAAAATTCCAATAAGTAGCTTTCGAGTGACGGTCTAGCCCAGAAGCAGAGCAACTAATACAACCTAAGAAGCCAAGGGCCAACCACTATAATTAAGGTGACAAAATATTAATTCAAAGAAAATCTATTAAGGAAACTCAATCCACCTATTAACTCATAGCAAAACACTTTGAGCAAGTTCGGGAAAGCAGTCTCAACAAAAAGTGTTTCCAACAGCAGTAAGGACAGAACCATCCCTCCAGAAACCACAAACCAAGTTTCATCCCAAAACACCTCCGTTAGTCCTCCTACTGTTCATTATAACATTGTGGATGATATGAATAAGGTTCGTGCAAACATCTCCATGTTGGAACTCACAAATATTAGGAACCAACGGGACATCCTTCTATGGGAACATGGGAAAACCTCTATAGGTAATGCTTCCTCTTTGAACAAGGGATCTGATAAGTCTTCCAATACTCTCGCATCTATACTTAATGCACTCACGATGGATGCAAACACACTTTGCCCACCATTTTTGTTAATGCTCGAAATCTTCAATTTCATTGTACATGATTGCTTGGTTGATTCAAGTGCATTGATGAATGTCATTCCCTTATCTGTTGCCAAGAAGATCAATGCTAACTGGGAAAAGATAGATGCACAGATTATTTAGCTAGACAGAATTCATATCCATGCAATTGGTGAACTCAAAGATGTCATCATCCATTATCATCTGATAGACGAGTTCACCAATGTATCAACATAGTGATTGTGGACATTCCAGAATCATACAGAGTGTTACTGCGCAGAGATTGGTCAAACAAGCTTCAAGGATACTTTTCTATAGACTGGTCACACCTATGGCTTATGTATAGGGGCAAGAACAATCAAATCTGAGTAGACTCAGAGAGATACATGAAGCACATCGTGACTCCCTTGAACAGACACAACAAGCCGATGGATTTCGTAGAAATGTTATTTGGCAATTACTTTCTGTAAACACAACTGGAGTGTTATCTTGCAGAGCCATCCCTAGTCCCTCCAGACACACAGTTGGACCTCCTTCCTTATCCAACTGGCGATAATGAACTTTGTACAGTTAGTATTAGTAGTAGTGGTGGTGCAGTCAGTAGTCCTTGTACATATGATATGTGGGCTATATATTTCGATGGATTCAAGATGAAAGATGGCTCTAGCACTAGTTTTGTTTTAATAAACCCACTGCAGAGAAAACATTTGATCTCTAGCTGCTTGGAATTCAAGTGCACGAATAACAATGTAGAGTACAAAGCACTCGTATTGGGCTTACAAGAGGTCATCGACCTCAATGTTTCCATTCTAAAAGTGGTAGGTGACTCAGAAATCATGGTGCATCAGGTACATAACACCGTACATTGTGTGTCACCTCATCTTAAAAGTTATCAATAGGAGGTATGGTTACACATCTCACACTTCCAAGTTTTTAAATATTATTTAAGTTCCAAGAATGTGTAATGCAGTTGTGGATGCCTTGGAAAACGCTACTACTAGGATGTCACCATTAAGGGATGGTTTCTCTATTAAAATTTTGTATAAACCTTCTATCCTGGATAATATCACTAACTTACACATTTTTTATGATGACCAACATATATTGTATTTTATGGTGAATGTTAACATATTCAAGGATGCAGCGATCAATGAGGATGAGCACGAAAATGCATTGCACAATGTAGCTAATGCAAATAAAGGGAACCTCATCCCCAAGGGTGTGGTATCATTGGAGAAGTTGTATGATCTGCAGAACCACTTTCTTAGGCCCGTTAATGCCAAGACCCACACTTCCACTATGTCGCATGAGAAAATCGACTTGGGAACTGAGAAAGATCTCAAATATGTCAATCTTGGTACTTATTGCACACCATAAGATAAGAAAGCCTTCATTTGCTTATTCAAATAGTACTATGATGTCTTCGCGTAGACGTACGATGAACTTAAGACAAATGACATGCAAATCATCCAACATGTAATACCAATCAAGGAAGGGGCCAAGCCATTTCAATAGATGCTGAGGAAAGTTTATCTAAAGCTTGAACGCCTCATACAAAAGGAGTTGAGAAAATTGTTGGATGCTTGGATCATATATAAGGGGCAACATTTGACGTGGGTATCAAACTTGGTTCCCATGAGAAAGAAGTCCAGGGAGATTCGTCTGTGTGTAGATTTCTAGAATCTCAACCGCGCTTTGGACAAGGACAACCACCTTGTCTCATCCATGAAGTAGATATTGCAAATAGTATTGGTGTCTAAAATGTTTTCTTTACTTGACATATTTTCAAGATACAACTAGGTTCTAGTGGCAGATCTTGAAAAACTAAAAACTACTTTTAGAATGAAGTGGGACACGTTCATGTTTCAATGAATTCTGTTTGAGCTAGTTAACATTGGTGCAACATTCCAATGTGCAATGGACACCAGCTTCTATGGGCTCATTGGCTAGAGCGTAGTGGTCTATCTTGATTGTGTAACAATATTCTCCAAACAAAGGTCAAATCACCTACGCTATTTGAAGAAAAAGTTTGAGCGATGTCGTAAATACGAGATATCCTTGAATCCCAAAAAGAGTATCTATGCAGTGTCTCAGGGTAATCTCTTGGGACACATTTTTACCAAAAGTGGGATCAAGGTAGACCCAGACAAGGTTAGGAATATCATGTAGATTCCCAACCCAATGAATAAGAAAGTCATGCAATCTTTCTTGGGGAAGATCAACTTCCTCCACAAGTTCATCTCCGACTACGCCCAAATTGTCAAAACAATATAGGAGATGGTAAAGAAGGATGCATTTTACAAATAAGATGAAAGGGAAAAGGATAATTTTTCCTGTATCAAACAATCTATAGCAGAAGCACCCATGTTGTACAACCCAAACTTCGGTAAAGACTTCTTTCTCTATACTTTGTCTTCAGAAACCTCTCTAGTTGTTTTACTTACTCATAAGGATGAGTTGAACAATGAAAAACCTACCTCCTTCATGATGACAAGTCTGAAAGGAAAAAAGTTAAACTACCCCACCATGGAAAAAAGGGCTTATGCAGTGTACAAGGTGGTAAATCACTTAAGACCCTATCTGTTAAATAATCATTGTGTTGTCTTTGTTCCACACCCAGTTGTCAGGTCACTGCTTGTTCAATAAGTGATGGGTGAAAGGAGGGTGAACTAGATGACCAGGTTACAAGAGTATGATCTAGACATCAGGCCAGTTCACACAATCAAGGGTCATGGTATTTTCCAGTTAACAATGAATGTAAAAGAGGAAGAAGAAGAGGTCATAGGATGGGAGCAAGAGATTGAAATGTATAACGTTGAGCAAGCCTCCCCCACTACCGACATAAACTCTTGGTACACAAATGTGTCCCAATACCTCAAGCATGGCATAGTGCCCTCTCACTTTTCCACATAGCAGAATAGGGAACTCTAAATTAGATCATTACCATATCAGTTGGTTCATGGGGTGTTGTTTAGAAAGCACCACAATAGAGTACGGCTTAGGTGTTTGGAGGCACACAATTTAGAAAAGGTATTGCGTGATCTCCATGACGGACAAGTCGGGGGACACTTTGTAGGCAACACTACATAACATAAAGTTATGCGGGTCAACTTTTACTGGCCTACATTATTCAAAGATGCTCATGCCTATGCCCACAAGTGTCTGATCTGTCGAAAGTGTGCCGACAAAAATCAAAAGTTGGCAACCTCGTTGCAGCCCATTGCAGTGGAAGAACCTTTTCAACAATGGGGCTTGGATATCATTGGGGAAATTTTCCCGCACTCATCAAAGCAACGTTGTTATATTCTTATTACTACAGACTATTTCATGCGGTGTATAGAGGCAATTTGGCTAAAACAAGTGAACAATCAGGAAGTCATCAGCTTTTTACAGCAGAACATCATCTCCAGGTTCGGCATTCCTACGTCACTTGTTTTGACAATGCAACATATTTTTCATCATTAAAGCTTTATTATTTTTCATTGGGAAATGGTATTATATTGAAACACTCATCTAATTGTTATCCACAGGGTATTGGTCTTATTGAATCCATGAAAAAGAACCTCCTTCGTATCATAAAAATGACCATATTCTCTAAATAGCGAAACTATCACTCCACGTTGGTGAATGCCTTATGGGAAGACCAAGACCTTATTTGAACACCTCCCACCTCCCCTTACTTCCTGGTGTATAGAAAAGAGGTCATCGTCCCACCGAACATCTACTTTCCCGCTCTCCAACTATCACAAGAGTCCCAAAGCAAGCCATGTGTTTTAGTTCAGCATAGGATGGACACTTCGAACAAGCTACATGAAGAAAGGTTGAAAGCGAAAGAAATATTTTTACTTCACTAGAGTCATATCAAGAGGTGTTTTGACAAGAATTCTGCATTGAAAAATAACTTTAGTGTGGGTTACTTAATCTTAATGTGGGATAAATCCCATGAGGACAAAGGAAAACACATTAAGTTTCAGTCGTTGTGGATTGGACTGTACATATTACATGAGAAGCGTGGCCAACACACATATCGCCTCCCAATCACTTGATGGGGAGATTGAATCTCTCCTTGTCAATTCCAAGATTTAAAATAGTATTTTCAGTAAATATCTAGGGCTGCGCCCCACACTATGTACATAGTCTTATGTTGTTTGCCATTTGTTTATTTGTTATAATTTTGTGTTGTTTTTGTAATGTGAATAAGTATTGTGCTTGATTGCAATATGGCTTCTAAGTGTGTGTGTGTCTTAAGTCTAAAGAGTCTTGTGATACTGCAACATTTGGCTAGCCTTATTTCTGTCTTCCTTGTGTTGGCTACATCTTTTGGCTACTGAAGTTCTGACAAAAATACGATTCGTCTGTCAGGAGAGTTTTGGTCCAAACATGAACCCATTGCTAGTCTGGAAACCTCATGCCTATACTCTGTTTTTCTGCTGGTGTTCTGAAGCTTATCCAATTAGTAGAGATGGAGAAGGAGGAAAATCTAAATGATAAAACCTAAATCATAGATTTCTATATGCTTCTGTAGAGCATTGGGAAGGTATGTTTTAATAAATGATTTAGTGATGTTTTAAGCAATAGTTGTAATCTTTTCTTTATTATAAAGTAGGGAAATGCAAAGACAACGAGTCTAAAATGATCCAATCACTAACAATTGTCTTCTCTACGCAGGAAAAGGTAAAAGCAGGAAGGCGCAATGCGAAACGAGGATTTGACGAGAAGATAACGGCTGTCCCTCCAATTCTAAATAAGGTTCAGACCAAGTCGAGTAAATCAAGGGAGATCAGTCCGAAACGAGATGAAGGACTGCCAGTTCGGAATTCCAAGCCGAGTAAAGGAAAGCGTTAATAGTTTAGCGGATCCCTCAGGATCTTCGATCCTGAGGGATCGCTACGATCAATCGTTTTGTCGACCAATGAACTCCGCCGTTAATTGTATAAAAGGAGGGTAGCATTGAAACTAGGGGGGACTGTTGGTATCTTTAACTTTCTGTTCATGAATTTCATTGTCAGTTGAACTCAGACTATTGAGTCTCTCTGAGACTTAGTTTTGTACTTTCATTGATGCGTTAATATAATATTTTGGTGTTAATTTCTCCGTGCGTCTGAAGTAGCTTACGACAGTGCGCCATTGGAAGCTTTGGGCCCGGCTCCAACGGACACTGGCTGATTGTACCATTACAATTCTGCTTTGTGTGGTTTGTTTCTCATAATCTGTTATGGTTACATGTTGTTTCATATTTACTCATCTGTAGCTTTCCTGTTATAAATCTCTGTAACAAGTTCATATCATACTTTCAGGATTCTTCGCATACTGTTGATCTGAGTTGTTTGCACTAATTACAGAATTCATAAGTAGAATATTTCAGCTACAGGTGACTGGGGTTAATGGATTGTTGGTGACTATTACAGATCATGTACATATGATTGACGTTTCCTGTCTTTAATGATTTGCTGTTCCATTTGATATACATATGATTGACGTTTCCTGTCTTTAATAATTTGTTGTTCCATTTAATCAAGCTGCAAACCTGTATAAATGATTGCTTTCCTTTTTGTATGCAAGTGTGTGCCAAGGATTGGAAGTGTAGACCTCGCGAGATTTAGTTTCTTTACTGCTGTTCCATTTACTGCTGTTCCATTTACTGCCGTTCCTTTTATTGCTGTTCCATTTCTAAAGATTGCTATTTCATTCTGTTTTCTTGCTTGCGTTTATTGAAGTGGCATGAGAGGAGGTTCAAGACTGTTGTGAGATACCGCAGACGCTATAATGCTCCCAGATCATGATCCATACTCCTTCATCAGTTTCTAGGGGGATAGGTTATTAATTCCATACCCTCGACCGACGAAGTTGCTGCGTGTGTGATTTCTTTATGCAAAAGTAATTTAGCATTAGCATCCGTTTACTCTTGTATTCTTTAGATCTATACTACAAAGCATTATCCTGACAAATAGCCTCAAATTAAGATGTCCCTTACAATAACAAAACGCTCCCGGATTGACTTGTAATGTGAAATAACTAGAGGTGAAAAAGACCCTTGTTACAGCTCCACATTTTGGCGCCATTGCCGGGGAAGGGGCATAGCCATTTGTTTTTTTTTAACAGGGTAGTGTGTGAATCTGTTAGGGGAGAACTGGATTTTAAAAACGGAAGGTAAGAACCTGCGTGCGGAGCATGTAAAAGCCCTGCTCCACCGTTCGCTTTCCTAGCAGAATTGATTTAGTAATTTAATTGGAGTGCATGACTAAGCAGAAAAAGCCAGAAAAGAATCAAAAGCCTCCATCCAAAATCGAAAAAGCCAAGGGGTCGGCGACCCTTGGACGAAAGACCTTTATAGACGAAATTTACAAGAAAGCCGGATCTCCGCCATCAGTAGGTTATAAGAAAGTAAACTCTAAACAACCTGCTAGTTCCCTTCAGGCCTCAGAATTACCATCTGAAGCCTTTGCGGAGGTGCACAGTCAGACAGAGGAGCAGGACTTTCAAGAATTTGACAATTCAACTCCTGGACCAGTGCACGAAGGAAATTTTAGTAACCTTTGCGAAGGGGAAGGAGAAACAGGGGAAGTCGAGGAACCTAGATCTCCTATTGAACTAAACCAGCCTTTAAATAGTCCGGATAAAGGAAGCGCTGCAAAAATCCTTGTTGAGGGAATTCATTCACCTCAGACCGTAGGGGCCATCATTATCCCTGATAAAGGGAGTGCTGTAAAAACAGTTCCTGCTAAGATTACCCCTCCTCAACCAAGGAATACTCTATTGGAAATTCCTGAAGATTACTGGCATATATTTGATTCCATGGCGCAGAATCAGCCAAATACCCAAACCTCTACTTTGCAATATCCCATAGTAGATTCTGCTGCGAATGCACCAATGAAGGCAATTCCGCTTCAACATATTCCGACGTTCCATGGACTCACATCAGAAGACCCTGATGCGTTTCTATTTGAATTTGATGTGTTATGTAGGGGATACGATTACACCACTGATCCCTAGAAGCTAAAACTGTTTCCCTCTACCTTGAAGGGAGCAGCTCTGAGATGGTTCATGGGTCTAGGTGGTGGAGTCATAAACAATTGGGACGAAATGAAAGCGGCCTTCTTAAAAAAATATCAGGATTATTGTAGATCAAGAGAACTAAAGGATGAAATCTTTCAAATGTCTGCCAGACCAAACGAAACTTTAGAATAATATGTAGAACGTTTCCAATATAACTTGCAGAGATCTCCATATGCATCGTTACCTCTACCCGATAACGTGTTAAAAACTGCATTGATTAGAGGTATGAAGGAGCAATGGATTGAAACGTTGAATATTATGGGAAAAGGAGACATTTATCAGGAAAATTTTGCTGACATTATTGATCTGTGTATCAGGAGCTCAAGAGGCAGCACACGGATAAAACCAGCAGAATATGATCGCTTCACTAGAGACAATCGAACATCAACAGAAGGAGTATCACGAGTGGAACTTGGAAATTTGTTAGAGAATTTTAAAACTGATATCATGGGGACATTAACAACACAGCTTGATATTGTGCAGGCTAAACAGAAGCAAGCAGAGGCGGAACAGAATCTGGCAATTTTCTGCCCGAGGTGCAGGAAGAAACATAGCCAGAAAGAATGCCCGCTTGATACAGTTCAAATATGTGCTATTTGTACCAAGGACCATCCGACTGAAAGCTGTCCCTCGCTCCCTGGTTTAAAGGCGACGTACAAAGAAGCAGAAGAGGAACCAGAATCAGCATATTTTATCAACCAGCGTCATCAATGGCAACCTAGGCAACCTGGTATGTTTCAAGATCCCTCCTCTTCTTTCCAATCGCCGCAATTTAATGCTCAGCAACAAAATATGTGGCAGAATCAGTCTCAGCACCCATTTTCAAATTGGCCGCCTCAAATGTTTCCTACTCCGAACCCTTGGATGAACCAACCTGGTTGGCCAAACTTTCCTTATCCTCCGCCATATTGGCCAAATAGTTCATATCCTCCACAGTGGACCCCTTCCACTTCACAAAGTTCACCCTGGCAGAGCAACTGGCCAAGATCGACATATCAAACGCCAGGATCAATTCCCCTCCCTCAACCAACTCTGCCAGCCTTGCAACAAAATCCCCAGCCCAACCTAAGACCGCAGCTCCCAGCCCAACCCAACCCGAATCCAAATAATCGACCAGTTCAATCTCTTCAAATTATAGAATCCTCCGAGATTGAATCTGCTCTGCAGGAGTGCAATGATCTTCAGTTGAGATCTGGGCGAATAATAGAAACTGAGGGGCATAGAACCGCGCATATTGAAAACCAGTTACCGATAGAACAACCGTCACAACAAGAAGAAGTAAGTAAAGACCAAGTTCATCAGCAAGGACTTACATCTTCTCCACCTTTCCCAGAACGACTGGCCATTCCAAGACAAATGCAATATCCAGATTTTGATATTCTGGGAGAACTCCAAAACTTGTATATACAAATTCCATTCCTTCAGGCTATACAGGATATCCCCATATATGCAAGAACCATAAAGGACCTGTGTAGCAGAAAAACAAAAAGAAATATAACCCCTAACCCTAGAGTCCAGGTAGTCGGCACCTTATCCGACCTCTTATCAGGGAAAGAAACACCAATTAAATATGAGGATCCTGGAAACCCAATTGTCACTGTTCAAGTCTGTGGGCAGACCCTGACCAACGTTTTAGTAGATCTAGGGGCTGTGATTAACATCCTGACAACATCAACCTGCCAGAAGCTTGGAATCACATCGGTAGAGCCTACTTCCACTTTACTAGAACTAGCTGACCGATCAGTAATAAGACCAGAAGGCACCTTGTATGATGTCATGGTTTCAGTGGACTCTTGGGAATACCCGACCGATTTTCTGGTGATTAATCCCAAAACCCGACTAGATGGACATCCGCTAATTCTAGGTAGACCATGGCTCGCTACTGCTGACGCCTACATTGGATGCCGGCAGGGAAACATGACCATAACCAGAGGACCGGATATCAAAAATTTAATCTTGTACCCGCCAGCCCAGCCAAGCATCACACCTCGTATATCGATGACCAATCTGCGCCCTGCCTCATATATTACTGATAATATTAGACCACCATTAACAGTTCAGGAAGCGCTAGATTTTAAAGATCAAACGGAAGATGATGCCATCAATAAATTCATTAATCAAACAGAGTCCACATCGTATACACAATGCTTTATGATAAAAGCGGCATTTGATAACGAATTAGAGGAAGATCCTCTAAAAGATGACAATGACCCAAATATACCTGTAACCTCTGTTGCTAACAGCAAAGTAATACAAATTGAACCGGGCAAAACTTTAAACATTAACGCTAATCTGACACCTGAACAAGAGACCAAACTCATCCAGCTCCTACGAAAGTATCAGGAGGCATTTGCTTGGGACTATCCCGATATGAAGGGGATTGATCCCCAGCTATGTACACATCGTATCTATATCGAGAAAGATGCAAGACCAGTTCGCCAACCACAAAGAAGACTCAATCCCCATTAAAAAGATGTTGTAAAAGATGAGCTGCAGAAATTATTAGACGTTAATTTTATTTATCCTATTTCTGACAGCAAATGGGTCTCCCCACTTGTGGTAGTACCTAAAAAGAATGGGAAATGGAGGATCTGTGTTGATTACAGAGAACTAAACAAAGCTACACAAAAAGATCACTTCCCGCTCCCTTTCATAGACCAGGTATTGGACACCTTAGCAGGCAAGAAATTTTTTTCTTTCTTGGATGGCTTCAGCGGATATAACCAGATTCAGATTGCCCCTGAAGACCAGGACAAGACTACCTTTACTTGCCCCTGGGGAACGTTCGCTTACCGAGTCTTACCCTTTGGATTATGTAATGCTCCGGCTACATTCCAACGGGCTGTTCTTAGCATCTTCGCAGATCTAATTAATGATGGATTGGAAGTCTATATGGATGATTTCACACCATATGGAGATGACTTTGATCCAGCCCTGGACACTCTCGAAAAAGTTCTAGAGCGTTGCATTGCTACCAGGCTTTGCTTGAGTCACGAAAAATGTTACATGATGATGACAGAAGGACTCATTCTGGGACATCACATCTCAGCAGCTAGAATTCAGGTAGACCCGGCTAAAATTCAAATACTCATGCTTATTCCAACCCCCACTAATCAAACAGAGGTACGCAGTTTTCTTGGTTTTTCTGGGTATTATAGACGATTTATACAACATTACTCACGTATTGCCGCACCTCTACATGCATTAACTGGAAATGTTGATTTTTTGTGGACAGAAAAATGTGATCGAGCCTTCACAGAATTAAAGAAGTTGCTATCTACAGCTCCAGTTCTCAGAGGACCTAATTGGAACTTACCATTCCAGATGTCAACCGACGCCTCAGACACAGCAATCGGTGCAGTGTTGGGCCAAGAAGAAGAGAAAAGACCATACGCTATCTATTACATCAGCAAAAATTTGGCTCCGGCTGAATTAAATTACACTGTCACCGAAAAAGAATTTTTAGCTGTGATACATGCTATTAATAAATTTAGACACTATATTACAGGCTATCCCGTCATTTTGTATACAGACCATTCTGCTATTAGGTATTTAGCAAATAAGCCTGTTACAAATGGAAGAATAACCAGGTGGTTGATCTTGTTGCAGGAATTCGACATTACAATCAGAGACCGACCAGGGAAGGAGAACCCTGTAGCTGACTTTCTTTCACGAATACCAAAAGCAGTTGAAACAGCAGCAGTTGAGGACCAATTCCCTGATGAACACTTGTTTGCAGTTGCTGTTCAGACTCCCTGGTACGCTGATGTGGCTAATTATCTTGCAGTAGGTAAGCTTCCAAAACATTTAACTCCCAACGAACGGAAACAGATCGTTGCGAAAAGCAATCGATTTTCGTGGGTTGGGGGCTATCTATTTCACACAGGCGCAGATATGGAAATCAGAAGATGTATTCGAGAAGACGAAATCTTTGATATATTGAAAGCCTGCCATGACGGGCCATGTGGAGGACATTTCGCTGAACGAAGGACATCACACAAAGTATTACAAACGGGATATTACTGGCCTACAATCTTCAAAGATGCCAAAAAATTTGTCCATGCCTGTGATAGTTGTCAGCGTGTAGGACGACCTGGCCCAGCAGACGAAATGCCTTTGCGGCCTCAACTGGTGATCGAACCTTTCGAACGCTGGGCTCTGGACTTTGTCGGACCCATCAACCCCCCATCAAACCAAAAAACTTACATTTTGGTGGCAACTGAATATGTTACCAAATGGGTTGAGGCAGAGGCATTACCCAGAGCTACAGAGGAATCGGTAATTCAGTTTTTGTTCCATTTGTTTGTACGTTATGGTCTCCCAAGGGAAGTGGTTACAGATGGAGGACCACAATTTGTGGGACATAAATTAGCTGCAACGCTCAATAACCATCACATCCATCAAAAAATTACTACCCCATACCATCCGCAGGCAAATGGGCAAGTCGAGAACAGTAATAAGATAATAGAGTCCATTTTGACAAAAACTGTTGCTTCACACCGCCGCGATTGGGCCGCTCGACTACCGGAGGCACTGTGGGCTTATCGAACCACATGGAGAAGTACCACTGGCTATTCACCATATCACTTAGTGTTTGGAAAGCAACCCATTTTTCCTATAGAATTTGAGATCCAAACCCTGCGAACTGCCCAAGAAGTCGGATTAGATTTAAGTGAAGCACAGAAAAATCGATTACAGCAAATTAATGAGTTGGACGAAACAAGGCTCGCTGCATTACAGAATACAGCACTCATCCAGCAGCAGTGAGCCAAATGGCATGATGCGCTCATCAAAAACAAGATATTTCACAAAGGAGACTGGGCTCTGTTATATGATTCTAGATTTCAGGATTTCCCGGGGAAGCTTCAGACTCGATGGTTGGGACCATACGAGATTCAAAAAGTCCATGACAATGGGACCCTTACTTTGATTACAATCGATGGATCTGGATATACATTTAAGGTAAACGGCCACCGAGTTCGTCTGTATCGCAAACCGCTCACTCGGGAATCATTTTGCCAGCAGTTACGCCAAGATACTAACATCAAGATTATGGGAGAGGAAGCAAAAACTTCCTCCCCTACAGATTCGTAAAAATTTCATTCTTTATTACCACATTTTGTATATAAGATTGTAAATTTTGTATATATGTTTCAACTGTGTGTTTTGCTGTTCCTTTTCAAAAGGAATAGCACCTGTGTGTTTTGCTGTTCCTTTTCAAAAGGAACAGCACTGGTGTGTTTTGCTGTTCCTTTTCAAAAGGAACAGCACTGGTGTGTTTTGCTGTTCCTTTTCAAAAGGAACAGCACTGGTGTGTTTTTCTGTTCCTTTTCAAAAGGAACATCACTTGTGTGTTTTGCTGTTCCTTTCCAAAAGGAACGACACCCTTGAGTTTTTGCTATTCCTTTCCAAAAGGAACAGCACTTTTTGAATTTTTGCTGTTCCTTTTCAAAAGGAACAACACTTTTTGAATTTTTGCTGTTCCTTTCCAAAAGGAACAGCACTTTTGAATTTTTTCTGTTCCTTTTCAAAGGGAACAGCACTTGTGAATTTTCTTATTTCGTTTAAGGAGCAACATTTGTGTGTTTTTTTTCAATTTCTTTTAAGCAAGCAGCATTTGAGTGCTTTTGTTATCTTAGGACATTGCATCAAAAAGGACCCTCCCACCCTCCCTTGTAAGAAAGAAATAGTATGCCCTCGTCCTTTCTATAAGAAGAAAACATTGTCCCGAGGCCATAAGTAGCAGCTATATATTTATGCAACAAATATAAAAGGCATGATATATCAAGATCAGCACATCATAAATCGCTATCTATAACAGCTCTAGTATTGATGCAACAAAGGAGGGAACCATACACTCATCATTCTTTCAGCCATAAGTCTCACTTCCTCTGCCTTGTTGGAAAACTTTATCATGTTACGTTCCTACAATTTTTCTTATTATTACTTGGAAATAAGAATAGAAAATTTATATTTTCCTATTGGGATAACAAGACTTCTTCCGCCATTCCCACTCTTAAGGAGGGCTGAACCACCCTTATGTTTAATCATACAAGAGCAAAAGTCTATCTCAAAAGAAAAAGCAGCAGAACCAAAAGAAATTATTTGTCAAATGCAGGATAGGGGGTTTCATTAAGAACCAGCCTACTATGATCATAAGATTGGAAGCGAAGTGGCATTCCCATCATGGCCACCATACCAGGGATATGGTCCAACAGGTTCATTATATAAACAAACCTTGGAACAAAGGGTCTCATCACGAGCCAGCCTGCCCACGTTTCGCGCCTCTCTGGTGAATGGCGTCATGGTTATCTGGTTACCAAGCCAGCATGATGGCCTGCATGTTGACAAGAATTGCTCTTCAAAACTACACAAAGGACTATGGTTCCGGGGTGAAATAAACAACTCTGCCACGGTTATAAACACCGGTCGGCAGCAGAGCTCTGTTAATGGTATCGGAGTCAAAACATATAGACCAATTTGGATCTTATTAAATTTTTCTTTCTATCCTCGTAATAATTATATCTTACACCTCAAGGAATACGTCACATGAACATTTATCATTACCAAGTATGGCAAAGGCAATTGACTATGACAATCTCAGACTTTCCATGAGTGCTAGACGTCCTATCCTTATGTTCTGCATCACATCACGGAGGCTTATGTTAAACGCGATCTATCTGTCGCATCGATCTCGGTATTTCATTGTCTAATCTGAAACATGGCAAAATTTTAAAAGCTGCTCCATTATGACTCGGTGATGGAATGACCGCCTTCTTCTATTTGACGGCTGGGGCAGCCTATCATTTCGCGCGGGGGGGAGGTGACTTCATTACTCTGCCGGCCACGTGTTAACACATCATTCAGAAATGATATGATACGGAGGTACGATATGCGTTAACGGCATGACAATGCTATTTTTTGAAAAAGTCGTTATTTATGATCAATTATTCATGCATGCTCTGTATCTTTTCTTTTTGCCGCAATTACGTTCTTTGCATTGCTGTTCCATCTAGACCCTGAAACAGAACCATGGGGGGAAAGTCTATCAGAAGTGAGCCGAGCGAGCTCATAGTTTCCGAAGCCGCTCGGAAGATCTTAGAAAAAGCAGGGTGGTTAACTTATTTTGGCCGCCTGCGCAAATCAAACGAAATAGTGGCCATGGAATTCCTGCAGAATTTGCAGGAAGAACACTCAGTGGTAGGTGGGAAGCAGATAGCAGTCACGAAGGAAATAATCGCGGAAGTAACCGAATTACCAGATTTAGGTCCAATATGGACGACAAAAAAAAGAAAGACTGCAAAAGATCGTAGAACTCTTCCAAGATGAAGGGCAGGAGCTGACAGTGAAGGGAAAAGGAGTGCTGCCGGCAACACTGGGAGAACCTTGGCAAAGGTAGTACAGAGCTACATCACCTGCGAAGGATGAAAAGATGTGGTAAGGCCGCGTCACCTTAAGCTCTTAGCTGTGTTAAAAGGAAAATGTGCTGTGAATCTCCCTGCATTGTTAAATTCATTGTTGCATGATACCTCTCGGAGCCTGAAAAAGGCACACCATGAAGACGCAGTGGTTAGCCACCACGGGCTGATCCGCCTGATAGTGACATACAGTCTCGCTCGGCAGCAGACTAGCTGGCGGGAACTTCTTACAGCAATTGAAGGGGAAGTAGAATCACCATCCCCAAAGACGAAGCACCCCGCTAGCACCTCCGAAACACCTAAAAAACCCAGAGAATTGCCAAAACCTAAGCAACCCTCGGACACAACCGAGCAAGCGAAGAAACGCATAAAGCTAGGGAAACAGAAATGCACCCCTGAAGCAACTAGACATACAGAGAAACGTAAGGAATTGGCCGCAGAAAGACCTGCTACCTTAAAACGAAGGCATTCCTCTGGCACAGAAGAACAGGTTGAAAAACGCAGAAAGGTGGAGGCGGAGGAACAGATGGTCAGCACACCCGAACAGCCCGGGAGGCCTAGAAAGTCAGTTCGGTTGGCAAAGATAAGAGGTAGGCTGGAGAAAATCCAGCCAAACATAGGTTAGCCGATTGAAATAATAGAGGATCCTCCAGCGCCAGAACAAATATCTGGGGAAAACCTGGAACAAACAGAGAATGAAGTAGAAGCTGAAGAAGGAGATAGGGATGACGACTCTGCGGCCGAGACCAGCTATCCAGAGGCAGCTGCTGAGCCGCCAATTCGGGAGAAGGAGATGGAACAATTGGGGGGTAGCCATCCACAAAACCCTGTGGAGGAAGAAGAGATGGCCACCATCTTGGCCAGCCTTAGAGGTTATCCTTCACCCTCCAGTCCGGCAGAGCCTCCCGAAGGACCATTTGAGGAAGAGACGCGTGACGAATTGCATGATGGAATGGCAGGGGAAGAAAACTCCCCTGTCATCGACAAAGAAAATGTGAATAGCAATCAGGAACAAGCCGTTCCTAAAACACCGGAAGGAAATCCACCCGCTGATGGCGAGGAGGATGAAAATGTTTGTCGGGAACAGGACGTTCCCCGAATGATGGAAGAAACCCTCGATGAAAGAGGAGCAGAACTGAGGGCCACCCATGTGCCCACAGCCGAGGCAAAAGAAATTAAGAAGTTGAAAAGAAAACAGCAGAAATTGCTGACCATTATAGCCCAGCTTCGGCGGAAAATTCGAAGTCTGAAAGCTAGTTTGAGAATAAAGAGGACTGTGAGAAGAAAAACGAGGACAAAGACAACTGGGTCCTCTCAGAGAGGAAGACAGAGCACCTATAGGCATCTAGTAGGTCGACATTCTGCTAGCAAACCTGCAGCTGTTCCAATTAATACTGAGGAACAAAATGCTGTTCCATCTGGAACAGAGCACCAGAATACCGTTCCTATTGACATAGAGGAGCAGGCTGATATTCCAGACAGCCCATTAGAACCAACTGCCGTTCCAATTAAAGTTGAGCCACAAGATGACATCCCAGTTACAGAGGGACCACCGTACCCCTTTGTACATGTCAAGAAGGAAGGGGAAAATAGAGCAGTCCACACTGAGACACCACCTTCAGGGAAAATTAAGCGACGAAATGTAAAGGTCCAGGCGAAACTTCCGGCCTCCAGGGAATTATGGGAAAGGGATCCAAAAACTAAGGCCTTGCGCCATGAGATAAGACAGGCCCAACAAGAGGCTGAACAGCTACGGGAACAAATGATCCCTCGAGAGAAATATGAGGAGCTGCAACAGGAGGTTGAGCAGAGGATTCCTCGAGAAAAATATGAAGAGCTGCAGCAGGAAGTTGAGCAGAGGATTCCTCGAGAAAAATACGAAGAATTGTAGCAGAGGGCTGAGCAGTTAGAAGAACAAAGGATCCCTCTGGAAAAACATGAAAAACTGCAACAACAGCTGAGAAACATGAGTGAATCGGAGAGTCGGGCTTTCGAAGGATGGCAGAAGGAGCAGGAAAAGGTTGCTAAGGTAACACGTCGACTAGATGCTGTTATTAAACAAATTGACACTGTATGTTCGTTGTATGATGATGTTTTGACTTGCAGGGCCCGCGCAAAGAATTATGCTTTATTCCTCCTAGAGAGATACTTAAGATTGAAAATAAAAGCTGTCAGGGCAGGTGCCCCCATTCAGATTAACACTGTTAATGATTTTATTGATTGTTGTAAACATTATGGGGTTAAGGTCCAACGATTATTATGTGAATTTTATTTGCACAATATGGTGCTTGAGCAGGAAACTGATCTAAACCCTGGCCCTTTTGTGGGGGATATACAGCTGCAAGCCTTTGTTTCATTTGGGGTCAACCAGTTAAAATGGCTCAGGGCTTACAATGCCTTTCAGAGGCAGGAGCACAGCCTAGATCTATGGGTCAGGGCTGAGCCTCGAGATCCAGTTCGCCTCTGGCAATCACATAAAAACCTTATGAGAAACCCTGACGTTATGAAACTACTAGTACCCATGCATGAGGAGTTGATTCGAAATAGCTTAGAATACTTCCGGGTTATTAAAGATTCTGCCTTGGAGGCTGCCAAATTCCGTTATCGGATTTCCACTCCAAGCATCCAGCTCAGGGAGCCCTTCAGATATGAGAACTTTGAGCTGGCTGCTGAGCGATTACCTTTTTATGGCCAGTGCATTCTGCAAGCTGGACCATCATGGTTAGGATATCGGTTCCGAAGCCCTATTATCTGGCACCCTGCCCCGGGGTACCAGGCCTTGTATGATATGCCTACAGATCAGTTGCATTATTTCTTTGATAATCTGGTTGCCTATCATGGTTGCAGACCCCCTCATGAAGTACCCTCTCCAGCCTATTCTCTTACTGCTCTCCATGTTAATTATAACGGTTTCATGAGGCCATGAAACAGAGTAAGTCGGGGGGTGTGTAGAGCATTGGGAAGGTATGTTTTAATAAATGATTTAGTGATGTTTTAAGCAATAGTTGTAATCTTTTCTTTATTATAAAGTAGGGAAATGCAAAGACAACGAGTCTAAAACGATCCAATCACTAACAGTTGTCTTCTCTACGCAGGAAAAGGTAAAAGCAGGAAGGCGCAATGCGAAACGAGGATTTGACGAGAAGATAACGGTTGTCCCTCCAATTCTAAATAAGGTTCAGACCAGGTCGAGTAAATCAAGGGAGATCAGTCCAAAACGAGATGAAGGACTGCCAGTTCGGAATTCCAAGCCGAGTAAAGGAAAGCGTTAACAGTTTAGCGGATCCCTCAGGATCTTCGATCCTGAGGGATCGCTACGATCAATCGTTTTGTCGACCAATGAACTCCGCCGTTAATTGTATAAAAGGAGGGTAGCATTGAAACTAGGGGGGACTGTTGGTATCTTTAACTTTCTGTTCATGAATTTCATTGTCAGTTGAACTCAGACTATTGAGTCTCTCTGAGACTTAGTTTTGTACTTTCATCGATGCGTTAATATAATATTTTGGTGTTAATTTCTCCGTGCGTCTGAAGTAGCTTACGGCAGTGCGCCATTGGAAGCTTTGGGCCCGGCTCCAACGGACACTGGCTGATTGTACCATTACAATTCTACTTTGTGTGGTTTGTTTCTCATAATCTATTATGGTTACATGTTGTTTCATATTTACTCATCTGTAGCTTTCCTGTTATAAATCTCTGTAACAAGTTCATATCATACTTTCAGGATTCTTCGCATACTGTTGATCTGAGTTGTTTGCACTAATTACAGAATTCATAAGTAGAATATTTCAGCTACAGGTGACTGGGGTTAATGGATTGTTGCTGACTATTACAGATCGTGTACATATGATTGACGTTTCCTGTCTTTAATGATTTGCTGTTCCATTTGATATACATATGATTGACGTTTCCTGTCTTTAATAATTTGCTGTTCCATTTAATCAAGCTGCAAACCTGTATAAATGATTGCTTTCCTTTTTGTATGCAAGTGTGTGCCAAGGATTGGAAGTGTAGACCTCGCGAGACTTAGTTTCTTTACTGCTGTTCCATTTACTGCTGTTCCATTTACTGCCGTTCCTTTTATTGTTGTTCCATTTATGAAGATTGTTGTTTCATTCTGTTTTCTTGCTTGCGTTTATTGAAGTGGCATGAGAGGAGGTTCAAGACTGTTGTGAGATACCGCAGACGCTATAATGCTCCCAGATCATGATCCATACTCCTTCATCAGTTTCTAGGGGGATAGGTTATTAATTCCATACCATCGACCGACGAAGTTGCTGCGTGTGTGATTTCTTTATGCAAAAGTAATTTAGCATTAGCATCCGTTTACTCTTGTATTCTTTAGATCTATACTACAAAGCATTATCCTGACAAATAGCCTCAAATTAAGATGTCCCTTACAATAACAAAACGCTCCCGGATTGACTTGTAATGTGAAATAACTAGAGGTGAAAAAGACCCTTGTTACAGCTCCACAGCTTCTCTGAAGGAAAAACCTCTTTTTCTCTCAATAAGTCGGGATCCCTTTTCTGCCCCAAAGTAAATAAGTGTCGATGTAGAGTTCTCTTTAAATGAATAAATAAAGGTGAAAGAAGAGAAATGTTTCGTGAACAGAGAGGTGAAGCAATCAAATCCGCTGTGGTATTGTCCAGGCTCACTAGTAGCGGAGCAATGTTTGTGTTCCTGCATGACTCTGTCAAGGTATTGTTTAGGCTTACTAGCAGTAAAGCAACACCATAGATGAAAAACTATACTTTGAAAATCTTAAGCTCACGAGCTAAACTACCCTTCCCAACTTGAAACATTGTTATTACGTTGAATCTTATGCTGTGTTAAACATAGAAGGTATAGAGGGGACCATGTCTACTCATGGTGTAAGTTGGAAGGCTAGAGTGATTTGCATGATTAATCAATAATCCCTGAGGAACCAAGGCCTTGCACAAAAGAAACTAACCAAGACAAAGAAGTTGGAGTTCAACGAGTGTGTCGCCATGTTGTAGTTGCTGCAACACCCTCCAAAATTTTGGCTTTCACTTAAATTTCAGAGCCTTCCTTGGTATTTTCCTGATTGTTACAAACATTCAAGCTCATTACATGGGATTTCTTGAATTTCTTTGGTCCCTTTTGATTTTTGGATTAACTATCACATTTTGGCATGTTTGACTATTACGTAATGTTTGTGAGCCTTTTCTGGTGGTTTCAAAGGTCGGTCTTCGTGCATATGATTTTTTTCAACCATGTAAACATTTATCACACTCATACACAAGGTCTAGAGCATTGTCACGGGAGTATTTTCACAGTGGTCTTAAAGTCTATCCTAAGTGTAACACTTGTTGCGTCTTATCATGAGGCAGTCACATAGAGGGGAATGCTTTGTTTGTTTGTTCTGATGATCTATGTTGTTGTCTCGTCAAAGTATGCTAAGTGTGGGATCACAATTCAAGTTCATCATGAATTCATCTCCCTTCGCACACTTTATGCAACTGTACAATCTCAGCCCTCATGGATGTGACCTTGCTTCCTAGAGCTACCCAATTCATAGTCATTGTCCTCCAGGGTTGTTGTTCTGCACAATTCTAGAGTCGAGAAGCCTTCATTGACCCCATAATTATGTAGTTATGCCTCATAGTCTACCTTGAACTATGCACTTTGCACCTTCAACCCTCAATATTTTCCATTTCCTGTTAGAACTGTACAATGCATAGATATCCCAACCTCCCTTTGTCTCCAAAACTATGCAGATGCTTCCCTCAGTGCCCTTCCCTCAACCGGAGCTCACTTCCCTCAGAAACTGCATAGGTTTTCCCTTCAGTCCTCTTTGTTGCCTAGTCCCCCTCCCCTCTTGAAAATGTACAATCTATCCTCCCAAAGCCTCATCCTAAAGCATCCACTACTTGCTTGAGCTATGCAATTATGTCCGAGAGTGGACACTGTGCAATTTTTCTCCTTAGTGAGGATTGTGTAGAAAAGTTACTTAGTCAAGCCTGCGCTGTGCTCTGCATAGTCTCGATGATAAAGATCTCACCCTGGAGGCTGAAATTGCATAATGCACAATCATTGAGCCCTTTCTCCCTGTTTTTCACTAGTTCTAGGCTTAGTTCATGGATAATAATGCATCATCTTAGACTAGGGATTTTTCTTATTGATGTCATCCCGTCAAGAGTGAATTGAAAGAACAAGTACACTATCAAGTCACGACGAGATGATGAAGAAGGAGAAGAAGTAGGGAAGCATGCCTAAAGACTCACTTGTAGTTGAAATTATGAGTGGACCTATCAAGAGCAAGCAAAGGGACACAAGTTTGCAACCACCTTCCAAGACCAAAGATCATTAAAGACCCTGCATCACCAAACTATGCGGAGGAGAAGAGAAAGCATATCCAAGAACACATATATCATTCAGTAGCAATAGTGACTTGACATTGCCACATCATCAAGCTAGTCCATGTCAGCAGTGTTATGTCAAGTCATGTCATGAGTCTTCATATGCCACATCACTAGTGTTGGTGATGTATATTTCAATCAAATGTATTGTAAAGTGGAAGTATAAAGGACACACATGAATATGAAGAGTCATGTAAGTTGAAAAGTCATAGGAAGTTGAACAATCATGAGGGTAGTCAAAGATTCACAAGGGGAAAGCATCACCCCTTGGTTATATATACCCCCTCATTGTATGAGCAAAGGACTTTTCACCTTGGCTCCTCTCGTAAGGCATTAGAGAGATCAACTAGTTCTTTGAGGGGCAAGGAGTAGCTCCAATGTCCTACTATTGGGGCTAGTGATGTACAATGTAAATATGTGTCTTGGAACTTTTTCTTCATAACACAAACTATTTAAGGCTAGCACATTCTTCATGCATGGACTATGAATGTTTTTAAGACTATTCTGTGGACGATTGTATTTCATGTTTTCTTTCACATGTACTAAGATAGATGAACTATCTAGATTATATTAGTCTTTATCTTATTGAGAGTGTGTTGTAATGGCTGTTATCATTGTCCCATCCTTGCGGACTATTCTGTGGGATACTAGACAGATCTTTCCTTATTTGTTAGCTGTAACAATTGTCGGATATGTTGTGGACTATTTTGTTGGATGTTAGATGCGTCCTTCTAGTTCATGTGTGTCTCTTCCTGTGTGGTACTATTACCTATTGCTTATAGGTTCACTTTTCTTTCCCACTTTGCATTAGAAGGACCTCGACATAGTTGCGCTTCACAATCACCAGACACACTCCCCTTGCTTTTCAAAGACACCATTGCATCACTCTCTTGTGCTAATAGCTAGAGCCAAGGAAAGTCTTTAAGGATTTGGAAAACTGGCCTTTATACCAGATGGGACTCGTACACCAAATGGTGTGAGGTTTGATTGGAAATTCATATCAAGGAGATCCCCTTAATTTTGGCGGGACCAGCACCATCAACATGTTACTATGCATTAGAATTTGTAAAATAGAATACCTATTGCATGCAGAAATATGTTCTTCACATTCACAAAAAGTAGAAGTATTTTGATAGATTTCTTGGAAAGAGATGTTCCATTACATGCACAAAACAATATATTATTGTGATAGATCTCTTTATGGAAAAAAAAAACTATATTTGATGTAACAAGGAATAAGAATTTTATGTATAGAAACAATAGTTGTAGTGTTAATTACTTTTGATAAAAGAAGTATGTATTTGTCTACACAAAGAGAATTGTTGATTGCGATAGTTTCTTGAAAAGGAAATAAGTTTTTCATGCACAAAAATAAATAAAAAAATAAAAATAAAAATGGCCATTAAGTTAGACTTATTGGAAAGAAATGCATTTGACATGCATGAAATAAAATCTATTGAGATATATTTTCCTTAAAATGAAATAAGTTTGGCATTAATGGAAAGAATAGTTATCAACTAAGATTGCTTGAAAACAAATGTGTTATTTTTCATGCATGGAAAGAATAGCTATTATATAGATTTCTTGAAAGAAGAACATGTGCTTATATGCAAGTAAATAATAGTTATATTGCTAAGAAAGGAATGCGTGTGAAATACACAAAACAATAGCCATCATGAATTAGTTTCTTTTAGAGAGAATACTTATCTATTTTTCTACCATATTGAAAAGAGGAAACTGTATTTGCATGCATGAACTAAGTGGTTATTGTGCATTGTATCCCTTGAAAGAAAATTTGTTTTTACTTGCAAGATTTAGTTAACTTCAATTGAAAAGGAGGATGTGTTTTGCATGCAAGAAGAATAGTTATCAAGTTGATTTCTTTTGGAAAGAGCAAGCAGTTGCATGCACGAAATAATAACTATCATGTTAGCTTTATTTTGGAATAGAGCATGTATATACAAGTACAATAGTTATTGTGAATATACTTCTTATGGAAAGATTATGCATTTTCAAACAATATTATGTTAGATTTCCTCTAGAACGATTATGCTTTTGCATACAAGATTAGGTTAGCTCTCTTTTTGAAAGAGTATGTATTTGCATGCAAGATTACATTGGCTTCCTTTAAGAAAAGATTACATATTTGCATCCAACTGTGAAAATTTTATGTATTTGCATAAAAAAACCATAGCTAATGTGCTAGTTACCTTTAAGATAATAAGGACAATTGCAGTGGTTTTATTTGGAAAAAAAATTGACGTATGTGAGGGAAATATAGTTAACGTGATATCTATCTATAGACATGATTGATAGTTATATGACTTTTTTTAATGCACGTGCAGTGATGTTAAAGAAGGTATGTCATAACATTTTATTTATGTTTTATGTATGAACACAAATAGATGTTGAAGCATCAAAATAAAGATTGGTTATTGGTTGATTAATAATTTGTCTAATCATGATATCAAAGTTTGTTGACAACAATGATAGCAGGTGATTTGTATATGAAACTGCTTGAGGTTTATATAAAATTGTAAGTAATAAAATTTGAGTTTGAAGTCTCTTATGTCAATTTATAAATACTTAAACATGAAGTAAAACTTCAAAATTTGTAGAACAATGCAGACAATATCACCATAATAACAAACATAAAATAGCAAGTGATGAAGGAGTTCACCCCTCTTGGGCTATGTCTCCTATTCTAGCTTCCAATATTTGGGCCTATATCATTATGCTCATAAAAATAGTTATTACATCAAGTTACAGTGCTCAAATGGCTTCAATAACAACTCCAACGGATTTCGAGCTATCAAAAATCCTATCTAGCCTCTTTCTACTCCCAAAAAGACCAAAAACTAAGAAAGTTATGCGTCTTTCTCTCTTTTCCCCAATTCTGCAGCTAATCTCCCCACAATTTGGTCAAAACCTGGCTCGAGTGCCCCAAACGCGAAAACTGCCCATTAAACCTAGAATGATTCCCGCTTGGTGGGATAAATTGTAGGATGGATAATGGTGGCTTTAATCCCCCCCAGTTCCAAAAATTTTGGCCACGTGGAGGCCATATGACTATGTTGGGTGCCAAAATTAAAGGGCTCTGTATAGCCCCTATTCCTCCAGCACTCTCGGTCATGTGGGTCTGCATGGGACTTGGGGCTAGGCCCCATGGCTAGCCCCTTACCTCCTCCCGGCTACAATTTTGACTCAAGGTCTTCGGACCCGGTCACAAGGCGGTATTGTATTACAGTTAGAGTCATGGTTTAGGTGCATACACGGGTTCTCGGTTACATAATGGTCACGGTATATATGGCAGGTTGTATGGTTGAAATGATGATTTGGTATGCGCTCATGCGGTTGGACTAACACCTAGCCCTTGGGCCCCCTACCACGGTCCCATGGCGCTGGGGTGGCCATGGGCTAGGCCTTAGCCCGATCCCTCTCCAAACATGTGCCACTCTAAACCTTATATAACATTTGTGTCATATACTTGTCAAGAACCATTGTGCAGTATGTTTGTAAGGGTCATGGTTAGTTTGAAAGAGTTATGTGTTTGACTCCCCCGGAGTGTTGTTCAACCCTCAACAAATTTTAGTGGCCACCAAGATGCCACATGGCAGCCTCTAGTTGGGCCATGTGGTAACCTGTGGTTGGTCCACATCAAGACCAATGAAAATTTTCCAACACAACCCATCATCCAACCATTGAAATAATGTAACTTGTCGAGCAACCATAGGGTAATGATGCATAATCAGCAAGCTCAATCAGCATGTCATGTCAGCGAGCAACCCTACATAAAAAAAAAAAAATGTTGTTTCCCAAAATGATCAGAACGTGTTTCTAGGAGCATACAACATTTGTTTTCCCCAAAACGAGTTGTTACAGATTCAGAATGACTAGCTCTACACAATCGTTTAGGTTTTGAGCCATTCTAACAACTTTGAAATTTGAGCATATTTTTTATCCATCTAATCAACAAGGAAGGATTGTGACTTATGCAAATGATAGATTAAGTTTAACATTGAGGAAGGTAAAGAATTAATTATCCTTGTAAATTGAGAGATGTCACTTGCAGAACGATCCACTAATGTGAACAACTAGGCCACAAAGACATAGATTGAGGATTTGTGGGTAAATGATATCATGGAATTTGTAATAGCTTCTATCTAGATATGTTGTACTTAAGATTATATTTATTTGTAAGATTTTATGAAAAGGCAAAAGGATGGACTCCCTTACAAGCCATTGAGTGAGGGGTGAACACCCTCATGAGATTTTAATAAAAGTAAACATTTTTTGGTTTTCGCCCTACGGGGTTTCTAAGGTATATAGATGTTTTATTATGTGTTCTCCTATTGTTCAATTCTAGTGATGTTGATTCCTTGCATAACATGACATTTATATTAATATGTGTTAAAATAATTGACTTAAAGGGATCATGGAATTGATACAACGTTCCAACAGGTAGTCTATATTAATATGCTACAACATTGGTTATTAGTGGTTAGGTAACTTACTATTCCTTTACTGAAGTTACATTATGTAATGATGAAGATTATATCTAATGGTTAGTGAAGGAATATGGAGTGGTAATTTTGAAAGTTACATGTGGGTAAATTGTGTGAAAAAATTCTAAACCTATGTGTTTTTATGTGATGTTATTGGGAAATGTTGCAAGTGGTATCAGAGCTAAAGGTTGTGGCACTGGAACCTTTTGGGAATCATGAAGTGGAAAAGAAGTAGAGGTATGATACTAGTGGTCATTAGCTCAAGTATGATTCTGATGAACTACATAATGTAAATGCAGTAGATATTTGGCATTAGATGCATGATGATGCTAATAATTGCATTGAACAATAGTAATTGATCATTTCTACTCAAAAAATGTGCTCATGACATTTGAATCTCAGTGTGGATAAAATACAATAAAATCTATGTTGCTTTTATGAACAATCCTTAGAACTAACTAGTGATTGTGTGGATTATTATCAACCTTCCAGAATGAGGACAACCTAATTTCGTTATACCAACATGTGTATTCTAGTCCAGCCACTAACAAAATTGGTCCCAACACGAGAAAATAAACCCAAGAGTAAACCAAAGCCCCATAAACCACCCAAATGTCAATCAAGAAAATAAAGAGCCAAATTCCATGCTTAATTAAGAAGAAGACCAAGACTGAAAAACTATGGTAGCTCCTAGTACCCAAAGAGACTAAATTTTTTAGACATACATACATACATACTAAATTGGAAAAATTCAACACTCAGAGAAAAATATTTTTCAATTATTATTCCCTAGTTATAATACTTGTTGGATCCAATTTATTCCAAACTTATAGATAATGGTTGATAGGATATTCTGTTAATATCTAACAATTCCCAACCAACTCTAAAGTAAGCATTGATTCTAACACGTGTACCATTGTAGTGGAAGATGTCCTTATTGAAAATGAATGGATATTTAACAACCTTTCCCTTATTTACATATTAAAAGAATAGCTATAAGTAAAACTACTTTCTTACAGGTGAAATTTTTTCCATAAAAAGAACTATTCACTTGCACGGATTAAATTGTGGTTGATAGGAATCATGATTAACAATAATCAATCACAGAGAACCATAGATAAACTTTCCTTAAATAAGACACATGTCTAAGATGGATCCTCTCATAATGGAACTAGATTTCACATGATTAGATCCATATTGGGTCAGGTGTTGTTACCTACAATGGTTGGATTCCCATAACTATTACTAGTCCAATTCAAAGTTTTCCTAATTGATCTACAAGGAATTAATATGGTAATTGTTATGCCAATTAAATTATACCAAAAAATAAATAAAGTAATTCAGATTATGAGAATAAATTTGTCTTAATTACATTAGAAGAACAAGAGACAATACGAAATCCAAAACTATATATCCCATAAGCTAAAAGAATCATGAAATGTTATGTGCATCAAACATATCTATGAGTAGGGAAAATTAATAAGATAAAATATTCCCCAGAATGTCATAAAAGGCATGGTAAAATTATCATTTTCATGGATTGTTTGGTTCCCCTTTGGTGAGTACACGAAGCACAACCATTTTTTTCAACTTTAAAAGTATCAATTATTTAATAAAATATAAAAAAACATAGAAGTATTTCCTAGATCTCTAAAAAAGATTAATAAAACTATTTTCAATTTAAACATAAAATTTAACTTTGTAAGTCAATTTCATACTCATGTCAAATTATAAAAAGTAGTAAGGAGGAATGAACATACTATATTAGACTAAATTGTTTCCATCCATTCTTTCATGTCCTAGCTTCCACGAAACAAGAAACAAATTCTCATGCCATTTCCTTTGATAATTATATTGTTTTTTAACTAATTCGAAGAAAATCGATCTCAAAGGAAGTTTGCATGGCATACTATTATATTGTGGTACTTCCAAAGAATCTAACTAGAATCACTAAATTATGAAATGGAATTAATACCAACTAACCTCTCATTCCACCGCCTAAATGCACAACAAACAATATGGACTGCTCACTTTGGCTATTGTTCAATCCCCCTTAGGAGAAATATACATTGCCACTCATTAATTTCCTTAACTCTCATTTGTAAATTGGGGAGGGGATCTCATATCCAAGAACCCTTCTTAATGGTAGCTTTTTTTGTCACTATTTTTATTAAATAATTTTTTTAATTACGATTATCCGATCTACTTTTCAGGTATTAGTCTTTTATTTAAGGGAAATGGAAAAAGACATGTGTTGAATTATTGTTTTATTTTTAACATAAATAAAAGTGATAATTAATGAGAATTTATGATAGAATAATTAACTCTCTCGTAAATATGTTAAACGCTAACATGAGATATTAACCTCTATCTGTAAGGGGAAATTATTGAAGTAGTTATGCCTAAGGAGGCATGAAAAGAAAACAGGAAGAAAAAAACTTTCTTTTGTATTTTTGGAAAAACAAAAAACTTAAAGTTTTCTACGAAAAGAAAAGAGAAGAGGTTCGATAGAAAATACATAACACCTTGATAATACAAGGTAGGTGAGAAACACCCTATGGTGGAATTTCAATAAAGATACTTTGGAATATAAATATAGTATTTGGTTAACCCTTACCAGTGAGAGAGAAAGACTGGTAAACCCAAGAAAGGTTTTGTAGGATGTTGCATAGGGTGTGCAATATACAATTCCAAAGATCTCCCTTGATTTACGTGATAGTTAGAGGCATAGCTTGGGGCTACTGCCTATATAAAATTGTTCAATAGTAGGAGGAACATGGATGCCTCTGGTCTATTTTTGAAAGAATTTCATATAAGTATGTCTACTTCAGGTTAGTAGAGTGTTGAGATTAAATAAATATTCAACACAACATAATATAAAAATATATGATCCTACTGACATTATGGTTGGAGAATGTCAATAGATAGGAACAGATAATAAATTAGGGAAAAAACTATGTAACGGGTGAGAGAAGAAGAAAACAAGAACTCGTGTGGTGTGCAAATGTGTGCGATTTTTCCTGTTTTCATGTATCATTTGGGTAGAGTGTTGAAACTATTCTTCCATCCTCTCAAGGAATTTTTGTTCAATGTTTAGGCATTACTAACATGTTTCCTTTTCTTTCAGTGTTTAGGAATTAGTGACATGTTAAAATGTTTAGACCATTTGTCATTTTCCATTCATTGTCTTAAATATATAATCAACTGCAAACCATTTTTTCCTGAAGTCTTCCCATTGTGTTGAACAATAGGTACCATAGACGTGTCGTAGTACTAAAGACAAGAAAGTGTAAGGAAGTACATTCATTATTTTATTTGTATATATTGTTTTATTGATATCAAAATGCTATATAATGCAATTATTGACCTTTCATGTGGACGTGCAAGTGTGAGTGTTATGAAGCTTCCTATAAAATTGTAATAGTTACCCACGAAAATATCACATAGATAATGATGTTCTCTTTCCATGTACCTCAATAGTTGTTGGAAGCCTCTCTTTATATGTCACCATTTTTCTTCCTTTTAAAAGCTCCATTAGAAACATTGATTGGGGGTTAGCTTAACAAAGAACCAGTAACTCAAGAACTATGCATCATTCTATTTTATGTGCATTCATATTTACCCTCACTAAAAATCCTTTTTGAAAGTTCATTTTTTTTCAAGAAACAAATCCTCCAATTTTTATAATGTAACTATTCAACTTTGCTTTCCCTACTTCGAAGGTATGCTAGTAATTATTTATCATCATAGCGTGGTACGAACTCCAAGACATTTTTGTTATATTTTCTAGGACAATATTGGAGTATGCTTTAAGGGCCTATCAAAAAACAACATCTATTTGGCCCAGGGTAAGAAATGGATCACTATAATATTTCATACCATCCTCTAACTTTTAATATATAATTGTTTTCTTCATTGGGGGTAGAAATTAGTAAATTTTGGTATATTTTATGTCTTAATTTTTGAGCATCAACTTTTGGGAGTGAGTTTGTAAATAAGATAGCTAAATTAATTTAAAGATATTGATTATAGTATTTAGTGACTGTTTATTTAATGAAGGTTGTTTTTTATTTTTATTTAACAATTATTTATGTTAAGGTTTTAGATCAGTTACTAATTACAATATTTAATGATAGTTTGTTTAAAGATGATTGTTTTTTTTTTGTTCGATAATCAATAATCTCTAAGTTTTAGACAACCCACTAATTATGACATTTAATGACAATTATATGTAAATTTTCTAAAAAAATAAATTACTTAATTGAAAGGAGGTTAAGATAAGTGGCACTCACGTGCTGTTAAGTCTTTTTAGTAAAATTAGTTGAAAATCCGAGGTAATTTTAATCGAAACTTTGCCCATAGACCATAATGCTTAGTGTTTTTCACAAATTTGAAGATTCCTTGGATCATAAAAGTGACTATCACTTGGAATTTCAATGGACCAAATTCAATGGACCAAAAGTATAGTGACTACCCAGTAGTTTTATATAAGAATGAATTAATAACTTTAAATTTTATTAGTTTTGACCACTTTAAATATTTTATTAATAGACCACTTTAAATATTTTATTTTTGCATTTTGTAAGATAATTATTACTCAAATTTAATTGTCGAAATGTAATATTTTGATTAGGAGGTAGGAGGTGGGTCCCTTGTCCCACAAACAAGGGGGTCTCATACATCAATTTGGTGTGTGGCTTGGGTTGGACCTTAAAATTGGATAGTAATAATAATAATATGATTTTTTTTTTAATAAAATAAAAATATACATAACTATTTTAATAAAAGCATTTTCACCAAATTCATTAACCACATAATCTAATTTGAATTATCTTGAGAATTTCAAAAGGAGTTTCTGGACTTTCGAGTATATATTTTGCACCCTAAAAATCCTAGGGCACTTTGATTATGAAGGGGTTACCTATTAAGATTGTGATTGCAATTAAACTCTGTAAGATTTTAGAGAAATCTCACTATTCGATTTTAAAATGTGTAATTATTTTTGAAAATTGTTTTTTAGATTACTCTATAATTTCTTTTTACAGAAAATTAAATATATGAAAATTAATATATAAAGAAATTAAAAACATGTTAAGCTTCCGAATGCAAACCTATTGGACATGATTTGAGAATGAATTTTTATATGAAAGGAAGTGGATTCAAAGTCCAACGTGGCACCTACTATTGGAACTGATGCAAGGATCTCAATCTTTGAAATCTTGTAACATGCAATAGGCTGAACTAAGTGTGCCATGAAGATGGATGACGATGCAATTTGCAGACAAAAGAAATTATATATTTGATATAAATTTTTATAATTTTTAATTATAAATCGTGTTTTATTTCATAATTTATTTATAAGAATAAGTATTACTTATCAATAAACAAAAGAACTAAAGTTTATTCCAGAGGTGACCACATGGATAATTCTGATCTAAAAGGAAGTAGATGAATTTGCTTAAATTAAGGTTACTATTCCGTGAAATTAGGTTTATTTTCTTGATTTCACTCGTGAAAATACAGTCGTAGTATTGGAGAGGATTCCGATAAGATTAGATTTATGAGGGTAAATGTAATAACCTGGTATTATATAAAAGTAAATAAAACTATAATAATTTATTATTCAAATATTAAATAAAAATATCATAACTGATTAAATAGAAGATAAATCAAAATTATATCTGTTATTATATCTGCGGCAGCCCTGATATTAAGCATTCGATTTTTTCTTTCACTGAATAATTTTAGAAGATCAAGCCACCATCCACTCTCTACTATGCAGTTCGTATTCCATCCGTGATGCGCGATTCCTGCGGAAGATTATTAAATCCCAGCCATTTACGTTATACGATTAGTGGTACCTAAAACATAATCTAGGTTATATTTTTATTAATCAATTAACAGCTCGTTGTGGAAGCTAGCATGAGGGACTAATAACAGTGAGTACAGGAATCATGTAGAAGTATAGCGAAAGCGCAATTTACGGTTTACTTTCACTCATGACATTCTCTGCCACATGCACATTAATCATGCTGCTATCGCCTACTATATTTTCCTGTTCCTCCTACCGCGAAATCGCACATCCCAGGTGTGTCCCAATCATACGCTATCTCCTACCATATATTCCTTTTTCTCGGACCTTGGAAGCGTGTTTCATTAGAAGGTAAACATTACGCGTGAACCTCAGGTTTCTTCTTGCTCCCTGACATTACGCGTGAACCATGGTCTTCGTTTTCTTCTCTGCTCTAGGGCTTTCATATTATCTGTTTGTATCGAGGATTGATCCTAAGGCTGTGCACAGAAGATTTGTGAAGCTGAACGAGAAGCTTCTAAAGGTAGCTGTCAAACCCAACGCTTGTACAAACATGGAATTCGCAGATGCCACCAGTGTGTGACAGATAAGGTATGCTAAGTAGTGGGCGCTTGGAGTTGATCAAACGTTCAAACCAATTTGAATGTAGATGCCAAGTAGTGGGCGTGCTTTTGTCAGAGGCAAGTTTGTTATATTATCGGACAATAAAGAAACATCCGACACTCCATAATGCCACTTGTGTCTGTATTGCGCTCCTCCAACGTTCAAACCACACCGGAAATACGTTTATACGGTGGAATGTTCCAGATGGGTTGATCAAACGTTCAAACCTGAAATTCATATATCCGGTGTACGGTTCCAGGTGATACAAGCCGTTCAACCAACTTGGTAAATGGCTATGTATATCTCTTTCGAAGTTCATTTATTTGAATGTAGATGCCAAGTAGTGGGCGTGCTTTTGTCAGAGGCAAGTTTGTTATATTATCTGACAATAAAGAAGCATCTTACACTCCATAATGCCACTTGTGTTTGTATTACGCTCCTCCAACGTTCAAACCACACCGGAAATACGCATATACGGTGGAATGTTCCAGATGGGTTGATCAAACGTTCAAACCGGAAATTCATATATCCGGTTTACAGTTCCAGATGATACAAGCTGTTCAACTAACTTGGTAAATGGCTATATATATATGTTTTTCTATGTTGATTTTGTAAATCATAATGTTGGAGTGTTTGATTTGTCTTTTCATAGTAGAAATAGATTCAATATCATCAAGAACCCTTTGGTATCCATAATCTTGATATTTGATATCTCTAATTCAAAAAAAAAAAAAAAAACTTCCCGATTTTGTCATAATCTTGAACTAATTCCCATTATTTTTGGACTAACTTGTGAGTTTTTTAGACTATGCTATAAAGAAAAATGAACTATCACATTAATAATCTATCATCAATATTAAATAAAATTACAACATAAATCAGCCGTGTGCTTATTTATGGATGAATATATTAGAAAATTTTGTGTAAGAAATAAGATTGAAGGTTCAAATCTCCATATATCAAGGTTAAAAAAAATAAAAAAATTACCATACAAATTCAAAAAATGATTAAATATTATATAATTTTGTGAAAATTAGTAATATATAAAATAAAGATTATTATAAATAAATATAAAAATAAATAAATATATGTATCTAAAATTAAAAAATTCAACAACTCTTGGCATATGATATTTGAAATCTTCACAAAATCCAACTGCATCAGAATTTAATTGTATATATCATCAACTCATTTAAGTATAAATAATGTTAAAAATCAGAATAACATTTGAAATGAAAATAGCAACAACAAAAAATTAATCCTCAAAAGGTTTTTGTCATAAGTAGAACAATTTGGATAATTTTTAAGAATGATGTTAATGAAATCTAAAATCAAAATAGAGAAAGCATAACAATGTTTGAGAATGGTGGTTGACTAGCATTAATGTTAATGAAATTTAAATTCAAAATAGAGGAAAAAAAAATTTAATGATGGTGACTGAAAATATGTTGATGAAATTTTGAATTAAAACAAAAACAAAAGGAAAAATAAACAAAAAAAAAGTCATAATTATGGTATTTGAAAAGCATTGCAAATGTGACAATTGATTTCTAAAAAAGAAAAAAAAGGAGCATCCACTGATGTTGACTAAAAAAAATATATTAACTGAAGCTTTTAAGGACCAAAGAGTTTAATGATCGTGAGTGAAAAGCCTTAAGACATCTAGTGATCCTGATCGAAATCCATTAACTGAAGCGTTGATGGAGAACTCTTGCAACTTTTTTAAACTTCAAAAACTAAAGAGAAAAATGACGAGAGAGATGGTAACCTAAAAGCACATACAAAGTGAAACGTTGAGAATATATATTAAACATTATGAATCGATGGTCAATATCAACCATTCATCCAACCCTAAATATAATAAAAATTTGAAATCCCTAAATATAATAAAAAGTTTAAATCAAAATAACACAAACGTTGAAGCAACTATGGTGCCCAAAAAAATATATATAAATAGAATTTTTTAGATAATATATGTTAAAAATGATGATAATGGAACCTAAAATCAAAATAGAAAAAACCCAAATACTTTCCAAGATAGTAACTAAGCATAAATGTTATTTAAATTTAAAATGAAAATAGTAAAAACTATCATAGAATTATTTAACTTTCAAGAAATAAATAGCCATAATAATGTTTAAAAATAAAATAATAAAAACTTACAAACTTTAAAAGGATGCCTACAAAAATAAAAAAAATAATAAAATTAAAATTTAAAAATATAATAAAATATAAAATCAAAACCAAAATTTAAAATAATTTTTGAATTAACGAAACAAATAATAATACCGTAAGAAAACATCTTGATGATGGCACACTAAACCCATCCTAAACTTGACCGTTGAGAAAAAACATGATCATCCACTCAAGAGCATCCACTCACTGTAGCATCGATGGGACAAAAGCGTTTAATGATTCTAAGATAAAAGCGATATAATCTTAACCGTTGATAAAAAAGCAAGAACATATAGAGATTGGGACTGAAATCTATTAACTGAAGTATTGATGCACTTTGTTGTAATTATTTTGAAATTTAAAATGAAAATAGAAACTAAAGCGTCTTTGAGTTAAATCCATTAACTGAAAGACCGTTCTTGCCATTATTTTAAAATTCAAAATGAAAATAGAAAAATCACGAGAGATCGTGACTTAAAAGAACATACAGATTGAAGCGTTGATCACTTCTATTTTGGGAGAACTCAAGGAAGTCCACAAAATGAAACATCAAACATTGTCTCTCTGCTATATATAGGATCCATCTATGTTTTTGTTGGAAACGCTTCTTATCTGTCTCTCTGCTATATATGTGATCCATCTAGGTAAATGGCTATATATATGTTTTGTTGGAAACGCTTCCTATTTGTGTCTCTCTGCTTGGGTGTCGTGTCTAAGATTTAAATTTGGTTTTGTTTGGTGTCTGCGAGTATCAGAGAATTCGATTTGGGAGAAACAGAGAACGCTGGATGAAAAGAGAATTGGATTTTAATGTCTCGCAGAAACTAAAACCCCCTTACTTATTCGAATTCTGCATTAAATCCAAATCCTTGACCTTTAGAGCACTCAAACAAAACGTGAATACAGAGAGTTATCAAAGGCTCGATGGCTGCTATGTAACCAGTATCATTATTATCCCGGAAATTTCTTTCTCAATGAATTCTTAGCGCTTTTTTTAAATTATATTGACGAGCTTGGTTTGCATGCATTTACTTTCGTTTTTAATTATTGGTCTGGAAGAATCCAATAATTATCGATTTGAATTCCAGCAAATATAACTCATATTAAATTTTAATGTCTTGCAGAAGTGAGTGAGGAGCTTGTACCATCTTTTGGCAATTTTTGTGTTTGTGGTTGCACTTTGTGGGTTCTGCAAGTGCTACGAACTTTGTTGCTTCATCTCACTAATCATGGAATACTCATTGTAGGACAAATATATTTCAGATACAAGCTTTCGATATATTTTTTCAGCATTTACTTTTGCAATTGTGAACGTCGTTTCCTTTCCCAATTTGATAATTCCATCCATATCAATATTAGACAATTTCGTGCATATCAATGTTTAGACAATTTCGTGCATATCAATGTTTCCTATATAATAGTTTCTTTTAATTTAGAGATGATATATGTCTTTTTCTTTCTGCGTGTGAATTAATTTCAGAGTTTCTTAGCTTTCCTTTTCACCTTGGGGCTTAGCCTTCCTCTATTCTCCTTGGGACTTAGCTTTCTTGTTCACCTTGGGGCTTGAATTTCCTCTGTTCTCCTTGGGGTTTTTATTTTAAAAGATGGTATGTATGTATTGCAGGATTCCGTTAATTTATGTGCCTTTTTCTTCTCTGTGTGCATTTGTTGATTAAGCTATTCTATCATTGCAGGATTTGGACTTTGACGATTTGGTTTTGCTTTCCGGCTTTATTCGAACTCTGCTTTAAACCCAAATCCCTGACCGCCATAGCATTCAAACTAAACGTGAATACATGAGAGTTATCAAAGTCTTTGCATGCGCCGATGGCTGCTCTGTCGTTCAAGCGCTTTTTCATCTTTGAATATTTTGCTGCAACTCTAATTAAGTGTGTTTTTCAATCTCCGAACTCCACATTATTTGAATAACCTCCTTGACTTGGTTAGACGGTTTGAAATATGGTTTTGATATTAGTTGAGCTGTTTACCTTTGTCTCTATGTTATTCTATACTATTCTCCGCCCTAGTTTCTCTTTTTCCAGCCCCAGCATATTTTGATTCATGCAAATGAATGTTCCATATATAATGTGTATGTATATACTAGGGACTTCCATTGATTTAGAAATCAGCTCTGTGTGTCTTTTTAGAAATCAGCTCTGTGTGTCTTTTTATATATTTTTATAGCTCTCCATGAATTCATATATGAGTTCTTGATTTAATTTTTCTGCAATTTCAGCGGGATCCCTTTGCCTTGGATGGTTTGGACTTGACTTACCTCTATTCGCCTTTGAGGGTTTGGCTTCAATTGCCTATATTCTGATGGGAGGCCGTGAAGAACAAATAAATAAGTATGAAGTCAACTTCGAGGCATGTGATGGTTGTTCGAATGTCATTTTACCTTTGAACATATCGTTGCAACTCCAGGTATGTATCTGTCTTAATCTGAGTTTTTTATTTGTGTTTGATATTTGTTTTTGATTATGTTTAGTGATTTATTTTTTCCTATTCTGTGCTCTTCTCTGCCTTAGTTTAGTTTATGCTTTTTTTTCCATGTCTTCAGTCTTGCCATAGTTTAGTTTATGCTCTTTATATTTCCGTGGCTTCAATTACAATAGAATTTTTATTTTTGAAAAGTCCTGCCTTAGTTTAGTTTATGCTCTTTCTTTTTCTCTCGCTTCAGCTCTTTCCTTTTCCTTGGCTTCAGCCCTACGCTAGTTTAGTTTATGCTTTTTATTTTTCCATGACTTTTATTTTTCCATGATTTCAATTACAATAGAATTTTATTTTTGAAAATTAAAAGTTGATAAGTTTTTCTAGCAGTCAATTTAAAGAGCCTTTCACCATCATATATGCGAGATATTGAGAAACTACACTATCCATATATACCATGTTTTAATTTATTTCACAGTTCGTCTTTTTCAAAACGTTTGTGTGACTGAAATTTTTTTACTCATGCTAGTTTGTATTTAGTAGACAAAAATATTTTGAATATCTTATATTATTTATATTTCAATTTTATAATCTTCGTATATTTTTTATTATTATATTTTATTTATAGGTATTTATTCATATTTTTTATATATGTGCATTTACTAAACTTGGAAATAGGAAACTTTGTTTTCCCGGTTTTATATTAATATGGAAGGTTCATTTTTTTTCATATAAATTTGTTTAGGATAGAATATGATATGCTAGGCTAGGTTATGTCACCTTAGGCAAGGCAAGGAAAGACTATGTTAGGCTAGGGTAGGTTATGTTACTATAGGCTAGGCTAGGCTACATTAACTTAGTATAGGCTAGGTTAGGCTAGGTAAACATAGGCTTGGTTGGGCTACACTAGGCTAGGTTAGTCTAGGCTAAGCAACGCAAGGCTAAGGCTAGGTTAGGTAAGGTTAGGTTAGGCAAGGCAAGGTTAGGCTCCGATAAGGTTGCCTTAGGTTAGGTTAGGTTAGGTTAGGATAGGTTCGGTTAGGTTAGGTTAGGCTAGGTAAAGCTATGTTAAGATAGCCTACGTTACGTTACGTTAGGCTAGGCTAGGTTAAGTTAGCCAAGGCTACGTTCAACTAGGCTAGGCTAGGATAGGCTAGCCCAAGGTAGGCTAGGTTAGTCTAGGCTCGGCTAGGTTAGGCAAGGTTAGGTTAGGTTAGGATAGATTAGGCTAGGCTAGGCTAGGCTATGTTAGGTTAGGTTAGGTTAGGCTAGATTAGGCTAGGCTAGGCTAGGTTCGGTTAGGTTAGGCTAGGCTAGGCTAGATTAGGCTAGGCTAGGCTAGGTTCGGTTAGGTTAGTTTAGGCTACTTTAGGATAGGCTAGGTTAGGATAAGCTAGTTTAGGCTAGGCTAGGCTAGCTTAAACTAAGGTAGGCCAGGATAGGATAATCTAGGCAAGGCTAGGCTAGGCTAGGCTAGGCTAGGCTATGTAAGATAGGCTAGCCTGGGGTAGGTTAGGTTAGGTTATGTTAGGATAAGTTAGGTTATCGAGGCTAGGTAGGTTCGGTAGTTCTGGTGTTTTAGGTACACTTGCTTAGCCTAAGTTATGCTGGTTTAGGATAGGCTAGGCGAGCCTAGGCTATGTTAGGCTAGGTTAGGCTAGTCTAGGCTATGTTAGGTTAGGCTAGGCTAGGTTAGATTAGGTTAATCTAGAGTAGGTTATGTTAGGTTAGGTTAGGCTAGAGTAGGTTAGTCTAGGATAGTCTAGGTTAGGTTAGCCTAATATAGAGTAGGTTATGCTAGGTTAGGTTAGGCTAGACTAGGTTAGGCTAGGATAGGCTAGACTGGGTCAGGCTAGAATAGGCTAGGCTAGGTAAGGCTAGGCTAAGCTGGGTTATGCTAGGCTAGGCTAGGCTAGGTAAGGCTAGGCTAAGCTAGGTTACGCTAGGCTAGGCTAGGCTAGCTTAGGCTAGGCTAGGCTAGCTTAGGCTAAGAGATTCTAGGCTAGCCTAGCCTAGGTTAGTTTACAGTAGGTTATGTTAGTGTAGGCTAGGCTAGGCTACGTTAAGTTAGTATAGGCTAGGTTAGGCTAGGCTATGTTAAGTTAGTATAGGCTAGGTTAGGCTAGGCTAAGCAAGGCAAGGCTAAGGCTAGGTTAGTCAAGGTTAGGCTAGGCTAGGCAAGGTTAGGTTAGGATAAGGCTAGCTTAGGCAAGGTTAGGCTAGGCTAGGATAGGCTAGGCTAGGATAGGCTAGGTTAGGTAGGCTAGGTTAGGTTAGGCTAGGTTAGGTTAAGATAGGTTTGGTTAGGCTAGGGTAGGCTAGAGTAGGCTAGGTTCCGTTAGACTAGTTTAGGCTAGGTAAAAGGCTACGTTAAGATACGCTACGTTACATTAGGGAAGGTTATGTTAGGTTAGGTGAGGCTACGTTAGGTTAGCCAAGGCTACGTTAACCTAGGTTAGTCTAGGTTAGGTTAGCCAAGTCTAGGTTAGGGTAGGCTAGGGTAGGATATGCTAGCCCAAGGTAGGATAGTTTAGTCTGGGCTAGGCTAGGTTAGGCAAAGGCTAGGTTAGGCTAGGCTAGATTAGACTAGCCTAAGCTAGGCTATTTTAGGTTACATTAGTTTAGGCTAGGCTAGATTAGGCTAGGCTAGGTTAAGCTAGGTTACGTTAGATTAGGCTAGGCTATGTTAGGCTAGTTTAGAATAGGCGAGATTAGGGTAGGTTAGCTTAAGTGAAGGTAGGCTAGGTTAGGTAAGTATATGTTAGGCTAGGCTAGGCTAAGTTAGGCTAGGCCAAGGTAGACTAGGCCAAGGTAGGCTAGGTTAGGTTAGGCTGGGTTAGCTTAGGCTAGGCAAGGCTACGCTAGGCTAGGTTAGGTTAGGCTAGGTCAGGGTAGGCTAGGCTAGGTTAAGCTAGGCTAAGTTAACTTAGGTTAGACTAGGCTAGGCTAAGATAAGCTAGGTTAGGCCAAGCTAGGATAGGCTAGGTTAACCTAGGATAGGCTAGGCTAGGATAGGATAGGTTAGCCTAGGCTAGCTTAACCTAGGATAGGTTAGGCTAGGATAGGTTAGGATAGGCTAACCGAAGGTAGGCTAGGTTATTCTAATAAGTTAATCTAGGTTAGATTATGCTAGGTGGGGCTAGGATAGGTTAGGGAAGTTTAGGATATGCTTGGCTAAACTAGGCTAATTTAGGATAGTTTAGGATAGGCTAGGTTAGGCTAGGCTAGCTAGGGTAGTTTAGGCTTGGCTAGGCTAGCTTAAATTAAGGTAGGCGAGGATAGGTTAGTCTATGCGAGGCTAGGCTATGCTAGGCTAGGTTAGTATTGACTAGGCTAGGTTAGGCTACGCTAGGCCAGGGTAGGCTAGGTTAAGCTAGGCTAGGCGAAGCTAGGCTAGGCAAGGCTAGGCTAGGTTAGGATAGGTTTGGCTAGGCTAGGCTATGTAAGGTAGGCTAGGCTAGGCTAGGTTAGGTTAGGTTATGTTTGGATAAGTTAAGATAGGTAGGCTGGTTAGATTTGGTAGGTCCGGTAGGCTAGATACGCTTCCTTAGCCTAAGTTAAGCTAGAATAGGATAGGCTAGGCAAGCCTAGGCTATGATAGGCTAGGCTAGGCTAGGCTAGCCTATGTGAGGTTAGGTTAGGCTAGGTTAGGTTAGGCTAAGCTAGAGTAGGTTAGGTTAGGCTAGGATAGGTTAGGCTAGGTTAGGCTAGGCTAGGCTAGGCTAGGCTAGGCTAAGTAAGGTTAGGCTAAGCTAGGTTAGGTTAGGCTAGACTCTTGTAGGGTAGGCTACGGTAGGTTAGGCTAGACTAGCCTATGCTAGACTAGCCTAGGCTAGGGAAGACTAGACTACCCTAGGCTACCTTAGGCTAGGCTAGGCTAGTTTAGGTGAAGCGCTACTAGGCTAGCCTAGCCTAGGTGGGGTTAGGTTATGCTAGGTTAGTTTAGGGTATGTTAGGCTAGGTTAGGTTGGGCTAGGATATGTTCGACTAAGCAGGGTTATTCTAGTTTAGGTTAGGCTATGTTAGACTAGGGTAGCGTATGGTAGTCTAGACTAGGATGACCTAGATTCAGCTAGGCCGGACTATGTTAGGCTAAATTAGGCTAGGGTAGGCTAAGGTGGGCTAGGTAGGCTAGCATAGGCTAGGTAGGGTAGACTAGTTTAGGTAGGCTAGGTAAATGAGGTAGGCCATGTAGGCTAGGTTAGATTAGATTAGGCTGGGCTTGGCTAAGCTAGGGGAGGTTAGACATAGCTAGGCTAGGATAGGTTGGGCTAGGTTATGCTAGGTAGATCTACTAGTCTAGGTAGGCTTGGTTAGGCTAAGGCATGTAGGCTAGGTAAGCTAGGTAGATGAGGTTAGGTTACGTTAGGATAGGTTAGGTTAGGTAGCCTATGTAGGTTAAGCTAAGCAAGGCTAGGCTAAGATAGGCTAGGTTAGGTTACACTAGGCTAAACTAGGATAGATTAGGCTAATGTAGGTTAGGCTATGTTAGGCTATGTTAGGCTAGGTTAGGATAGGTTAGTTTGGGATATGTTATGCTAGGTTGGGCTAGTTTAGGTTAAGCTAGGCTAGGTTAGGCTAGGCAAGGCTAAGCTAGGCTAGTCTAGTCTACATTGTGTTATGCTATGCTAGGTTACAGTAAGCTGGGTTAAGCTATGCTACATTAGGCTAGGCTAATCTAGGTTTGTGTAGGATAGACTAGGTTAGGTTAGGATAGGTTAGCCTAGGCTAGTTTAGGGTAGGTTATGTTAGGCTAGGTTATGCAAGGTTAAGCTAGGCCAGGCTTTGGTATGGTAGGCCATGCGAGGCTATGTTAAAGTATGTTCGGCTAGGTTACACTAGGTTATGCTAGGATAGTTTAGGCTAGGTTAGGTTAGGTTAGGTTAGGGTAGGTTAGGTCAGGCTAAGATAGCTTAGACTAAGATAGGTTATGGTAGGGTAGCGTAGGTTAGGCTAGGCTAGGTTAGGTTAGGTTAGGGTTGGTTTGGATATCTTATGTAATACTAAGATAGGCTATGTTATGTTAGGCTAGGCTAGGCTAGGCTAGGATAGGTTAGGCTAGGCAATGCTAGGTGAGGCAAGGCTGGGTTGGGCTATGCAAGGCTAGGTTAGGATAGGTTAGTTTAGAATAGGATATGCTAGGCTTGGTTAAGCTCAACTAGGTTAGGTTAGGCTAGGTTATATTAGGTTAGGAAAAGCAAGGAAATGCTAGGTTAGGCTAGGTTAGGATATGTTAGTGTAGGCTAGGCTAGGATACGTTAGGTTAGTCTAGGCTAGGCTAGGCTAGGCTACATTAAGTTAGTGAAGTCTAGGATGGGCTAGGTTAGCCTAGGGTAGGTTAGGCTAGGCTAGGCAAGGATATGTTAGTCTAAGCAAGACTAGCTAAGTTAGGTTACACTAAGGCTAGTTTAGGTTAGGTTAGTATAAGCCAGGCTTAGCTAGGCTAACATAGGCTAAGCTACGATAGGCTAGGCTAGTCTAGGCTAGGCTAGACTAGGTTAGGATAGGACAGGTTAGGTTAGGTTAGGTTCTGTTAAGTTAGGTTAGGCTAGGGTAGGTTAGGGTATGCTATTTTAGGCCAGGTTAGGTTAGACTACACTAAGAAGGGCTAGGCTAGGCTAGGATAGGTTATTTTAGGTTAGGCTAGGCTATGTTATGTTATGTTAGGTTCAGATAGGCTATGTTATGCTAGCCCACAGTAGGCTACATTAGTCTAAGCCAGGTCAGGCTAGGCTTCGCTAGGTTAGGTTAGGCTAGGTGAGATTACACTTAGGTAGGCTAGGGTAGGGTAAGCTAGGTTATGTTAGGGTAAGATAGCCTAGGCTCAACTAGGGTAGGCTAGGTTAGGATAAATGAGGCTAGGCTAGTTTAGGCTAGGGTAGGCTAGGTAGGCTAGGCTATGGTAGGTTAGGTAGGCTAGGCTAGGGTATGATAGGTATGGTAGATTAAGGTAGGCTATGCTAGGTAAGTTAGGTAGGCTAGGTAGGTTAGGCTATGTTAAGTTAGGTTAGGTTAGGCTAGGCTAGGTTAAGCAAGGTTAGGGGAGGTAAGGCTAGGGTTGGATAGGCTAGGCTAGGTAAGGCTAGGTAAGGCTAGGTTAGGCTAGGATAAGCTAGGTTAGGCTAGGTTAGGTTAGGTTAGGTAAGGTAGGCTAGGTTAGGCTAGGTTAGGTTATGTTAGGATATGTTTGGATATGTTAGGTTAGGTAGGCTAGGTAGGTCTGGCAGCCTAGGTAGGTTTGGTTAGGTTAAGTTAGGTAGGATAGGTAAGCTACGTAGATTAGGCTAGGTTATGTTAGGAAAGGTTAGGCTAGGTAGGCTACGTAGGTTAGGCTAAGCAACACTAGGCTAGGATACGGTAGGTTAGGTTAGGCTAGGCTAAAGTAGGATAGATTAGGCTAACGTAAGTTAGGCTAGGCTAGGATAGGCTAGGATAGGCTAGGCGATATTAAGCTAACATAGGTTAGTTTGACTAGCTTAGGTTAGGCTAGGCTAGCTTAAGCTAGGTTAGGAGAGCCCAAACTAGGCTACACTATGCTAAGCTACACAAAGCTACACTATGCTATACTAGGCTATGGTAACCTAGGTTAAACTATGCTATGGTATGCTAGGCTAAGGTAGGTTAGTGTAGGATACACTAGATTAGGTTAAGTTAGGACAAGCTAGGCTAGGGTAGGTTATGTTAGGTTAGACTAGGGTGGGGAAGGGTAGGGTAGGATAGGTTAGGGTAGGGAAGGGTAGGTTAGGTTAGGTTATGTTAGGCTAGGCTAGGCTAGGTTACGTTATGCTAGGTTAGGCTACACTAGGTGAGGTTAGGCTAGGCCAGGTTAAGATAGGTTAAGCTAGGAAAGGCTAGGTTAGGTTAGGGAAGGTTAGGTTAGGCTAAGATAGGTTAGATTAGGGTAGGTTAGGCTAGACTAGGTTAGGTTAGGATAGGCTATGTTATGCAAATATGAGCTATGATAGGCTAGTTTAGGCTAGGTTAGGGTAGATTAGGCTAGGCTAGGTTAGTTTAGTTTATGTTAGGTTAGGTTAGGCTAGGCTAGGGTAGTGTAGGTTAGGTAAGGTTAGGTTAGGCTAGTCTAGGCTACGTTTGGGTGGGCTACGTCAGGTAAGTCTAGGTTAGGTTAGGCCAGGTGAGGACAAACTAGTCTAGGGTAAGTTAGTTTAGGTTATTCTTGCTTAGGTTAGACTAGGTTAGGTTAGGCTAGGTGAGGTTAGGATAGGGTAGGCTAGGAAAGGTTATGTTAAGTTAGTGTACGGTAAGTTCGGCTATGATAGGTTAGATTAGTGTAGGTTAGTCCAGGCTAGGTTAGGCTAGATTATGCTAGGCTTGGTTAGGATAGGCTATGTTATACTAAGATAGGCTATGTTAGGCTCGGTTAGGCTATCTTAGGTTAGGTTAGTCTAGGTTAGTCTAGGTTATGTTAGGTTATGTTAGGCTAGGTTAGGCTACGTTAAAATAGGGTAGGTAAGTTAAAGTTAGGCTAGGTTACGTTATGATAGGAATATACTAAAGCATAAATGAAATGAGGATTTGTAAAATCCAAGTTAAAGGGAAATATAGGACATAACTGAACAAAGAGATAAAATCGAATAAGGAAAGTATTTGTTTTTCTAGAAATTAAATCACCAATAAAATCACTGCACATGGAACTATTCTATAAAATAGAGTAAGAGATTACACTATAGAAGTAATTTGAGCTATTATATATAAAACGATAGGAAGTTATACTTGAAATATTAAATGGAATGACTATTAGAATTATATAAGAAAATAATTTAGAACCCAAGTAGTAGATTTTTTATAGTGCCTTGCGTATGTATATGTATAAAAAAAATATACATATATGTAGCTTGCGTATGTATATGTATAAAAAAAATATACGCAAGGAGTTAAAAATTTTCTAGCCTTCCAATAATAGAGTTCTTGCAGGAAACCGCCCATTGTGTTTTATGCTAGTTTGTTTTACAAAATTTAACTGTGTATACAAAATAAAACAAGGATTTCTTTCACAGTATACAACATTCAAGCCATATCTACAAATAACAATATGGGAACCCAAAATTTATTAAACAAAAAGGATTCACTCGTTGAAAATTATATCTCGATGTTTAAAGGTGTAACAATTAAATCACTTTAAGAATAATCCAAAATACATAATTTCATTCGAGGCCAACGTTGAATAATGGAAAAGATTGTCTTAAAAAACATTCATAACCCCAGGAGTAAACTCGTCTTATGACCAAGGGTTTTCCATCATGGGGAAACCATAGAAAAGTTAAGGGTAGACTATGTGCACCTAAAAGGAGGGGAAAAATTTGTAAGAGGGGCAAACATCATGGAAACTTTTAGGGGCTAATATTCACAGTTGGGCTAATTTTCCATGATTTCTCAAAAAACAAAGATTCGCCAATTTCCATTTTTTATAAAAAATATTTGCCAAAATTTTACAATATAGAGTTATTTTACCTTAGAAATCACCAACATTATATATAGAGTATATATAAAATCATTATAAATTTGAATAATTTTACAAATACACCAATAAACATTTTATAGTTTGCATATTAGGGACTTGTGAGATTCACCAATGTTTCTAGATTTCATATTAATTATCCATCCTTAAAATTTTCCCTGGCAAACATATGTGAATATAAAAATTCCTTAGCTTAACAAGTGGGAGACCTAGAAACTACACCAATTAGTTACCTATCAAAAAGGAGGAAAATAATAGATATTGAGTCCATAAAAAATATATAACTTCAGTGAGTCGTAAGAGATAAATTGGGTAACAAATGATATATTACCCAAAAAAAAATCCATAGATGTTGTCTAAGGTGGTACCTAAGAAAAAAACTCACTTTAGACCCTTATGAAAATAATCAGGAAAACAAAAATCAATGAAAAAGGTTCTTATGTGGGGTTAACATATGAGTAAAGTCTCCAGTAACAGAGACATGCGGTCGGTCTAGACCGAGATGTAAACTAGTAGCTAATGAAGCTCGATACTGAAAGAAACCTTAGCCAACATGCCAAACAAAAAAAAGAGAACCTAAAATAGTGAACATTGTGTCGAATCAACCTTTAGAAACTTAGAAAAGGCATACGAGAAATTATAAAAAATTGGGGATGTCCTCAAGTATACATGTGGGATGCTTGAGAAATTATTAATTGCATATCTCTATGAGACAATCTGTAATGTGCAAATGAGCAGTAGTGGTGTTGAGGTGGGGGCGTAGTTACCCCGTAACCAACCCTTGAATTTTCACCCATGAGATCAGGTTATGGTATATCAACAATGTAGAGATGAAAAAAGTGTATTGTACTTTCTCAACTTGAAAATCAAGGCGAAGGTACCAATAAGATTTGGGAAACTTCTAACCCAAGGTTAGATGTGATAATCATGTGATTGGGAAAGAAAAATTCCTAGTGGGTATTCATAACATCACTGAGAGATAAAAAACTTGTTATTTTATCAATGTAACCAAATGGTAGCATAAATATCAAGTGACTTATGAGTCTTAAATTCCCTTGTTAAATCGTCTCATAACTTTCCAGTTTTCGGATACCTTGTTGAAAAGGGAAAACTAGGAATTTATTGCCTACTCAGTCAGAAATTAAGTTGAGATCATATCATCATGCTATTAACTTTGATCCATTATATTATTAAAGGTAAGATAAAGTAAAATACAAATATAAATTAATTTGGTTGACAATAGGAGGATGTTACATGCACCTTCAATTCCGATATTGTCATAAGAAGCACATGTGTATTTCAGCAGACCCAATATTATTTGAACTATATTTTTAAAACTTTTAAATATTGTGGTCAAACACCAATTAAAAAGTATCCAAAAAATTTAATGTTGAATCCTCATGCATGTTTGAATATTGAAGTTCCTTCTTGCAGTTGTAGCACCAATTTCTTAAACTTGATTTGAAATGAAAAATTTTACTCTCTGTCCCACTGTGTTGATTTTTGTCAGAGTAGCCTCTAAACCCTACTTGTTTAAGAGTCATATATTTCAACTATTAGGTTTGTGTGACCCAATATTACTTACAATGCCTATGTTGATTTTCCTTTGGGACAAGAAATGATTGCAGTTATGGAACCATAGATCAATTGTTTTTTTTAAATATGTATTTTATCATTCTTTAAGAATAAATTTAGTACATTTCATTTTTATAATTCTTGTAGGTTTTATTCTTTTATGAATTTTTATTTATTAAAATTGGAAATGGAAAATTCCTTATTATTTTTTACAATGAGAAGGAAGAATCGTAACTTTTGTATATATTCATTTACCATTACTAAAAGAGATCACCTTTTCAAAAAGGGGGTGTTAAATTGTTTTTTAATTTTATTTATAAGATTTTTATATTTAATATTTTATGTTTTTTTAATGTGTGAAGTGCTTATTTATATTTATTTTATTAATTACAAGATTAACATATTTTGTATTCTTTTTTCATTTCAAAAATTATTATAATTTTTTTTTTTGGTTAGGTTTTACCTTAAAAATTAAGATATAAAATATATTTTGAAGAAGTATAGATTTTATACCTTTTAAATTTCAAGATACATTCATTATTTATGAGCATTACTTTTTAAGTTATATGTGTGTGTGTGCGCGTGTGTGTATTTCACATATCTATTTAATAGAATGTTAGTTCTCATTTATTGCTTTGTATTTTCATTAGAAGTATATATTTTTTACCTCAAATATCATAATTGATCTATTATTCTCTATTTCATATAATAAAATAAGTTGGGTGAAACTATATATTATTAGATTATAATTTTATACAAATAATGGTTCTCTTTATGTAAGGAAATATGATGTGATATTTGGGAAAGGGGCTTGTGTTTCAAGCTTGGCTTGGAAGATTTAGGATTAGGATAATGAAGCATACTTAGGTTTGACAATTTTGGACAGAAAATTACTATGGGTCTTGGGCTTAAGCTTGGGAAAAGATAAGGTTAATTCGTTTATTTAAGTTATGTTAGATTAGTTTATGTTGTTTATGGTAGATTATGTTAAGATAAAAAGGGTTAGTTTAATGTAACATAGAATAGGGTTTGGGTAGGGTAGGATATTTAAGGGTATCCTAGGTTAAGGTGTGTTAGACAAGGTTAGAATTGGGGATAATATGTTAAGGTAGACTAGGCTTATGTAGGGTGGGTTGCACTAGATAGATTATGTTAGGTAGATTAAGCTAGGCTAAGCTATGGTATGTTATTTTAGTGTAGATTTAGGTAAGATAAGGATAGGCTTTCAGTAGATTAGTATAGGTTAGTTGAAGAAATAATTAGGTTGGCTTCAATTAGGAAAACCATGGGGAGATTAGAGTACCCTAATCAGGCTAAGCTAGGATAACCTTAGGTACTATAGTGTAGCCTATATGCAATATCCCCGCAACCACTACAAATAATAAGTCATAATATAAAAATTAAAATTCATGCAAACCCATTTGATATTCGGAATTGAATTATTTACACTATTATGATAGATTTAATGCTAATATTTTAACCTAATTTACTCTATTGTATTGTATGTATACAAGAGAGGCATTCCATTGAAATTTAAACCAGCATAAATTTCAAATTTCTTCAAGTGAAAACTTTTTTAGAGTGCAAAATACAACATGTAAGATTTTATTGTTTAAATTGTATTTTTAAATGCTACATAGACTATATATAGAAATAAATATATGCTTTAACCATAAAAGGTTATTTTTTTCATGATAAATACATAGTTTTTTTAAAATGCTAGATAATATATACATAATTGACAATAAAATATTTTACATAAGATGTACATTGAAACATTTTATAACACAACTTAAAATGTTTTTTATTATTAACACATTTTTAATTATATGTCAATATTAATTTGTATTAAAATAGTTTATTGATAACATACATTCAATATTTTCTTATATACAACATGAAAATATTTTATTTTAACAAATTATTTTCTATATATATATATATATATATGAATTTTATAGCTACATAAATTAGTTAATATAACATAGATCATCAAATAGTTTATTTAAATCTCTTGTTCAAATATTTTTCAAAAGTATAAGGTTTAAACATCTTTCTCACACTTGTGTTTTTTTTACTTCTAATTACTTTACAAAATATTCATTTCTTTTATTATAGCCTATATTACTTTTTTATTTAGAACATAATTTATTTATTTGTATTTTAAAGGGGCTTGTGTCAACTTGACATATAGATATACAAACAAACTTACATATCCCCCTCATACTAGGCTGACTTATTTACAAATTATAATTAAAACCATAATAGATCTATCTAGTATAGATCTAACATGGGGAGAGAGGGATCAAATTCTCCTAGTGAAAATTTCTTTTGAGTACAAAATACAATACATAATTTTTGGTTGTTTAAATTGTACTCTTAAATACTATGTAGAGTATATATATAGGACCAAATAAATGTTTTAACCATAAAATCTTATTTTTTTCATGACGTATACATAATTTTTTTAAATGATATATAATATATACATAACTGACACTAAAATATCTTACATAACATGTACATTTTATAGCACAAATTAAAATGGTTTTTTTAATATTAACTCATTTTTTATTATATGTCGATATTAATTTGTATTAAAATATTTTATCTATATCCTATATTGAATATTGTTTTATATACAACATTAAAATATTTTATTTTAACAAATTATTTTCTATATATAAATATATATGAAGTTGATATTGACATAAATTAGTTAACATAACATAGATATTCAAATATTTTATTTAAATCTCCTATTGAAATATTTTTGAAAACTATAAGGTTTAAACATCTTACTCACAGCAATTTTCTACTTCCAATTACTTTACAACATATTAATTTTTTTTTATAGCCTATATTGCTCTTCTATTTAGAGCATAATTTATTTATTTTTATTTTAAAGAGGCATGTGTCAACTCGATTGACAAATAAACTTACACATCCCCTCATATTGCGTTGTAGAATGAACATAGAATCGTGTCTGGGTATGGTAGGATATTTAAGGGTAGCCTAGGTTAAGGTGTGTTCGACAAGATTAACATTGGGGATAATATGTTAAGGTAGACTAGGCTTATGCAAGGTGGGTTGCACTAGATACATTATGTTAGGTAGATTAAGCTAGCCTAAGCTATGATATGTTATTTTAGGGTAGATTTAGGTAAGATAAGGGTAAGCTTCGCTAGATTAGTATAGGTTAGTTGAAGAAATAATTAGGTTGGGTTCAACTAGGAAAACCATGGGGAGATTAGAGTACCCTAGTCAGGCTATGCTAGGATAACCTCAGGTAGTATAGTGTAGTGTATATCCAATATCCCTGCAACCACTACAAATAATAAGTCATAATATAAAAATTAAAATTCATGCAAGCCCATTTGACATTCGGAATTGAATTTATTTACACTATTACCATAGATTTAATGCTAATATTTTAACCTATTTTACTCTATTGTATTGTATGTATATAACAGAGGCATTGCATTGAAATTTAAACTAGCATAAATCGATCTAGTACAAATGTAACATGAGCTAAGAGGGATCAAATTTCTTCAACTGCAAATTTTTTTAGAGTGCAAAATACAATGTGTAATTTTTTATTGTTTAAATTGTTTTTTTAAATGCTACGTAGAGTATATATAGAACCAAATAAATTCTTTAACCATAAAAGCCTATTTTTTTAATTTTCAACACATAGTTTTTTTAAAATGATATATAATATATACATAATTGACAATAAAATATTTTACATAAGATGTACATTGAAACATTTTATAACACAAATTAAAATAGTTTTTATTATTAACACATTTTTAATTATATGTCAATATTAATTAGTATTAAAATATTTTATTGATAACATACCTTGAATATTTTCTTATATACAACGTTAAAATATTTTATTTTAACAAATTATTTTAGACATATATAGATGAAGTTTAAACATCTTTCTCATAGTTGTTTTTTTTTTTTACTTCTAATTACTTTACAAAATATTCATTTTTTTATTATAGCCTATATTACTTTTTTATTTAGAACATAATTTATTTATTTTTATTTTAAAGGGGCATGTGTCAACTCAACATACAAAAGTACTAACAATTTTACATATCCCCTCATACTAGGCTACAAAATGACCCTCTCTGCTTATTTACAAATTATAATTAAAACCATAATATATCTATCTAGTACGGATCTAACATGAGGAGAGAGGGATCAAATTTCTTCAAGTGAAAATTTCTTTAGAGTACAAAATACAATGCATAATTTTTCGTTGTTTAAATTGTACTTTTAAATACTATATAGAGTATATATATAGGACCAAATAAACGTTTTAACCATAAAATCTTATTTTTTCATGACCTATACAAAATTGTTTTAAAATGATATATAATATATACATAATTTACACTAAAATACCTTACATAAAATGTACATGGAGACATTTTATAGCACAAATTAAAATGTTTTTATATTAACGCATTTTTTACTATATGTCATATTAATTTGTATTAAAATATTCTATCTATATCCTACATTGAATAAGGTTGTATATACAACATTAAAATATTTTATTTTAACAAATTATGATCAGCCACATTTCCTTAACATGCTATAACATCACTAGAGCTTTAGAAGTAGCTAATAATTATATTTTGGAAGGAAAGTTAAATTATAAGGGAAATGAAATAAATTATTGGATATCAAGAAATTGTTACATAACTATTTGTTACTAAATCACTCATTAGCTTACGAAGAGCATAATCTCAACTAGGGAAATGAGCTTTGTGGTAGGTGAATTATGCACAATGACACTATCATCATATACCACTACTTGATTTACGAGAATGAGGGTTTGTAGTTCTCCTGAAAACATAAAAAATATTCGACGCATGATACATGTCCCAACTGAAAAAACAACGAAGGAAGAGTGGATCTAGGTGATATGGAGAATATAACATTTGCTTCCAACCTACGTGACTGTAGAGAAATTTTTAAGATTCTATGAAATATAACATTTAAACATTTGAAATCAATGGTGAACAAGTTTGAAATCAATGGTGAACAAGTTTCTTTGGGAAAATGCAGACATCCTTCGGTTCTTGTACTTCCTGTTTAGCTACACACATGACGTAGAGGTAGACATTTATATATTCTTTTGTATTTTTTAAAATATTTCAAGTAGATATTGAGAAATTCATTGCTTTGAATTTCAATTTTTCTTTTGAATGGATAAGTGCAGTTAGGGAGGAGATCAAGGTTTTTACTTGAACAAATTTCAGGAGTTGGCTCATAATATCAATTTACGATTATTTGTTTTATTTTGATGTGGCATTATAAAAAGATAAAGTGATATATGTTTCTTTTGTGAAGAAGCACAAAAAAACATTATAAACAAGAACATGTTATTAAGTTTTAGAAAACTAATGTCTCACAAAACATTAAAAGACATAAGATGTAGCATAGTACATGTACCTTTTCCTAAGAGAGTGAAACTCTTTTTCTTTAATGAATTTGGAAATATAACAATTATCAATTACCCCTAAAGGTTAGCAATTTCCCCTAAAGGTGCAAAGATGCACTGAAGGAATAGAAGGGGCATGTATATTTTCTTTAATAGAATGTACGTGTACAAAAAGGGCACCTAAAAATTACATTCCACAATCAACATTTCTACTAAGAAAGAAAATTGAAGAAATGAACAAAATTTTCTTAATTAGTTGCTTGAAAAGAAGACTATATTTCATTCTTATTTATAGTAGAAAAGTTGGCTTTATTGAACATGTAGAAAAGAATGTTCAAAATATAGCAGATAAGATTTCTACATAATCTTCCAAGTTTCAATCTTATTTTATTAGATCTCTAACATCTTTCCCATCATTCCACATTCTTAGTCAAACTAAAATGAACCTAATATGTTCTTTGAGTTTCATTAATTATTCATGAAATTAATTTGTAATTTTCCTTTTTTTGATAACTCTTTAATGTTAGTGTGAAAATATGTTTCACTACAAATATTAATTCCACAAAGTTTCACAATAAATGAATTTATTAAAAAAATAAAAACATTGGTAAAAAATAATACTTACCAAATTTAAAAGAAAATACAAAATAATAACAAGATGTGCATGATCCAAATTAATATCATTCAAATAGTTGTGACCAGTAAACTATTGCAATATCATATGGATGATTGCACTATCATCCATGAAAGAAGAGTTTGCCAAATTCCCAAAAATCAAAAGAAAAAAATTGCTAGGAATGATAAATATACAAGTATTAATATAAATTCAATGACTATAGGGTCAAAATTAGTGAATGGGAGGGTATATTCCAGTAGCATAGTTACCAATTTTGGGCAAACAAAAGTTATGAAAAATAAGTTTTATTGGTAGTAATTTTTAAAAATTTAAATATTTTCACTGAAAACAAGAGTCGAACTACGATTAGTTAAAATTCTTGTCATGACCTGTTTAAAGGTGCATTCAGGAAGGTCATAATCCTAAGATCATAATTCCTAAAGTATTGTGAACCAATATCTAAAATTTCTACCACTCTATCAGTGCAATTTACATTCAATATGGACAAATTTTCAACTTCTAATATTCCACAAAAGAAAATTTATAACAGATATGACAGAAAGATCTAAAATTTAACCTTTGTTCTTCATTTCACATATGATAGAGCCCGTCTAGTCCAAGTGTTTGAAGCATCCTCTGATACCACTCTGAACAACCTCTGGCCTAAATGTGCATATAAAAAAACATAATAGGAACATAAATACAATAAACATATCAACCATCAAAATCCATATATAGATCAGTACATCTGCATATGAAATCAAGGGAATGATTTTTTTCTCATTAATAAATGCAATGAACCAACCGGATATGGAACTACCACGTTCCACCCAACCATATATTGACTGAGCCAAGTCTCTCTTCAACCAATCACCCCCATGCCATATTCCAAGCATGAATGTGGGATCTCATAGAACACATCAATCAAAACTCATCGAGGGCTTCCAAAGGCCACCCACCTCAACCCATCAAACAGTGATTCCACCTCACCGTTGAACATCAACAAAAAGCATCATTAGATTGGTCTCCATCGAAGCCTTCCAGGGCTTCCAATGTGTTTTTCGAACTAAAGCTTCTAGAACTAGTATCTCAACCCACAACTTATATCGGGCTTCTAGAGCATTTGTCCAACCAAGGCTTCCAAAACTACTAACTAAACCCACAGCTTATACAGGGCTTCCAAAGAATTTGTCCAAATAAGGCTTCCAGGACTAGTAACTCAACCTGCCAAGGGCTTCCAGAGCATTTTTCCAACTGGGGCTTCCAAGACTAGTAACTTAACCCAAGATGTTACAGGGCTTCCAGGACTAGTGATGCGGGAGCATTCAACCAAGGGAAATTATTGTAAATAATAGACATAGGGGGTCATGCATTTTAGGAATTAATTTCCTAAGTAGTATTTTAAGTGTGATTTAAATTAGATATTCTCAAAATAAATAAATAGTAGCATGAGTATTCCATGATTCTAGAAGTAAGGGAGAGCTTTTAGGCATAAAAGAAATAGATGTGGATAAGGAGGCTTTTCTGTTTTAAAATAGAGAAAAGATAGAATAAAGCCTCAAGAAACTTTTTACCATATATGCATGCATGTAAAAGATTTAGGCTTTTGATACCAATGTTTATTATATATATCAATGTAAGCCTACGGGCAAGGGGAGAGCCACTAGAGAGGAGAATTTGGCTGTGCGGAGAGAGGCACCAGAATTGATAATAGGGCCTGTGAGAGAGTGAAGCATTGACTGTTAGGCCTGCGTGCCTGTGTATGTGTGTGTATGTATGAGACCGAAGTCTCTCAGTATAAATTCATGCTTTTATATTAATATATGCAGTGTTTCTGACTATGTCAAAACGGAGGAAGTTTGTTAGCTGTGTATGCGTTGTGTGTTTATTCACTGTGTGCTGAAGGAGGAAGCTTGCCTTATAATTTCTCGCATGATGGTTAATCAGGGCTTGATGCTTGATTCATGTTTTCAGAGTGGTTCCCATTTAACTGCTGCTTCCGGGGACTCTCTAAGTTTTTTTTAATAGAGCTCTGTGTATATCTCTGTTTCCACAGAGAAATTGTAATATTTTCCCTTAAGCGGAAGCAGGCGGATGTGAAGTTCTATTACTATTGGTCCAGACCTTATCGGTTTCGGAACCAAATATCGCATTGGAGAAGTGGCTTTGGAACTGTCTTGCGAAAGCTCTGAATTACCGTAGCCAAAACCCTATTAAAGCCGAGTTAAAGCCATATCGGGTCCGTAGAACCCTTACAATGCATCAGAGCAGCGGAGGTAGCAATCAACGAAAAGACCCGGACCTGAAATCCTTATAGAAGGATTCGGAAAGGGCCATCGGGTCCGTCATTTCGGAGGAGGGGAACTTATTAATTGTAGCAACCACAGATAATCGGACCCACCGAAATTATAAAGGGAAACATATAAAATATCGGGTCCATAAGGCCTTTGCTTTAGGCGACTGCCGATATACATTGGATCCAAAACCGATATACAAAGGAGTTTAAAAGACCGTCGGGCCCGCTCCTCGTCGGAGGTCAGGGACTTAGGAGTTATTGAGACCACCGAAACCCGGAACCGTTGAAATTTATAAAGGCGGAATTATAAAGTTTGAAGTCCGGCATTTGAGTTAGAGCGGGGATTATATGGTTTCTGTGTATTGATATATTATATGATATATGGTGCAGGGGTTAAGGCTTGCGGGCTTTAAAGCGCTCGGGTGGTGGCTTCTGATGGTTGATTAAATCGCTCGGGTGGTGGCTCCGATGGGTGATTAAAAGCGCCGATAAAAAGGTGGCTTCTGATTCTAATATAATTCCATGGTTATATAAGGCTTTCAGCCTAAAGAAAGCTTCCGATAATGCCTGTGGGATATAACCCACAGGACCAGGCTGAGAATTATTTAAAGAAAGTGGATTTTGGGCTTGTACCAGATCTCTTTTTATCAGGTGGTATCAGAGCAGGGAAAGTTTCCTGCGGGGGAAAGAATTCCAAAAAAAGGAAAAGTTGATATCGAGGTAAAAGCAACACTACTGGCAGAACAGAAATAAAGCAGGGGAGATTTCTGTGAAGAAGAGCATGCATGCAGGAAAAGGAAATGCACTGAATGATGGAAGACTACAGTAGGAGATGTAGCAATCCTACAGAGGATTGAAGTAAACAGGAATAGAAAAAGAGAAGGCAAGATTGCTTAATGTGAGTTCTGGTTGGTTTCTCAAGTAGAGGATAAGCCATTCAAGGTGCAGAAGAATGGAGGTAATATGTTATGCTCTGTTTTAAATTAAGAGTGTGTTTTATGTTAATGCACAGGTGGTAGCAAGAGAAGCTGTGAGAGAAGAACCAAGTGAGTTCTTAAAGACAGAGTAAGGAGAATACTCTTATAGAGAAGTGGTAGTGAACCTGAAGAATCCAATAAGAAATTGGATAGAGAGGACAACTGAAGTGTTCTCAGGAGAGAGTAGGAGATTGCAGAAGCCTAGAAGGAGCAAAGGTGTTGCTCAGGAGAAGGTTCTAGAAAAGGAGCCGTGCTTACCAAAAGACTAAGTAAGGAGAGCTTAGCGAGGTAAGATTGCAGCCAGAAGGAAAGTTGTTGTAGAGGCTTATTGCAAAGGAGAATCAACAGAGGTTGAAGAAAGTTGCAAATGAGAGAAGCCTGAAAGAGTTGTGGAGAATGCTCGAAAGGTTCCAGCAGAGGACTGGTGATTACCAAAAGACCAGATCTGGAGGGAAGGATTGGTGAGGTAAGTGGCAGCAAGAGATTTTGTTGTTGTAGAGGCTTGATGCAACTCATGGGTGAGAAATTCATGGCGGAGAAGATGACTACTGATAGTCATAGCAGAGGTTCAAGAAAAAGCCACAATAGAGGACATAAGAAAGAGGATACCAAGGTAAATGGAAAAAAGATGAGTCAAGAGAAAATTGAATTGGAAGAATACATTTGTGAACCAGAACAAGGAGAATTTCTGGGAGATAGTGAAGATGAAGACTTGAAAACTGAAACTTCAAGTAAGACCAAAGGGTCATATGGTTTTAAATTTGACAATTTGTGGATGTTTGCAGGTGAAAGAAAATTGGCTGATATTGTCATGAAGAAGGAAAGAAACCAGTAGAATCAAAATTCTGTTCTGGAAAAGCATAAGGTAGATAGGCCATATATACAGCTGGAGAAGGTGATCATGGAGAATCAGAGAAGAAGTCTAGAGAAATGGCACAGGGATAAGATGATTGCAGAAGTCCGAGAAAGAGAGATTGCAGTAATGAAGTTACAATTGCAAGTATTGGAAGAATGGCTGCAAGAGCAGAAAAATCAAAATAGAAAATGGATCTTTCCACTGAAAGGAAAGAGAGTGATTTGGCGACAATTGCAGAGGAGGTTGAGGAAAACTGTGATTGCCTGGCTAAAAAAGGAACTTAGAGTTCATGTGCCAGAGATGGGAATTGAAAATTCCAAATGCAGATTTGTTTATAAAGAAGTAATGGTGGAAACAGTCAAGACTGAAAAGCCTTGTGGTTTTAAAACTAATGAGTTACGAATGTTTGCAGGTACAGAACAGGAAGATGAACAAGCTTTAGAGTTTGCTCGAGAAGAATTGAAAGTGGAGGTTTCCATTGATGAAATAGAAGAGAAGATCATTGATGATTTCTTGAACTATTGGGCAGATCCAGATCAACTGGATAATGTGAACTCTTGTGTTTTTATAGCTGACAATTGTGATGTGATCACAGGTTTTACTGAGAAGGATGTGTAATATTGTGAAGATCTTACAGTACAAGAGGAAGTTTTTGTGAATAAGGAAGAGGATCAGCTTAAAGAACTGGTATATAAACCAAGAGTTGAGACTGTTGAACTCTGTGATTTTCAAACTGAAAGTTTGTGTGTGAATGCAGGGATTATAAGTGATGATGAAATACTACAACAATGCCACAGAGAAATTGCATTGTTGGAATACTGGTTGGAGAATCCAGAGTATGACATGGAGATTGCAGAAGAAAGAGTTCAGTATAGTGAACCAGAGGAGAATGACATCATGGAAATAGATGGTCTTATCGCAACTGTTGAAAGACATTTGACTCAGTTGAGAAGTCAAATGAAGGAGAAAGACGAGAATTCTATGGAAATGTCTAATCCATGGGATAAGGACGTTATGTTGCTGGAAAGGATGCTGAGTGATCAGAGTTTAGTACAGAAAGAATCTCAATTCCAGAATTGGGAGTTGCAGATGCATAGAGATGAAGATAACATAAATGAGTACACAATGTACCAGTCCAGTAAGTTGCTGATAGGAGAAGGTCAGGAAGAAGTTTTCCATTGTAGAAAACAAGAGGGCATGGATGATTCGGTGGCAGTAAGAAATCAGCAGCTTGAAGATTTATTGGACAAGGAAATTGAATTAATCAGAAGAATCATGTTGAAAGTGTCTCAGAAAAAGACATCAGCAAGGAAGAGAAGTAGCAGAAGTAGCAGCAAAATAAAGACAGAGACAGATTGGGAAAGTGCAGCAAGTGGAGCAAGACAGCATAAAGTGTGGAGACCTGGAGAAGAACAACAGACAGAAGCAGCGACAAATGAGAAGTTACAAGAAAAGATATGGGATCCAGGAATACCAAGATCACAAGACACATGATCAGGAGATCATGAATTTTTTCTAGCTTGGGAGTCTGATGCGGGAGCATTCAGCCAAGGGAAATTATTGTAAATAATAGACATAGGGGGGTCATGCATTTTAGGAATTAATTTCCTAAGTAGTATTTTAAGTGTGATTTAAATTAGATATTCTCAAAATAAATAAATAAGAGCATGAGTATTCCATGATTCTAGAAGTAAGGGAGAGCTCTTAGGCATAAAAGAAATAGATGTGGATAAGGAGGCTTTTCTGTTTTAAAATAGAGAAAAGATAGAATAAAGCCTCAAGAAACTTTTTACCATATATGCATGCATGTAAAAGCTTTAGACTTTTGATACCAATGTTTATTATATATATCAATGTAAGCCTACGGGCAAGGGGAGAGCCACTAGAGAGGAGAATTTGGCTGTGCGGAGAGAGGCACCAGAATTGATAATAGGGTTTGTGAGTATAGTGAAGCATTGACTGTTAGGCCTGCGTGCCTGTGTATGTGTGTGTATGTAGGAGACCAAAGTCTCTCAGCATACATTCATGCTTTTATATTAATATATGCAGTGTTTTTGACTATGTCAAAACGGAGGAAGTTTGTTAACTGTGTATGCGTTGTGTGTTTATTCACTGTGTGCTGAAGGAGGAAGCTTGCCTTATACTTTCTCGCATGATGGTTAATTAGGGCTTGATGCTTGATTCATGTTTTCAGAGTGGTTCCCATTTAACTGCTGCTTTTGGGGACTCTCTAAGTTTTTTTTTATAGAGCTCTGTGTATATCTCTGTTTCCACAGAGAAATTGTAATATTTACCCTTAAGCTGAAGTGGGCGGACATGAAGTTATATTACTATTGGTCCAGACCTTATTGGGTCCGTAACCAAATATCGCATCGGAGAAGTGACTTTGGAACTGTCTTGCGAAAGCTCTGAATTACCGGAGCCGAAATATTATTAAGCCAGCATAAAAGAAGATCGGGTCCGAAAGGCCCTTCAGCAGCGCAGATCTCCGAAATCCGTAGAACCCTTACAGCGCATCGGAGCAGCAGAGGTAGCAAACAGCGAAAAGACCGGGACCCGAAATCCTTATAGAAGGATTCGGAAAGGGCCATCGGGTCCGTCATTTCGGAGGAGGGGAACTTATTAATTGTGGCGACCGCCGATAATCGAACCTGCCGAAATTAGAAAGGCAAACATATAAAATATTAGGTCCGCAAGGCCTTTGCTTTAGGCGACTGCCGATATACATTGGATCCCAAACCGATATAGAAAGGAGTTTAAAAGACCGTCGGGTTCGCTCCCCATCGGAGGTCAGGGACTTAGGAGTTATTGAGACCGACGAAACCCGGAACCGTCGAAAATTATAAAGGCGGAATTATAAAGTTTGAAGTCCGGCATTTGAGTTAGAGCGAGGATTATATGGTTTCTGTGTATTGATATATTATATGATATATGGCACAGGGGTTAAGGCTTGCGGGCTTTAAAGTGCTCGGGTGGTGGCTTCTGATGGTTGATTAAAGCGCTCGGGTGGTGGCTCCGATGGGTGATTAAAAGCGCCGATAAAAAGGTGGCTTCTGATTCTAATATAAGTCCATGGTTATATAAGGCTTTCAGCCTAAAGAAAGCTTTTGATAACACCTGTGGGATATAACCCACAGGACCAGGCTGAGAATTATTTAAAGAAATGGGATTTTGGGCTTGTACCAGATCTCTTTTCATCAGGTGGTATCAGAGTAGGGAAGGTTTCCTGCAGGGGAAAGAATTCTATAAAAAGGAAAAGTTGATATTGAGGTAAAAGCAGCACTACTGGCAGAACAGAAATAAAGCAAGGGGGGTTTCTGTCAAGAAGAGCATGCATACAGGAAAAGGCAATGCACTGAATGATGGAAGACTACAGTGGGAGATGTAGCAATCCTACAGAGGATTGAAGTAAACAGGAACAGAAAAAGAGAAAGCAAGATTGCTTAATGTGAGGTCTGGTTGGTTTCTCAAGCAGAGGACAAGCCATTCAAGGTGTAGAAGAATGGAGGTAATATGTTATGCTCTATTTTAAATTAAGAGTGTGTTTTATGTTAATGCACAGGTGGTAGCAAGAGAAGCTGTGAGAGAAGAACCAAGTGAGTTCTTAAAGACAGAGTAAGGAGAATACTCTTATAGAGAAGTGGGAGTGAACCTGAAGAATCCAATAAGAAATTGGATAGAGAGGACAACTGAAGTGTTCTCACGAGAGAGTAGGAGATTGCAGAAGCCTAGAAGGAGCAAAGGTGTTTCTCAGGAGAAGGTTCTAGACAAAGAACCGTGCTTACCAAAAGACTAAGTAAGGAGAGCTTAGTGAGGTAAGATTGCAGCCAGAAGGAAAGTTGTTGTAGAGGCTTATTGCAAAGGAGAATCAAGAAAGGTTGAAGAAAGTTGCAAATGAGAGAAGCCTGAAAGAGCAGTGGAGAATGCTCGAAAGGTTCCAGCAGAGGACCGGTGATTACCAAAAGACCAGATCCAGAGGGAAGGATTGGTGAGGTAAGTGGCAACAAGAGATTTTGCTGTTGTAGAGGCTAGATGCAACTCATGGGTGAGAAACTCATGGCGGAGAAGATGACTACTGATAGTCATAGCAGAGGTTCAAGAAAAATCCACAATAGAGGACATAAGAAAGAGGATGCCAAGGTAAATGGCAAAAAGATGAGTCAAGAGGAAGTTGAATTGGAAGAATACATTTGTGAACCAGAACAAGGAGAATTTCTCGGAGATAGTGAAGATGAAGACTTGAAGACTGAAACTTCAAGTAAGACCAAAGGGTCATATCGTTTTAAATATAACAATTTGTGGATGTTTGCAGGTGAAAGACAATTGGCTGATATTGTCATGAAGAAGGAAAGAAACCAGCAGAATCAAAATTTTGTTCTAGAAAAGCATAAGGTAGATAGGCCATATATACAGCTGGAGAAGGTGATCATGGAGAATCAGAGAAGAAGTCTAGAGAAATGGCACAGGGATAAGATGATTGCAGAAGTTCGAGAAAGAGAGATTGCAGTAATGAAGGTACAATTGCAAGTATTGGAAGAATTGTTGCAAGAGCAGAAGAATCAGAATAGAAAATGGATCGTTCCACTGAAAGGAAAGAGAGTGATTTGGTGACAATTATAGAGGAGGTTGAGGAAAACTGTGATTGCTTGGCTAAAAGAGGAACTTAGAGTTCATGCACCAGAGATGGGAATTGAAGATTCCAAATTTAGATTTGTTTATAAAGAAGTAATGGAGGAAACAGTCAAAACTGAAAAGCCTTGTGGTTTTAAAACTAATGAGTTGCGAATGTTTGCAGGTACAGAACAGGAAGATGAACAAGCTTTATAGTTTGTCCAAGAAGAATTGAAAGTGGAGGTTTCCATTGATGAAATAGAAGAGAAGATCATTGATGATTTCTTGAACTATTGGGCAGATCCAGATCAGCTGGATAATGTGAACTCTTGTGTTTTTATAGTTGACAATTGTGATGTGATCACAGGTTTTACTGAGAAGGATGTGCAATCTTGTGAAGCTCTTACAGTACAAGAGGAAGTTTTTGTGAATAAGGAAGAGGATTAGCTTAAAGAACTGGTATATAAACCAAGAGTTGAGACTATTGAACTCTGTGATTTTCGAACTGAAAGTTTGTGTGTGAATGCAGGGAGTATAAGTGATGATGGAATACTGCAACAATGCCACATAGAAATTGCATTGTTGGAATACTGGTTGGAGAATCCAGAGTATGACATGGAGATTGTAGAAGAAAGAGTTCAGTATAGTGAACTAGAGGAGAACAACATCATGGAAACAGATGGTATTATCACAACTGTTGAAAGACATTTGACTCAGTTGAGAAGTCAAATGAAGGAGAAAGACGAGAATTCTAAGGAAATTTCTAATCCATGGGATAAGGACGTTATGTTGCTGGAAAGGATGCTGAGTGATCAGAGTTTAGTACAGAAAGAATCTCAATTCCAGAATTGGGAGTTGCAGATGCATAGAGATGAAGATAGCATAAATGAGTACACAATGTACCAATCTAGTAAGTTGCTAATAGGAGAAGGTAAGGAAGAAGTTTTCCGTTGTAGAAAACAAGAGGGCATGGATGATTGGGTGGCAGTAAGAAATCAACAACTTGAAGATTTATTGGACAAGGAAATTGAATTAATCAGAAGAATCATGTTGAAAGTGTCTCAGAAAAAGACATCAGCAAAGAAGAAAAGTAGCAGCAGCAAAATAAAGACAGAGACAGATTGTGAAAGTGCAGCAAGTGGAGCAAGACAGCATAAAGTGTGGAGACCTGGAGAAGAACAACAGACAGAAGCAGCGACAAATGAGAAGTTACAACACAAGATATGGGATCCAGGAATACCATGATCACAAGACACATGATCAGGAGATCATGAATTTTTTCTACCTTGGGAGTCTGATGCAGGAGCATTCAGCCAGGGGAAATTATTGTAAATAATAGACATAGGGGGGTCATGCATTTTAGGAATTAATTTCCTAAGTAGTATTTTATGTGTGATTTTAATTATATATTCTCAAAATAAATAAATAAGAGCATGAGTATTCCATGATTCTAGAAGTAAGGGAGAGCTTTTAGGCATACAAGAAATAGATGTGGATAAGGAGGCTTTTCTGTTTTAAAACAGAGAAAAGATAGAATAAAGCCTCAAGAAACTTTTTACCATATATGCATGCATGTAAAAGCTTTAGGCTTTTGATACCAATTTTTATTATATATATCAATGTAAGCCTACGGGCAAGGGGAGAGCCATTAGAGAGGAGAATTTGGCTATGCGGAGAGAGGCACCAGAATTGATAATAGGGCCTGTGAGTATAGTGAAGCATTGACTGATAGGCCTGCGTGCCTATGTATGTGTGTGTATGTACGAGACCGAAGTCTCTCAGCATAAATTCATGCTTTTATATTAATATATACAGTGTTTCTGACTATGTCAAAACGGAGGAAGTTTGTTAACTGTGTATGCGTTGTGTGTTTATTCACTGTGTGCTGAAGGAGGAAGCTCGCGTTATAATTTCTCGCATGATGGTTAATTAGGGCTTGATGCTTGATTCATGTTTTTAGAGTGGTTCCCATTTAACTGCTGCTTCCGGGGACTCTCTAAGTTTTTTTTTTATAGAGCTCTGTGTATATCTCTGTTTCCACAGAGAAATTGTAATATTTTCCCTTAAGCGGAAGTGCGCGGATGTGAAGTTCTATTACTATTGGTCCAGACCTTATCGGGTCCGGAACCAAATATCGCATCGGAGAAGTGGCTTTGGAACTGTCTTGTGAAAGCTCCGAATTACCGAAGCCGAAACCCTATTAAAGCCGAGTTAAAGCCATATCGGGTCCGTAGAACCCTTACAGCGCATCGGAGCAGCGGAGGTAGTAATCAGCGAAAAGACCCAGACCCGAAATCCTTATAGAAGGATTCGGAAAGGGCCGTCGGGTCCGCCATTTCGGAGGAGGGGAACTTATTAATTGTGGCGACTGTCGATAATCGGACCCACCGAAATTATAAAGGAAAACATATAAAATATCGGGTCCGCAAGGCCTTTGCTTTAGGCGACTGTCGATATACATTGGATCTGAAACCGATATAGAAAGGAGTTTAAAAGACCGTCGGGTCGACTCCTCGTTGGAGGTCAGGGACTTAGGAGTTATTGAGACCACCGAAACCCGGAACCGTCGAAATTTATAAAGGCGGAATTATAAAGTTTGAAGTCCGGCATTTGAGTTAGAGCGGGGATTTTATGGTTTCTGTGTATTGATATATTATATGATATATGGCGCAGGGGTTAAGGCTTGCGGGTTTTAAAGCACTCGGGTGGTGGCTTCTGATGGTTGATTAAAGCGCTCGGGTGGTGGCTCCGATGGGTGATTAAAAGCGCCGATAAAAAGGTGGCTTCTGATTCTAATATAAGTCCCTGGTTATATAAGGCTTTCAACCTAAAGAAAGATTCCGATAACACCTGTGGGATATAACCCACAGGACCAGGCTGAGAATTATTTAAAGAAAGGGGATTTTGGGCTTGTACCAGATCTCTTCTCATCATGTGGTATTAGAGCAGGGAAAGTTTCCTGTGGGGGAAAGAATTCCAGAAAAAGGAAAAGTTGATATTGAGGTAAAAGCAGCACTACTGGCAGAACAGAAATAAAGCATGGGAGATTTCTGTGAAGAAGAGCATGCATACAGGAAAAGGCAATGCACTGAATGATGGAATACTACAGTGGGAGATGTAGCAATCCTACAGAGGATTGAAGCAAACAGGAATAGAAAAAGAGAAGGCAAGATTGCTTAATGTGAGTTCTGGTTGGTTTCTCAAGCAGAGGACAAGCCATTCAAGGTGTAGAAGAATGGAGGTAATATGTTATGCTCTGTTTTAAATTAAGAGTGTGTTTTATGTTAATGCACAGGTGGTAGCAAGAGAAGCTGTGAGAGAAGAACCAAGTGAGTTCTTAAAGACAGAGTAAGGAGAATACTCTTATAGAGAAGTGGCAGTGAACCTGAAGAATCCAATAAGAAATTGGATAGAGAGGACAATTGAAGTGTTCTCAGGAGAGAGTAGGAGATTGCAGAAGCCTAGAAGGAGCAAAGGTGTTGCTCAGGAGAAGGATCCAGACAAAGAACCGTGCTTACCAAAAGACTAAGTAAGGAGAGCTTAGTGAGGTAAGATTGCAGCCAGAAGGAAAGCTGTTGTAGAGGCTTATTGCAAAGGAGAATCAACAGAGGTTGAAGAAAGTTGCAAATGAGAGAAGCCTGGAAGAGCAGTGGAGAATGCTTGAAAGGTTCTAGCAGAGGACCGGTGATTACCAAAAGACCAGATCCGGAGGGAAGGATTGGTGAGGTAAGTGGCAGAAAGAGATTTTGCTGTTGTAGAGGCTTGATGCAACTCATGGGTGAGAAACTCATGGCGGAGAAGATGACTACTGATAGTCATAGCAGAGGTTCAAGAAAAAGCCACAATAGAGGACATAAGAAAGAGGATGCCAAGGTAAATGGCAAAAACATGAGTCAAGAGGAAGTTGAATTGGAAGAATACATTTGTGAACCAGAACAAGGAGAATTTCTCGGAGATAGTGAAGATGAAGACTTGAAGACTGAAACTTCAAGTAAGACCAAAGGGTCATATGGTTTTAAATCTGACAATTTGTGGATGTTTGCAGGTGAAAGACAATTGGCTGATATTGTCATGAAGAAGGAAAGAAACCAGCAAAATCAAAATTCTGTTCTGGAAAAGCATAAGGTAGATAGGCCATATATACAGCTAGAGAAGGTGATCATGGAGAATCAGAGAAGAAGTCTAGATAAATGGCACAGGGATAAGATGACTGCAGAAGTCCGAGAAAGAGAGATTGCAGTAATGAAAGTACAATTGCAAGTATTGGAAGAATGGCTGCAAGAGCAGAAAAATCAGAATAGAAAATGGATCTTTCCACTGAAAGGAAAGAGAGTGATTTGGCGACAATTGCAGAGGAGGTTGAGGAAAACTGTGATTGCCTGGCTAAAAGAGGAACTTAGAGTTCATGCGCCAGAGATGGGAATTGAAGATTCCAAATGTAGATTTGTTTATAAAGAAGTAATGGAGGAAATAGTCAAGACTGAAAAGCCTTGTGGTTTTAAAACTAATGAGTTGCGAATGTTTGCAGGTACAGAACAGGAAGATGAACAAGCTTTAGAGTTTGTCCAAGAAGAATTGAAAGTGGAGGTTTCCATTGATGAAATAGAAGAGAAGATCATTGATGATTTCTTGAACTATTGGGCAGATCCAGATCAGTTGGATAATGTGAACTCTTGTGTTTTTATAGATGACAATTGTGATGTGATCACAGGTTTTACTGAGAAGGATGTGCAATCTTGTGAAGCTCTTACAGTACAAGAGGAAGTTTTTGTGAATAAGGAAGAGGATCAGCTTAAAGAACTGGTATATAAACCAACAATTGAGACTGTTGAACTCTGTGATTTTCAAACTGAAAGTTTGTGTGTGAATGTAGGGACTATAAGTGATGATGAAATACTGCAACAATGCCAAAGAGAAATTGCATTGTTGGAATACTGGTTGGAGAATCCAGAGTATGACATGGAGATTGCAGAAGAAAGAGTTCAGTATAGTGAACTAGAGGAGAACAAAATCATGGAAACAGATGGTATTATCGCAACTGTTGAAAGACATTTGACTCATTTGAGAAGTCAAATGAAGGAGAAAGACGAGATTTCTTTGGAAATTTCTAATCCATGGGATAAGGACGTTATGTTGCTGGAAAGGATGCTGAGTGATCAGAGTTTAGTATAGAAAGAATCTCAATTCCAGAATTGGGAGTTGCAGATGCATAGAGATGAAGATAGCATAAATGAGTACACAATGTACCAGTCCAGTAAGTTGCTGATAGGAGAAGGTAAGGAAGAAGTTTTCCGTTGTAGAAAACAAGAGGGCATGGATGATTGGGTGGCAGTAAGAAATCAGCAGCTTGAAGATTTATTGGACAAGGAAATTGAATTAATCAGAAGAATCATGTTGAAAGTGTCTCAGAAAAAGACATCAGCAAGGAAGAGAAGTAGTCGAAGTAGCAGCAAAATAAAGACAGAGACAGATTGGGAAAGTGCAGCAAGTGGAGCAAGGCAGCATAAAGTGTGGAGACCTGGAGAAGAACAACAGACAGAAGTAGCGACAAATGAGAAGTTACAACACAAGATATGGGATCCAGGAATACCAAGATCACAAGACACATGATCAGGAGATCATGAATTTTTTCTACCTTGGGAGTCTGATGCAGGAGAATTCAGCCAAGGGAAATTATTGTAAATAATAGACATAGGGGGGTCATGCATTTTAGGAATTAATTTCCTAAGTAGTATTTTAAGTGTGATTTAAATTAGATATTCTCAAAGTAAATAAATAAGAGCATGAGTATTCCATGATTCTAGAAGTAAGGGAGAGCTTTTAGGCATAAAAGAAATAGATGTGGATAAGGAGGCTTTTCTGTTTTAAAACAGATAAAAGATAGAATAAAGCCTCAAGAAACTTTTTACCATATATGCATGCATGTAAAAGCTTTAGGCTTTTGATACCAATGTTTATTATATATATCAATGTAAGCCTACGGGCAAGGGGAGAGCCAGTAGAGAGGAGAATTTGGCTGTGCGGAGAGAGGCACCAGAATTGATAATAGGGCCTGTGAGTATAGTGAATCATTGACTGTTAGGCCTGCGTGCCTGTATATGTGTGTGTATGTATGAGACCGAAGTCTCTCAGCATAAATTCATGCTTTTATATTAATAAATGCAGTGTTTCTGACTATGTCAAAACGGAGGAAGTTTGTTAACTGTGTATGCGTTGTGTGTTTATTCACTGTGTGCTGAAGGAGGAAGCTTGCCTTATACTTTGTCGCGTGATGGTTAATTAGGGCTTGATGCTTGATTCGTGTTTTCAGAGTGGTTCCCATTTAACTGCTACTTCCGGGGACTCTCTAAGTTTTTTTTTATAGAGCTTTGTATATATCTCTGTTTCCACAAAGAAATTGTAATATTTTCCCTTAAGCGGAAGTGGGCGGACGTGAAGTTCTATTAATATTGGTCCAGACCTGATCGGGTCCGGAACCAAATATCGCATCGGAGAAGTGGCTTTGGAACTGTCTTGCGAAAGCTCCGAATTACCGGAGCTGAAATATTATTAAGCCAGCATAAAAGAAGATCGGGTCCGAAAGGCCCTTCAGCAGTGCAAGGCTCCGAAATCTGGAGCCGAAACCCTATTAAAGCCGAGTGTAAGGCCATATCGGGTCCGTAGAACCCTTACAACACATCGGAGCAGTGGAGGTAGCAATCAGCGAAAAGACCCGGACCCAAAATCCTTATAGAAGGATTCAGAAAGGGCCGTCGGGTCTGTCATTTCGGAGGAGGGGAACTTATTAATTGTGGTGATCGCCGATAATCGGACCCGGAAATTATAAAGGCAAACATATAAAATATCGGGTCCGCAAGGCCTTTGCTTTAGGCGACTACCGATATACATTGGATCCGAAACCGATATTAAAAGGAGTTTAAAAGACCGTCGGGTCCACTCCTCGTCGGAGGTCAGGGACTTAGGAACTATTGAGACTGCCGAAACCCGGAACCGTCGAAATTTATAAAGGTGGAATTATAAAGTTTGAAGTCCGGCATTTGAGTTAGAGCGGGGATTATATGGTTTCTGTGTATTGATATATTATATGATATGTGGCGCAGCGTTAACGCTTGCGGGCTTTAAAGCGCTCGGGTAGTGACTTCTGATGGTTGATTAAAGTGCTCGGGTGGTGGCTTCGATGGGTGATTAAAAGCGCCGATAAAAAGGTGGCTGCTGATTCTAATATAAGTCCATGGTTATATAAGGCTTTCAACCTAAAGAAAGCTTCCGATAACACCTGTGGGACATAACCCACAGGACTAGGCTGAGAATTATTTAAAGAAAGGGGATTTTGGACTTGTACCAGATCTCTTTTCATCAACTAGTAGCTCAACCCAAGCTATAGAAAAATGAGAACCAACCAAAACAAAGAAATGAAAGTAAACCCACAATCACCATGGCTATCCAAGAAATGGAAAGGCTAGGCAATCCACTGTCGATCCAAGAAATCTTCCATGCCAATGATAGATCATAGCCAAGAAACCACATGCATGTGCCATGCATGCCAAAATTAGTGAAGAAATCATACGTAAAACTCGGTACCAGCAAGAAAATATGATGTAGTTGCTCAGGCTGATGCCTTATTGTGCTTTCCTACACTTCCTTTCCTTCTTGCTCCAAGAACCCAAGTATGCCACACCCTCCAAGAGTGCTCCAAGAAAACTCTAGGTATCTAAGAGTATGAGAGAGAGAGAGAGAGAATAATGGGAGAGCTCCAAAACTGAACTGGACAAGTCTTGCCCACTGATCCTCATAAGCCTTTTTATTAATGAGGCCTCTATCTTATTCATTTTCCATTATTTTCCTTCAATTTCCTCCTCACGTGAAAAATGTGACCTTTCACCTTCCTTTTCTCCTAATTTCCATTATTTTCATAAATAAATGTGCCAAAATACCTTTTTTCCTCTTTAATGCCTTAGCCATTCCCTTTTCCAATTTCCCTAGCCATAAAAAACCAAATGAACACCCCTTAGGATGTCTTTCCCACCATTCAACTTGGAATACATGTCCCATCATCTGTGGTATTTATATATTTTTACATGGAATTTTCACAAGGGATGTTACATAACCCTCCCCCTTGGGGGAACACCGTCCTCAATGTTCAATGACACCTATAACCAAAATGATTGTTGAAAACAAAACATACTACCCATGGAGATTTATAACACAGCTCATTGCAGTATTTACAATGAAATACTTGCTCAAAAGCAAAACATCATGACAACATGACCAGATAAAAGTCTTACCACATATTGGAGCTTTATAACACAACTCATTATGGTATTTATAATGATATACACATTTTCGTAACCAACAAATAAAGGATATGATGCCCATATCTGCAACAAGGGAATCCAGAGGTTCACACCTCCACCCTAATTTAATACCAGGATTCACCTCCTTTCCAGGAAGTCCAGAATCCACTGTACAGTCAAATCTACATCTAATGTCCATCGAATAGTTACTGGCTCATTGTTCTAGGGGGCACTCCCAATGTGCATCTAATTACATCTATAAATATTAATGACCAAAACAAATCCATTAGTAACCTTCCCTTCTCTACTACACAATCCCTCGGGAATCCGGTCACCCCGTCCGTGTAGTCCCTCACCTTCCAAGTTCCACTGGAACCCTTATCCTAAGCATTCCATCCCTTGGCAAGGATTTCTCGCATCGAAAGATACAAAAATAAAGGCATATATCTGCCTAAACACATCATACCGATCATAGCATTCTCATGGAAATCAATGGACATTATTGGGTACCAGTGTCCCACAATGGCAATTCTCCTGAATACTTTACCAGCATGTTACTGCATGTTCCAATTTCTTTGTTGTTACTGCTAATTCTTGTAGTCGATTTCAACCACCTAATTGGGCATGTTCATTCTTCTTGTACCAAAAACATAACTTCCATTAGAATCAAAATAAATTTAAATAAATTTAAATCATACCTCATTGTTAGCTCATCAATAAGGTACACTTGGAATCATGTTCACTTCCTATCACAAGAAATCAAACTAGCATCTTTGACCAAATAAACATGTATAAAAATATCACATCAGGTTAGCTGAAAACACGACCATCATAGATCAAAATCATAAATCACATGTAACCATCATAAACCAGAATCATAGATCAATACAATCATCATATACCATAGTATAAATCACATGCATAATAAAATTGAAATAAAATGATGATATTTATCTTTTCCTCAATCCTTAGCTTCTCCCTTTGTCTTTTTGCCATACGCACTCTAGATCTGTTACTACACTTAAAAACACCCAGTGCCTTCTCCTCAACCATGTTCATAGACACATAGTGCGCATCACACACATATAACCAAACAACATACCACACCATGTAATACATGCATCTACACTTGACATACAACACATACACCTACACCCAATGTATACAATACAATGCATCCATCTATACCCAATGTGAAATACCACCCAATGCATGTACCTACATAGAGTACAACACAACAAGTACGCACACCACAATATCATGAATACATAATTCACATACATAATACTGCATGCCCATAACACAACATCGATGACATGCACACAATACCACACATACACCAATACCATATGTACAACATGTACACAGTACCACCTATACACTGCACCGCCTACACAACATGTTCAGCACATCACATGTACACGGCGCCACCTGGACAACGTGTACACAACGCCACATGTACACTACACCATTGTACAACGTGTACAGAATACCACATGTACACAGTACAACATGCACAATGTGTACGTGACACCATATGTACATAGCATCACATGTACGACATGCTCATGGCACCCTATGTACAACATATACACGACACCACATGCTCATAGCAGCACTGGTACAATCATGCACACAACACCATATTTACAACATGCGCGCAACACCAAGTGTACATAGCACTGCATATCCAACATGTACATAGCACCATCCATACATAGCACTACATATCCAACATGTACATAGCATCATCCGTACACAGCACTGCATATCCAACATGCATAAAGCACCATATGCACAGAAACTGCATATACATCATGAAGACAATACAATAAGTATACAACACCCCATATGACATATTCACACAACCCTATTTGTACCATCCTATACATAACATTGAATAGATAACATGTACACATTATATGTATACACAACACCGCATGTGCACACATCATATATGAAACATTTACAACATATACAATATATTCACAACAGTAGTACCACACATCCAAAACCATACTGTCCTTGCCAAGAAACCTTGCTTCCCATGTATTATCCATGCTTACCCTAGCATGTTGCAAACCACACTTCTTTCACTTTGCTAATGTAACCTTCAACATTACCTATCATAACATAAACATAGGAATAATACACTATAGAATTTCAATTCATATCCACATGATATTGACCTCGTATATTTGTCATGAATACTCTTCCCAATTGATTCCTCATAAGACCAGGAACCTCTTCATGTCATTCTCTCACATAAGAAATCATTCCTCCATAAGAATGATCCCTAACAACCTTGTCAGACAGTAGCATAGATACATGGATACATACATGCATATATAACCATTAGCACAAAACAATCATGTTCCTGTCAAACAACGACATACATACATACATACATGTATACATATATAAACATCAACATAATCATGATCACGAAATAATTACCAAATAACATAAGGTCTAGGTTAAGAGAAATTCCTTTATTCATGAAACACATGTGCAACATTGAGAACAATAGTTCCCAAAATAGCCAAGGCATATGATGCCTCAAATCCATTTACTTTACCTTTTCTAGTTACATTTCTTGTGTCTGCACTGCTATTGTCCATTTACCACAATGGACCCAACGAGTCCAACCAACTATCATAGTCTTACCTTTCATTGCACTCACTCATGCATAGAGCTTCATCTAGGTCTTATAGAATCGGTTGGATACCACACATCTCTCCCAATTTCCATGAACTTTTCTCTTTCCCAACCAATTCCCAATGCTCAAAACATAAAAGGCAAGACAATAAAAAAATAAGAAGACCATTAAGACCAATAACAACATGACTCCGCAAACAAAGTGGTATGGCCATACACTAGACATAAACAAAGCCACAACTCAAGCTCAACAATTCATAAAAGACAAAAATCACAAGACTAATGAGAAACATCATGACTCAATCCCCATGGTTCCCAGGGAAAGCTCAACCCAAGCCTTCTTCAATATTTCATGGCAACCTCTCTTGCCATGCAACTCCCTGCATCATGCTTTCACATGTCAACCACATGTTCCAAATATCAAGAAAATCATATTTATCAATTCGAAATCAAATTTTACAAACAATCATTTCATAATCCATAGTCGTTGGACATAATGCTACAACTATCAACTACATTCAAGTACATATCAACTGTATCAACACATACATGTTAGTACAATCATCTTAAAACAAGTCATTTGAACTCATACTCATATTAAGCAATTCATCAATCATTCAAACACTTCCAAACATACCAAGTTAAATAAATCAATTAGATGACATAATAGGCACCAAACACTCAAATATAAAATAGACAACATAATCAACTATGAAACACCAAGTATGATACATAAGCAAACTCATACCTTAGTGTAGCTCAGGGAAGGCTATCTTGTCTGCATAGTCAATCTAGTTAGAGAGATATAACCTTACAACATGTCAACATAAATCATGATATCCATAACAATAACTATCTAACATGTTCATATTACAAGCTCATAAGCATCTGTCATTCATGCATAATAATCAGATATGTATGATCAGTCTAAATTAGTACGACACCACATCAAAAATATGTCATCTCATACTTGAGTATCTCAACCATAACCATCTCCATAGGTCAAACCAGGTTAACACAATACATATAACATCAAGATCTTCATTGCAATGAACATAACCATCACACATATGATCAATCCAGATTACGGCATCAAGATCTCAATGAAATAACTCTAATTATCAATTTAATAGCATATAACAACAATACGATATATATCATACTAATCAACAACATACAACATAATCATCAGGGTATCTAATATAAAACAACAATAGCAATGCATACAACTATAGGTTACTATCATTCTTTACTATCTGACACATGTGCATATAACCACGCTAATCATCTAACATATAACATCAATGTAACCATAACATCAAAAGACACGTACATAAACCTAATGTATATAGACCTAATGCATATAAAATCCTTAACTTACATACCTGCATGCCAAACATACACTACCTGTATGGCAATCTGCTCTTATCTCAAAGTCTAGTACTGCAACCTCATTATAATGATCTGCATCTCCCACTCTAACTCAGCCAACACATTAGCATCATAACATGCAATAGCACCATGATGAACTAAATTGCATAAAATGACTTCAAAAGACATGTTTTACCTACTATACATGCATTTTCATAGCCACGACCATACATGCATAACAACAACCATTATTCCATTGTACACATTGCCAAGTGCAACCAACAATATGCATAAGCAATGCCAAATCAACTACACCTATGCATAAACGCATGTAAACGAGCATAAGCGATAAATTGTTGTAATCAAACTACAAGACTGATACATGTAATCAAAATATTCAAAAATGTAACCTAACATACAAGGATGTAAGTAGGTATCATGAAATAAACATGTAAGCGACATATAATTCATACATAGTCAGTCACATGTTCTAAAAATGAAGACATTGTGTCTATTAATTTGAACTCAACATTCACCAATAGTAGCAATCTATAAGCATACCCGCTTACTATCCCTAGTCCACACAAAGGTAGAAGGAGGAAGCCACTATAATGGCGTGATCTCCAATGCCCAATCATGGAAATGGGATCTCCAAGGCTATACTAAATTTAACCACACTTGAAAATAAATCAATTTTTATTTCTCATAAATTTGTATGATATTAAGTCAATAACATTTCACTTATTCCACTTGTAACATAATAACTAAAAACATGCCACTTTTCCATTTCCTTACATGCAGCTTTTCAAATTCCTTGCATGCAACCTTTCAAATTCCATACATGCGACTCTTCAAATTATTTGAATGAAAATAGGGATAAATTAGCTACATCCATATTATCATACTACAATACTATCCCATCCAAAAAAATAACATTTTCTTCAAATAATTACCATACTTTTAGATTTTCTTCAAAAAACTACTATACTATTACATTTGCATGTAATCATTTCTTGAAACACTTTACATGAAAACTAATATAGCAAACTATTTTCATACAAGTAAGCATATATAAACTACAACAATATTATTACACATCAATACGATCCCCAACCATGAACAACATACTCATTGGGGGATTTTATCAGACACTTTGTATGCAATTAGTCATTGAACCATTTAAGCATTTCATCAAACATTTTTCATGCAAACTAATATAGGGAATGATTCAATGCATATATCCTAAATTGTAGTAGTACAAGTTCTACAAATTGAACCATATGATCACTGGTATTTTCCCTCACTACGGTTCAAGTTTCAACTTCTGAGACTTCATATATGAAAAGTTATAACAAAAAAACAAACCAGTCACATTTAGTGCACAATTCTAGGAGTATCCAGATAGCTCGAATTCCATTGGTCATATATCATACAATATAGCAAATAAATGTCTAAAATGTTTATCACAATATCAGTGGGATCACCCCTCATTGTAGACAAAATTTCAACCCTTGAGAGTGCTCAGAATAAAGGTTATAACAACAATGTTAGCATGACCTGTTTGAGGCCTAATTTTAGGAGCATTTAGAAGGCTCAACTCCCTCTGCTCATATCTCCTAAAATATTGCGACCCAATATCTAAATATTCTTCCACATAATCATTGGTATTTTCTCTCAATGTGGACGATTTTGCATCTTCTGAAAGCTTACAAAAGATAAGTTATTGCAGAAATTCCAACATGACCTATTTAAAGGTGCATTCAGGAAGGTCATCTTCCTAAGATCATAATTCCTAACGTGTTGTGAACCAATATCTGAACTTTTTACCACTCTATCAGTGTGATTTACATTCAATATGAACAAATTTTCAACTTCCAATATGCCACAGAAGAAAAGTTATAACAGATATGATGGAAACATCTAAAATTTAACCTTTGTTTTACATTTCACCTATGATAGAGCCCATCTAGTCCAAATGTTGGAACCATGCTCTGATACCACTCTGAACAACCTCTGGGGTAAATTTTCATATAAAAAACATAATAGGATTAGAAATAAAATAAACATGTCAGCCATCGAAATCCATATATACGTCAGTACATTTGCACATGAAAATCAAGGGAATGGACTTTTTTTCATTAATAAATGCAATGAACCAACCGGAAATTAGACTACCACGTTCCACCCGACCATAGATTGGTTGAGCCAAGTCTATCTTTAGCAAATCACCCCCATGCCATATTCCAAGCATGAATGTGGGTCTCATAGAACACATCAATCAAAACTCATCCAAGGCTTCCAAAGGCCACCCACCTCAACCCATCAAACAGTGATTCCACCTCATGGTCGAACATCATCAAAAACCATCATCAGATTGGTCTCCATCCAAGCCTTCCAGGGCTTCCAGAGCATTTTTCCAACAAAGGCTTCCAAAACTAGTAACTCAACCCACAGCTTATACAGGGCTTCCAGAACATTTGTCCAACCAAGGCTTCCAGGACTAGTAACTTAAGCCGCCAAGGGCTTCCAGAGTGTTTGTCCAACTAGCGCTTCCAGGACTAGTAACTCAAACCAAGATTTTATAGGGCTTCTAGAGCATTTGTTCAACTAGGGATTCTAGGACTAGTAATTCAACCCAAGCTATGGAAAAATGAGAACCAAGTAAACCAAATCAATGAAAGTAAACCCACAATCACCATGGATATCTAGGAAATGGCAAGGCTAGGAAATCCACTATCGATCCAGGAAATCCTCCATGCCAATAACAAATCATAACAAAGAAACCACATGCATGTGCCATGCATTCCAAAACTAGTGAACAAATGATACATGCAACTCGGTGCCTGCAAGAAAATATGATGTAGTTTTTGAAGCCAATGCCTTCTTGCACTTTCATGCTCTTCCATTTCCTTCTTGCTCCAAGAATCCAAGTATCCCACACCCTCCAAGAGTGATCTAGGAAAACTATAAGTATCCAAGAGTATGAGAAAGAGAGAGAGAATAATGAGAGAGCTCCAAAACTGAACTGACCAAGTCTTTCCCACTAATCCTCATAAGCCTTTTTATTAATGAGGCCTCTATTTCTTCATTTTCCATTATTTTCCTTCAATTTCCTCCTCACATGCAAAATGTGACCTTTCACCTTCCTTTTCTCCTAATTTCCATTATTTTCATAAATAAATGTGCCAAAATAATTTTTTGCCTCTTTAATGCCTTGGCCATTGCCTTTGCCAATTTCCTTAGCCATAAACAACCAAATGAACACCCCCTAGGATGTCTTTCCCACCATTCACCTTGGAATATGTGTCCCATCATCCGTGGTATTTATATATTTTTACATGGAATCTGTTACAGCTACAATATGATTACATGAAGAAGATATGGATGATCTAGTGACTAAGTTGTGAGAATGAGGAAACTCTCCCCCTTTTGTAAGATAGGTCAGTCAAGAAAATAATAGAAAATGGATCAAGTGGACAAAAACCTAATATAAGTTATTATGGTATATCCACATCAAGGTAGTTTAGTCAAGATGTAAAAGTGTCATGTGGTGATTGGAAGACACCTCCAAAGTGGCATGGTCTTTTAGCTAAGGATCCACATTTCAAGCACTCCCACCTTGACATGGTTTTTTGCTCTCTAAAAGAGTATCCAAACTTTAATTCTCCTCAATATGTCCTAATTCAAAACAAACTCCAAGTATTGCACTCTCGAAGTAAGAATCTCGTAATACAACTAGTTAGCATCTTAGACAATGAGATCTTCTTGTAGTCATCCTAGGGAGGAGTGCCTTTATTCCTAGTGCATGTTACGATAATCTGGACTTATGTAGGAACAAAACAGAATACAAATCTAAACATAAACATAGATTTGAAGAAGAAATAAAACATCATGTCATTAATATCAAAGAATTGAAATATGCTTGCATACAAAATGGAAATAAACTAGCTCGAGCAATGGTAACTTATCTATAAGAAGAGATGTGGCAGACACATGCCTCTGAACCATGTTACAATGAGGCTCGAAGACCTATTTATTATTGAGAAACAATGGAAAACCCTAAAAATCCAAAAAGCTAACCCTAGGAGATGAAGCACCAAAACTATGGGTCATAACTTTGGCATACGATCTCCGTTTGGCTATCATAATACCTCATTTCGAAGATATTTAAGATGAGGCCAAAAGTGAATTGTCAAATCTATATGAAATGAGATTAGCCTCTCCGTTTTCCCAAAAAATGTCGTTTAGGGCCTCAAAACTACTCCAGAATGTTAGGAACCAAAAAAACTACCAAAAATAGTAAATTATGCTAAATTAAGGAAAACAAAGAACTGAAAGAGATAGTGTTGGGGTCCAAGTGGAATAGGTGGGTGGCCACTAATATCCACCTCAATCATCAACCATGCTAAATACAGTAAACTATGGTTGACAATGGTTGACCATGGTAACCATAGATAACTATGGTCAATCATGGTAAACCACAATGATCACCATGGTTATACTACGAATGACAATGTGTGATTATTGTTAAACCTCACCAACTATTTTTTTACTATGGTTAATTATTGTTTGACTGCAGTTGAACATGGTTGACTATGGTTGTTTATGTTGACCTTTGAAAGGTTGACTATGTTTGACTATGTCATGAAGTTGAATATTGCTAAGTACGGTAAACATAGGGTTGACCAATTTTGATCATGGTCAATTATTTAAACATTGTCTATCAAGGCTTGACTACATTTATCTAATGTGGTTGCCTATGTTCAACTATTAATATTAATCAATAATAATATGCAATTATATTTTACAAAATTTGAAGAGTGTTGATTGTCAAACATATTCAGACATAGTTTGGCAATGGTTGAACATGGTTTAATAATGATTGACTATTAATATTAATATTAAAATTAAAATAATCATGAAAAACCTAAACCTAGTAATAATAATAACCTAAAAAATTAAACTTAATAACAAACTTAAATCTAAATTTAGTAATAAAACATATTAGTTATATTAAAACCAAACCTAATTTTTTTGTAAAACCTACCCCTTTACATATTGAAACATTGAAAACATAAAAAATATCATGAAATTAGAACAATCTAATATAGTATACCTTGTACTAAATACAAAACCATTATGGTTTACCATGATTTACATTATTTTATAATCTCATATTTCCCTAAAAAAATAAAACCTTCATTGTCATATTATTATAAAATCGTTTCATATGTGTAATATATAATGATTATGATAAAATAAATATATATCTATAATATATAAAATTTGCCATATTATATTAGATTAAAACCTATAATTTTATATTTAAAAGTTAAAACTTGTCATTTAAAACATGTCATCAAATGAAAAGTTAAGTGTTACATTTATGCATCCAAAAGTCCAACAACCGTTCTAGAATATATCTACAATATATGTACATAGTAACCATTTTAGGGTGGGTTACAACTACGGTTGCAAAAGTTCACGATATATATATATATATATATATATATATATATATATATATATATATATATCTATATATATATATATATATATATATATATATATATATATATATATATATAGGCAGGAGGTTTTATTAGATGACATAAACATCAAAACTATGTCATATTATATTAACACTAAAATTTAAATCTAAATAATTTTTAGGGTGTGGTATAGCTATGGGTTCAAAAGTTCAACCGCCAAAGTTCATGGGCGTAGTGTAAATTGTAAGAAACATGTTTTAATGGGCATGGCTATTTAAATTGTAACACATATTTTAGAGTAAGAGGCACACATTAATATCAATGTTAATAGTAATATTAACATTAATGATTATACTAATATTAATATATAAACAATACTATTAATATATATTATACTAGTATTAACATATTAACATTAATATTAATATATATTATATTGATTATATAAAAATATATATATTATTTATATTACTTGTATTAAGGCTTTAAGGTAATAATATTAATAAATAATCAATAGTATTGATATTCACAAATTATGGTTTTATATATTAGTTAATAATCAAACTATTAATAGTTCATGTGGCTTAAAACATTAATAAATGATTAATTTCGACCTACTATAATTGTTAGTGTTTAATAAGATTTAAAATTATCAATTATAATAAATTAAAGTTAACCATTAATGATTATGTTAGTCACATTAACAATTTGAACTAGTTAACAAAATATATTAAATTATTACATTTAATGACATTATTACATAAATAATTATTATATGAAATTATTAACAATATATTAACCTTATTACTAATAACATTAATGTTAATATTACCTGGATGCGGGTGCATTAACTGCATGTTAATCGCATTTCATGCGACAGAGGCAGCTATCCACCCACTTGGACGGATCCGGCAGTTCGCGGTAAGTGATATCAAGGCATTTATGGTTCATTCGGCTCGAGGTCTGCAGGTAAGGGATTTAATCATGGCGCGCCTTAATCACGGCTCATTCGATTCGAGTTCTTCAGGTATTGGTAATCTGGTTTTCCTCTGTTTGTTATGCCTTCAGCACCCCTGCGCAGCTCAGGGTGTATGGAAGCCCCTCTGGCTTCTTAACCGGTCTCAATCTGCCTGTTTCTGGTATATTGATTTGGTCTTCTCTGCCGGTGTCTGGTGTATTGAGTTGGTCTTCTCCGCCTGTGTCTGGTTTATTGATTTTGTCTTCTCCGCCTGTGTCTGGTTTATTGATTTGGTCTTCTCAGCCAGTGTCTGGTCCGCTCATTGGGTTCATTCTGCCTGTGCCTGGTTTTTTCAACTGGTCTACTCCATCTGTGGCGAGTTTTGCATTTGGGTCTACCGCGCAGGGGTCTGGTCCTTGAATTGGATTCAGTCAGACTGTGTCTGGCCGCCTTACTCCCAGCTTCAGTCTCCCTGCTCACCCAAGCTGCCTGCGCATCCTGTAATGGCTCGTCGACACGGCGTCCCCTGGCGTGGTAGTAATTCAGGCTCTCATGGAGGTTCTCGAGGTCGTGGTGGCTCTGCCCCTCAACGCATCACTCCTTTAGCCTCTGCCTCTCCATCCTCTCCACCCTCTAATCATTCTCGACCCTCTCTGAATGGCTCCTTTCAAACGACCCGGTTCAAGTTCAGAAGTAGGCTCAATAAGCCTCTCATCTCAGCCACTATTACTGTTATCTTCTCGGAGGAGGAAGATGAGCTTACAAGCTCGGATGAAACCTCTAGGGCTCAGTCTCAATCTCAAAATTCAAGTGACTTTCAGGGTGACATGGCTGGAGTTGTCCTCAATGACACATCCGTGCAGCACGAGGAGGGCCTTCAGGAAGACCTTCAACCCCAGCCAGCTTCACCACAAGAGCAGATTCTTGCTTGTGAGCCAGCGCGCCTCTCTGGAAGCGTTCTAAATCTAGTTCTTCCTCCAGGAGGCAGTATGATGGAAGCTGAAGACAATGTAATGGTGACCTGGATTGGCTCCCCCAACCAGGCAAACGTGGATGCGACAAGCTCTCCTGTGCAGGTTTAAAGACTTCTGGCTCCAGTGTCATGACAACAATCTATCTTCTGACTTTTGGTACTTGTGTGAAGTTCCCATGGTTCATTATGTGCATGTCTCTGGCTTCTTTTGATATCAGCATGAAATACTACAGTCTCCAGGTCATAAGTCTGGTTTTGAATCTTTTTGTAATAGCAATTTTAAAGGACAACATTTTTGTAAGTGATCAGCTACCTCTGAAGCTTCGATCACCTATAGATCAGTTTAGTTTTTGGTCTCTCAAGCTCACTACAATTCTCGCTTCTATGACTCTCATTTTTGTAAAAGGAATGCAGTTTGCTACCTGCAATAGTCTTTTTGGCGGAGGGCAGGCTACGGCCCCCTCAGAGGTTCAATCCTCTCTGTAAATATTTTTTCCTTTTATCTTTTTAATAGAATAGTCTTTATACAGAAAAAAAAAAACATTAATGTTAATATTATAGCTTAATTGTTATTAATATTAGAAGCATTTCTAATTATGTATACTTTTATATATATTAATATATGTTTAATATTTGTATTTATAGATAATAATATATTAATAATAAACCTATTTTTATAGAGTATACTTATTAAGCTTATTTTATTAATTTTATTGTACTATATTTATTGATTGTGATTTAATATATTAGTTAATATTATATGGTTGAGTTATGCCTTAATATGTTAATTTTTATTTAAAAATATAGATTCTTAATCCTTATTATTTAGTTAATTATTTTTTTAATATTTGTATTTTTATTATAAAAATTATTAATTTTTTATTATTGTAATATTCAAAGAAACCAAACCTTCTTTATAAAAAAATCTTGAATTACTCACAAAAAAAAGTTATTTACTTTTTTATGATATAAGTATGTAAGCTAGTTATTTTTAATTAAACCTTAATTTGAAACTCGTTTGGCTATTTTTAATTACACCTTAATTTAAAACTCAAAACCTCAATTTGAAACGGATTCATGCACTGTGTTAGTTATTCTTTAACAAGTGTATTGCATTGCAATGCTATTACATTACAATTTCACAAGAAGAGTTGTAGTGTACATTGGCTAAATTCTCAGAGGAAACTTCACCCCAATATAAAACTCAAAACCTAGATTTGAAACTCGTTCATGCACTATGTGACCTATTCTTTAACAATTGTACTTCATTGCACTTCTATTCCATCACAATTTTGTAAAAAGAGTTGTAGTGTACATTAGCTAAATTCTCATAACAAACTAGACCATTGTTGCATGTCGTCATAATAATATTAAAACTTTCTTTTATTAAGGCTATTTTAAATTTATTTTATTAATAATAGAAATAGTAGTTTTATAAACTTTATTTAAAGTTTCTTGTAGTTTTAATATTTGTATTTGTGTAATTAAAAATATATTAATATTAATAATAGTATAAAATATATATTTTTAATATTAAATTAAATTTTATAAAATCTATATAAAGTTTGAGAAATACAACATTCATTGATATTTATTATACATTCAAAAAGAAAAGATGAACCAAGGTTAATTGTAATTGTCAATATTATATTTTTTATTATTATTTTTAAAGTCTAAAATGTAACTATTATAACTATTATGAACATTATTTATGAATATTAATGATAATACATAAATTTATTAATTAAATTTTATTAATGTTAATATTATAGCTTAATTTTTATTAATATTAGAATAATTTCTAACTGTGTTTAATTTTTAATATATTAATATATGTGTAATATTTGTATTTATAGATAATATTATAATAATAATAAACCTAATTTTATAGAGTATATTTATTAAGCTTATTTTATTAAGTTTATTGTACTATATTTATATTTATTGATTTTGATTTAATATATTAATTAATATTATATGCTTGATTCATGTCTTAATATGTGAATTTTTATTTAAAAATATAGATTCTTAATCCTTATTATTTTAATTAATTGTTTTTTTAATATTTGTATTTTTAATATAAAAATTATTGATTTTATTATTAATGTATTATTATTGTAATATTCAAAGAAACCAAACTTTCTTTATAAAAAATGTCCAATCACTCAGAAAAGGAGTTGTTTACTTCTAGCTTTATAATATAAGTATGTATGCTGGTTATTTTTAATTACAATTTAATTTAAAACTCAAAACCTAAATTTGAAATGATTTGGTTATTTTTAATTAAACCTTGATTTAAAAGTGAAAACTTGAAACCGATTCATGCACTATGTTAATCATTCTGTAACAAGTGTATTGCATTGCAATTCTATTACATTACAATTTTGCAAGAAGAGTTGTACGATACATTCGCTAATTCTCATAGGAAACTTCACCTCAATCTAAATTTCAAAACCTAGATTTCAAGCTCATTCCTACGCTATGTGAGCTATCTTTAACAATTGTACTACATTGCAGTTCTATTGCATTACAATTTCAAAAAAGAGTTGTAGTGTACATTAGCTAAATTCTCATAATAAATTATACCATTGTTACATGTCGTCATAAGCATATTAAACTTTCTTTTATTAAGACTATTTTAAATTTATTTTATTGATAATAGAAATAATAGTTTTATAAACTTTATTTAAAGTTTATTGTAGTTTTAATATTTGTATTTGTGTAATTAAAAATCCATTAATATTAATAATAGTATAAAAAGTATATTTTTAATATTAAACTAAAATTTATAAAATCTGTATAAAGACTAAAAAATACAACATTCACTGATATTTATATATTCAAAAAAAAGGATGAACCTAGGTTAATTGTGAATGTTGTCTGATAATTAAATTAAAACATAATATAACTTTAATTATTCACAATTTCAAGCCATATAATATAATAATAAATTTTCATCATTTTGGGCAAATTATCAGCACTTTTGTAAATATTGATGAATTGTTAAAAATTTGATTTGATTTATATGGTTTATTTTTTTGTCATAGTTTAAATTAATCATTTTAATTTGTCTAAACTTTATTTTTTATTTAATTTTTTATATAATTTAATTAAAGATAGAGGAAAAAAAATTTCTAAAAATAAAAAATTATTCAAAATATATATTAACCAAATTCTCTTAAAAGATTAAAATCCAATCTAATTAAATTAACTTATCTAAACTTTAACTTTTATTAAATCTTATATTTAACCAAATTACAGTGTTAATCTCAATGAAGTGAATGGGCAATCCTGTAAAAAATTAGTGAAACACAAAGAGATAATCACAACTTCTATTGAAAATGCAGGTGGATCTAGTCATCCATATGTCCATGTCCCACCCTCATAATTTAGAAAATGTGAAATATAATAATTACTTCAATGCAAATCCTTACATTACTTTTATCGATTCTCATGGGAATATGGGCATTCATTGCCATCGACCTCCAAGTATAGTCACAAAATACAATCTATGTGATAAGAAAAAATATTGTCTCACAATTCAATATATACATATTTTGCATTATATTTAATACAAAAACTGAAAAGTCTATATTAACCTATAAATGATTTAATGCAGAGTTGTTCACCTGGTAAAATAACCTATACCGAATATTTTCAAAACTCCAGTAAAATAAAAAATAATACAATATTTATCATTGATATTTATCATATTTATCATTGATGATAACACATTGTGCACAATTACAAAGACCAACCATTGGCAATTTGCATAATTACAAATACACATGAGAATCCCTCCCTACGTAAAACATCCCTAAGTTGCAATGAACAACCTTCAATATGAAAAACAAAACCATGCACAAAATATTATGGATTCAAAACACTCTTAAAGCTATGATACATGTTATGGATTCCTAATCTATAAAGCCAAAACCTTCAAGGAGCCAATAAAACCTAGAAATTTAACATTAAGACCCTCACAAAAGTTAAATAACACTCCACTCCAAACCATAATAAACCAAGCAACAACAATGAGACAAAACTAGTAGAACCTAGAAAAACCCTTTATCATAATTAGAATTGGAAAAGATAAATGAAAATTACAAAAGGAAAAATCTCATTTCAGAATTGAAAAGAAAATAAAAAGCCCTGATACAAAAAGGATAAACATAAGCCTAGACTGAAAAAGAGTTCGATGAATATAACAACAATGAGAAACTCTTGTCACTTCCCCTACTATTATATTGGTTAAATTTATATCATAAATAAATAAATAAATAAACCACAATCCAAAAAATTCAAGAAAGAAAAAACAGATAACAAAACAACAACCATAAAAAAAAATGCAAATCAATAAAACGAACTAGAAAAGGAAACACATGAAAATCAAGAAAGTACAAAAAAAGTTGATTGGAAAATCAAGAAAGCACAAAAAAATAAAAAAATCTCAAGAGAAAGGATTTTAAGCACAAAATCAAGAAAGTACAAAAAAATTCAATGAGCCTATTGATATAATAAAGTAAAAAATAATAGAAAAAGCAAGGAGAATAGATTTTAACCACAAAATCAAGAAAGCAAAAAGCTCATAAAAAGAAAAGATTTTAACCACAAGAAAGCACAAAATCTAATGAGCTTTCCGTTATAATAAAGCTAGGATTTTAAGCAGAAGAAAGCACAAAAGCTAATGAGCCTGTCATTATAACAAAGATAAAACCCCTGAGAGAAAAGCAAAGAGAAGAAGGATTTTGAAAACAGTAGACTATAACAGAGTCATTACAATAGCTTGTGCAGAGTTCATACAACCACTACAATTTCTTGTATGGGTTCAACGCATTCTTAAATGCCTTAGCATGTATATATTTGTTTGTTTATATGTTCATGAATTGACGTGTTTAAATGGCGATGAAATCATTCTATTGGGCTTCAGCCAGGCCTCACTGCCCATTCTTCGTCCATTCTGTGTAGCGGCGTTTATCTGGCCAAGCGATAGAATATTCTTTGAGAGTTGAGAATTAAATCCATAGTAATCAAAGGCTTGAGGGTTTAATTTCTTGATCTGTTTTGGTGATTTGGGCCTCCTTTAGTTACAAAAAGTCATTGTTGCTCAAGCAGAAATTGTTCCTTCAAGAAATCTACTATTTCAAAAACACGGCCAAGCAAATTCATAAACACTACCAAAAGATTTCAATCAAATTGTGAATCAATTCCTTCCACCATCTTCTTATCATGCAAACTAATGTTGTTGTTCAAATCTAAGGTTGTTGGGTTATCTAGTCAAAGGTATGCAAAAATTTTTTACAAATTCAATAGGCATCTGCTTTTACAAAATTAAACGAAGTTTTTATATTATTTTTTTCCCTTGGAAAGATCGTAATTTTCATTATATAAAATAAAATTACATGTTGTATATTCATAATTCATATGCTATAAGAGAGGCAAAGTGCGTATCGTAATAGAGATAAACCAGTGTAGCAAAATTGGTGCCTTATATCCACACAGGGAGGCACATATCTCTAATGAAGTTCAGTAGAATTAAAACAAAATAACTCTAACATATAGAGTGCATGATAGTTTTATATACATCTGTTAATTTAAAAGCATGTATGAATATTTACAAATGGTAGCAAAAATGAACATATAACCAAGCTCTCACTAAGCCATCTAGTCTATTATCTCCATAAACGGAAGATGGTAAAACTGGTAATGAGAGTCAACCCTTTGTTCCTGAATCATTGAAGTAACGAGAGGCCTAACCGCAGCTTCTTTGGATAATAGATCGGCAGCTAAATTTCATTCCCTATAAATATGATGGCATACAAATGAGTCAAAATGAGTGATAAGTTGGTTTGCCTCATCCAAGATCTGCCTAAGTGAAAATGCAGTATAATTTGATGTTTTATTTATCCAATCATATACAACTTTTGAGCCGCCAAGTAATTGTAGGTCTCTACAGTGTTTTTCCAGAGTGAATTGTATGAGGGATTTGGCTTTGATTAGTTCAGCGTAATCGTTTGTGCCTCTTCCCAGACCCATTTGTATTTTAAAGTAGTCGGATTCAGTTAGGTACAAGATGGAACCTCCCCCACATCTAGCCTCCCATGCAAATCCATCAAAAAGAGGCCAAGGAAGCAGGTGGTTATTGGATTCTGGGACAATTGTACATGGCTAGGGGGTATCCTCATCATCAGGGATGATGTTATAGTCAGTCATAATGTGAGCAAAAATGGAGGGCCGATGAGGGGTAATATTCTGAAAGATGAGATTATTGCGGGCTATCTAGATTGCCCAGTAGATAAGGAGGGGAAGATTTCTAGATTTAGATGGTGCCCTAGTCCACCAATTAGACCAGGCCTCCTTGATAGTCAATTCCTGCCATCTGATCTGGGAGGATAAGGACGATAAGGTTGAACTCCAGAGGTCCTTTGCGGCCTGGAAATCGAGAAAAAGGTGATCCATAGATTCATTATTGCTCATGCACAAGCAACACTAGAAAGGTCCATGTTGTGCTCGTTTAAGGAGGTTATCACCAGTGGGGATCTTATTTTTAAGGATTTTCCACATGAGAAGTCAGTTCCTAGGGGGTTCTTTGAGCTTCCACAAGTGTTTCCACCAGTGATTGATGGCTTGTGGTCTATGTGCCTCAGCTAATACAAGATAACCCTCCTTGGGAGAGTATTTTATTGACTTTGAGAGCACCCATATTATCTCATCCTCCCCTTCAACAATTCTAATATGTGCTTTTGTTAAGGTTGCTATGTAGTCAACCCATAATTGTTCCCACTACTGAGGTATGTACAGGATGCGAGCCGATTTCGAAGATTTTTGAAACATAGTGGTATGATTAGGGTTGTCAAGGTAACTAATGTGAGTAATGCCCACTGCACTGAGATGGGTTTTAAGCTCGATGGATAGCCTGTGGGAATTCCCGCATCCTATCCAGGGATCCTCCCCTATCCGCATAGCGGTGCTAGATTGTATTCTCCAAATAAGGCCAGTTTTGATGATCTCCAGAGATTTTGGCACTACCTTCAATATAAAAAATATTCCTGTGGTATATCTTAGAGGCTGTCTTAGCCAGTCCATCAAACTGTGAGGTGCAATGTATCTTGAGATGGCCACCCTTGTCCACAAGCTACTTCAAGTGATGAGGTGCCAACCAAGTTTTCCTGCTAGAGATGAGGACAAGTCCTCGAACTTCATGATGCCCCACCCTCCCCATTTCTTTGGTAGTGAGAGAGCTTCCCATTTGACCGAGGAAAATATTGTTCCAGACTATTTGCCCTTCCAGAGAAACCTATAGCATAGGGTTTGTATCCTAGAGAGTATGCCCCTAGGTATCCATGCTAATGACATCTAGTATACTGGAGTAGCCTCCAATACTACTTTTATGAGGGTTAATATGCCTGCCCTGGGTAAGTACTTGTGATACCATCCTCCATTCTCATCAGGGTAAATTTGAATCTTCTGAGAGCATATTGAATCTCATGTGGAGAGCATCATGGAACTGTCAATGTGGACTTGCTGCAGTTGACTATCATGTCAGCAACAGATTGAAACAGGGAGAAGATATTCTTCATGATAGTTAGGTCCCTATGCTTCGATTGAGGAATATCAACACATCATCCAAAAATAATAAATGTGTCAGTATGCATCTATCGATGATTTTAATCCCTCAGAGTCAGCCCTATTGTGATCTTCTTTGATGAATCTGTTGAGCCCTTCCATGATGATAAGGAAGAGTAGTGGAGATAGGGGGCATCCCTGTCTGAGGCCTCTTTCTGAGTGAAAGAAAGGAGATGCTACTCCATTTACCAGAACACTGAAAGATATATTAGTAATGCAACACATGATCCATTTGATAAATTGGAAATGGAAACCCAAGGTGTGTTAGAAGCATTCTTATATACAACCAATTTCATCTGTCAAAAGCTTTTGAGAGATCAACCTTAAGTATCATATCTTTGATTTTCTTAGTCTTAGGAGAGTGCAACACCTCCTGTGTTGTTCCAACCGCCTCATGGATCTGTCTATCTTGCAAAAAGGAAAATTGATCAGGTGAGATATGGGTGGATAGGATGGGTTGCAATCGATTGGTTATGATCTTAGCTATGATTTTATAGATACAGTTACACGAAGAAATGGGCTGAAAGTCATCATACGAGGTCAAATTATCATTTTTGGGTATGAGGGAAATGAATATAGAATTGAAAGCTTCATACATCTTGCCATTGATCCAGGTATCCTTGAAAACCTTGAGGAGGTCTGCACTAAGTGTCTCAAAGAATACCAAATAGAACTCCACTGACCAACCATATAGTCCTAGGCTCTTGTCTCTCTTGAACCATTTGAGTGTGGCATCAAGTTCTCCAAGAGTGACCACCTTAACCAGTTCGGATGCATCCTCCTAGTCCATAAAATAGGGACATAGCTATGCCACTCGAATGATTTTAGCAAGGGTGGCATTAGGGGTTTCTTTGTAAGTCTGCTTAAAGTGTGCTGATCACAAGGAAGATAGGTGTGGGAAGGTGTTTACAAAGTTTCCATTCTCATTCATGAGTTGCCATATGGTGTTGATTTATTTCGATCTGTTTGAAAATTTGTGATAAAATATCATGTTATCATCTCCCTCTAGCAGCCGAATTGCTCTGCTTCGTAGTCTCAATGATTCTTCTCTATCCTTTAATATTTTTCCCCTTTTAGCATCTAAGGATGTGAGCTTATCCTTATGTTCAGTCGAGGTAAAAACTCCTCCCTGATTATTCGGTATCCCTTAGGGTTTGGTTGTCCTGTACTCTCTTATTATGTGTCGAAATTTTGGAGATTCTCTTTCACTCTTTTAAGTTATGATCAAAAACCTCTGCTATATGCCCCCTAGCAGCAAGCGGGTGGACCTTCGAATAATCCGTGACCATACGAGCATAATGTGTATCCTTTAGCCAAGAAGAACTGAATTTGTAAGGAACCTTAGGATTATCAGTCCTCCCTTTGATTTCAAAATATATAGGTAGATGATCTGATAATCCTCCTGATCCCACCCATTGTCTACAATTAAACCCCAAGTTTAGAAGGCCTTCCTTAATAAGGAATCAGTCTAGTATTTTGGCAAGGCTGTCATCCCCAGCTCTGTTATTCCTCCAGGTGGGCTGCAACTTTGCTGATGTTATGTCCAACAGGTTGTGGGCTTCAAGGATGTTCTCAAAATAAGCTGATAGGGGATCAGATTGGGCGCAATGTCCCCATGATTCAGAGAGGCCAATGGATAAGTTTAGATCCGCTCCCAAGATTAAGTGGTCCTTTTGTAGAAAGTTAGAGCTCAGAAACTGATCCCAAAATTCAGGCCTATGATGGCATGGCCCATACACATTAATAAGCCTGATCTCAATGCCCAGGTCATCTGAGTATATATCTGCCCCCATATGCCCAGAGCATCCCTAGCTATTGAAATGGTTGATGGATCAGGTGTTATAACCCAGAGAAATTCCACCCAATCTTCCATTAGCATCGAGTGCTAGAAAGGACCATCCCAGGAACATCAATTTGAGCAAATGGGAGATGGAATCAACAGTACCCAAGGTTTCTTGAAGAAGAATTACATCGATGGATTCTTCATAGATCACTCTACGAAGTGATAATTTTTTATCAGGCCTAGTAAGCCCTATGCAACTGAATGAGAACAACTTCATGGGGGGAGGGTCGGCCAGGATGTTCGAAGCTCTAAGTTCCATGTGGATGGTGTTATGTCTCCCTGATGCAATCTCCTCTTCGGCCTGCAGCTTTGCTATGGAGAGAGAGGAAGGACGACCTCGAGGAAGTTTGGAGGGATGGGGGTTGAATCTAGGCAGATACCTAATTGATCTAGGGCCTCTAATTTCACCTTGCAACGAGTCAGGTATCTGGGGGAAGGAGGCCCAGACTCCGGAGCAGGGGTTATGTTAGACGAAAACTTTGGGAGCGAAGGTGGGGTGATAGAGACAGTGGGGGAGGGGATATGGAGGTCCTATCTAGATTTCTAATTTTAGGTCACCTTTTGTTATCCCACGAAAATATTTCGTAATTTTAGTTCAGCTTTTATCTATGTTATTATATTTTAACATGCCTTGTTCACCATAAAACCCATTTAGTTTGACGTACATTTTATTGTTTCTCACGCTTTGTTCTTCTTCACTCTCTAAATCCATCAAAACACTAGTACTTTCGCTTCTACAATTTCGTTCATTACTGTTAATTTATTTAGAATTTCGTGAATGATTTCATTTCGATTTAATCTCACCCTCTATTATCACAATAGGAATGAACGAAAAAGTCGGCATTGCTCGTATAGGAAATTGTTATTTCAAATTGTTGCTACTTAGAAACCTCACACATCTTACTGCAATATTTTCCATCGTTGAAAACCTCATTTCTTCCATCATCTTCTCGGTAGGCAAGTCTCAAACCATAAATCTCAAACCAGACCAAATGAGATCACACTACGGACCGAATTGCAAATACCCTCCTTATTCTTTACTATAATGTTTTTACAAATGGAGTACGTATTTACCAAAGTTTTCTCCATTATTAGTTAAAGTTTAGTTTTGTTTAACTCCATCTATTTTATTATATCGATATTCTCTATTCGTTTTCTTTTCCACTAAATTATTATTATGTTTGTTTCAGTTTCATTTTTTTTAACCTCATCTATTTTATTATCATTAGATGAGAAGCTCCCATCGTTTTGTTTTTTCCATTATGCTATTATTATTATGTTTTTTAATATGAAAAAATTTAACAAAAAAAAATCATGAATTCTGTTATGGTCTCTTTTATATATAAAAAAAAATGCATTTAGTTGTTATTACATATATTTTTCATTATTTATTGGTCTCTTTTATATATATAAAAAATTCATTTAGTTGTTATTATATATTTTTTTCATTATTTATTTGTTTATATATATATTTAGAGAGAGAAAGAGAGATTTGTATTTTTTATAATGATATATTTGTTTAGTTTTTATTCACTATTAAATTGCATTCAGTTGTGTTTATGATCAAATATATATTTTTGGTTTAAGGTTATATGAATTTATTAGTGTTTATAATCAAATACATATTTTTGGTGTAAGGTTATATGAGTTTACTATTTAATTTATGTTGGTTATTATTTTTATGTAAATCTTTCTCTTTCTAAATATGGAAATGTATTTTTATTAACATGCATTTAAATATTGCAGGGTTATTAATACTTTATCAAAAATATTAATGTTACAATGTATAATTCATAAAAATTGCTAGAATTTATGTCTTTATTTTTAGGTTTTAAAATTGCACTTTAAATGACATAATTGGTTGTGATTCTTTTATTAATATTATAAAATCTATTTCATGTTTATAATGTATATAAAATTGTATATTGTCACCATATATTTTTTTGAAAGAATTAGTTTAAGTTAATGCTAAGTAATGTTAAGTGAAGTATGTATTTTTTATAAAAATTTCTAGAATGTATGTTTTTACTTTTAATTTTTTAAATTGCACTTTAAATGATAGAATGGGTTGTGATTCTTTTATTAATATGGTAAAATCTTCATGTTTATGATGTATATAAAAATGTATATTGTCACCATATATTTTTGTTGAAAGAATTAGTTTCACTTAATGCTAAGTAATGTTAAGTGAAGTCAGGTTTCAAAATTAGATTTAATATTTATGTTTTAGGATTAGGGGGGAGAAATGAAGGGAGCAATGGTGACATAGAGATAGAGAGGGAGAGGGGTGAATGGGTAAGAGATGATTGAGAGAGAGTCTGAGAGACTGAAATATATTTAAGGGAGAGAGAGAGAGTTGGGGGAGGGGAAGGGGAAGAGAGAATGACAAAAAGAATGAGAGATACGAAGAGAGGGAGGCATTAAGAGAGAAAGAGTAAGAAAGGGAGAGAGGGAATGCATGCAAGAGAGATAGAGAAAGGGGGAGGGAGGGGGAGGAGGGTGTGGATATCAAGAGCGAGAGAGAGAGAGAGAGAGAGAGAGAGAGAGAGAGAGAGAGAGAGAGAGGGACATGGAGAATGAGGGGAATAGCGAGGGACGGAGGGAGAGGGCATGAGAGATAGGGAGAGTGAGCGAGTAAGAGGGAGATAAAGAGGGATAGGAGAGAGAGAGGGAAAGAAATATTGAAAGTGGGAGAGGGGAGAGAGAGAGAGCTAGTGAGAATGAGAGTGAGAGTGAGAGGAGAGGGAGGGAGAGAGGGGAAGAGATTTAGAGAGAGAGAGAGAGAGAGAGAGAGAGAGAGAGAGTGATAAGGATATAATGTCACAAAGATTATGTGATAGAGCCATTCTTAGAGTGAGAAAGACAAATATTGGGAGACAGTTAGAGAGGGAGATATCAAGAGAGAGGGAGAGCGAGTGAGAGAAAGAAATCGAAATGTAGATGAAGAGAGGGAGCTTTAGAGAGAGAAGGAGAGAGAGGGGAAGGGAGGAGGAAGTAGAAAGAGAGTGATCAAGAGAGGGCGAGAGAGAGAGTGAGGGAGAGGAATAGAGAGAGGGAGAGGGATGAAGAGAGAGAGTAACCCAAAGAATGAGAGGGTGAGATATTGGCAAAGACAGAGAGATAGAGAATGATACAATATCATAGAAAGAGTGCAAGAGACACATAGTAAGATTCATAGAGAGAAAGATTGAGAGACACTATGAGAGAGAGATATTAGGAGTGAGATAGAGAAAGGGTTACAAAGAGTGAGAGAGAGGGAGAGAGGAAAAAAGGGATGGAATGAGGGTGGGCCTATTTTCCCCTTCAACTTTCTTTCACAATATATTAATACACATTTATTATTTATTTACTATCTGAAGTAATATTCTCATTCGCATTTCTTGCAAACTCAATTTTTTAGCTAGCATCTCTCATCTTTGCTTATGAATTGCTATGATCTAACTCCCATGGAGAGAACAATGAATTTATGCTCAAACCATTCCAGTGTAAGGTTAAATATTGCGTTTGTTGAAGCTTTAAAAATTTTGTTATTTTCGACGTAGAATTTTCATAAATAATGAAGAGGACAATGGGGTTCTACTTTGTTTCAATTGATTATTGAAAATTTTAAAAAAAGAAAAAAAATATGGGGTTTCATTTTATTCATTTGTCTCTAAGTCTAATGTTGGCCTATTTTATTTTTATTTTGAATTACTTCGTGTGATTTTATTTTTATTGCGAATTACTTCCTTGATATATTATATTTGTGTTCTAATTTGTTTAAATAGATGATTTGTCATTTAAAATTAGAAAGGGAAAAAACAGGGTTTTATTTAATTTTTTATATAAATAATTCTGTTTTTAATTTCACTTCATGTAGGAAACATGGTCCTATTGGGAGGTCTATAGGTTTTTTATATAAAAAAAAATATTACTTTTTTTAATGTCCTTTGATCTATTTTATGTAAATTTATGTGGTTGAATATGTATGAGTCTCTGACAGAGGAATGGTCTAACTTGGTTAATGATTCTGTAGGTCATATATATGATTACACACCATGAAATGCCTATTGTGTGAAGATTTTCTTAGAAATTTATTTATTTTAAATCAGGGTTTCATTTGGTTTATTTTCTGTAAAAATATCTCATTGAACATGTGTGAGTCCATGGAGGAATATTTGAAGGAATCCTTTTCTAGTTATTTATTTTCCCCTTAATCATATTGAGAAGCATATTTAGGCAATTTTTGTAAATAACCCTTGAATATTTCGTGTTGAGTGACATTTATTTAAATATTTTAAAATTAATATATTACAAATATTTCTTAATGAGATCAATTCCCTTTCCACGAAGAGTTCGTTGTTGAAATTTAACATTGGTTTTTAAATTTGTTTTTTTTAACAGTTTTGTTATGCTTTATTTCCACCAAAACTTTATAGATAACACAAGGTAATTTATTGCGGAGGTGAACTGACCTAGATTTACCTTTACTCTAGATCTATCAAGTACTAAGAAGGATCAAATATTTCAACATGCAAACCATTTTTGTGGGTGAAAAACAAAAAGAACGGTTTGCAACTTGAAACATCTCATCACTCTATCTGCTTAATAGGTTTGAATTTAAGATGGATCTAGGATAGTTTTTATAGAAGATGCACTATATGAAAGTATGGATGTTTATAAAGAATGAATTGATGTCTCCTAACATTTAAAATTAATTTATATAACTATGATAATGTTAAAGGTATTGAATATAATTGTAAATTACATAAACTCTTATAAATAATATCAATAATCCTAATACATAGAAAGTAATATTCCTCATATCTTATTTTCCCACCGCATTAAATGGTGAACAAAATGCGAAAACTAATACAAAATTTTCGATAATATTGTTTAGTTTTCAATAACCTTCATAAATTTTAAAATTTGTATTTTATTACTTTAATATTATAATTCCTTCAATATTCATGACTTTTGGATTGGATTAAATGACCAAAATTATAGTTCAAATAACAACTTAAACAATTAAAAAAATATTTTATTTACCTAAAATTTATGAAAAACGTCGAAAATGTAGATGCTAATTGTTTTAGAGAAGAGGCATAAAATAGAAGGTTTTGTTTGGTATTATATTATTTTGTGGTAATATAAATATATTTCAACACAAAATTCATCCTTTAAAAAGAGTGTCACAATTTAATTTTTATCTCGATATTTCAACTACACTAGATTTATTGCTAGTTGAAAACAACATAGTAACAGTTAACCTTTATTTACCTCAAAGAATAGCTACATTGCACAATATAGGCCAAGACGCATGTTTTCCTCTCTAGTCATCCCTCTAAATTTTTATCTAATATAGATAGATATATGATTGGTATATTATCTCCCTTTACAACTTTTGTTGCTAGCGGGTGGATATATTGTGACAACACATAATTAGTGGCCACTCAGTTCAAAGATATATAGTTTCCTAGAAGTTTGACACTGCTCATAAAATTGTGTTTTTCATTATTCTTGGTGGAATAAAGCATATCAGTGGACATGAAACCACTGTTTAACAAGTTACTAGCACACCAAATAATTTTTAATAACCACTCTATATCTCAACAAGTGTCTTCTAAATTTTCAATGATGTTATATCTTATTTCCGTCCATAGCTATATGAATATGAAACTGTACATATTATGTTACAATTCATGGAGTGAAATAATCACATATGTAGCTAAAGGCTAGACCAAAATATGTTTTATATAGAGACATAAATGGTCATAATACCTACACATCTAATACCTACAAATCTCCCTTATACGAGATTTAGAGCATCATTCATACAATCGGTACAATTTAATATCTAATTCCATTTATTGATATTACCTTTGGGATGTTTTTATAAAAAACAATTGAAAGGTTGTTAATCTCATATGTTCTTATTGTTTCATTTATCCATACTTCGATCATTAGTAATGTCATAAATTAAACTATAAACTGGTCGGCTCTTATATATGATAGATGTTTGTTAGTCTATATCTTGGTTTCTTTAAAGTGCAAGAGAAAGTTTTAAATTTTTTTTATGTCGTATTTTTCTAAGCTTCCAAAAAAACATGTTTAGTCTCAAGCATTATTTAAATAAAAATTTAATATCTAATTCCATTTATTGATATTAGCTTTTGGGATGCTTTTATGAAAAACAATTGAAAGGTTGTTAATCTCATATGTTCTTATTGTTTCATTTATCCATACTTCAGTTATTAATAATATATAAATTGGTCAGCTCTTATATATGATAGATGTTTGTTAGTCTATACCTTGGTTTCTTTAAAGTGCAAGAGAAAATTTTATTTTTATTCTAGTGTCGTATTTTTCTAAGATTCCAAAAAAACATGTTTAGTCTCAAGCATTATTTAAATAAAAGTTTCTTAAAAGCTTAAATTTAATTTATAAATTTTATCGGAACTTCCTTTTTTTGTGAACTTAGGCATTACTACTTTCTATATTACGGTATCAAAGTTTCTTACATCTTTCTTATGTTTAAGGTGGCTAGCCTGCCCGCAGGAAACTAGGCAGCCACCTGTCAGCATTATATCCAGACCAAAATTTGAAAATGTTCATATCCTTGGTTCTATCATATCTATTCTTTCTAACTCTACTAATTATTCTATTTATTAGTCTATAATAAAACATCCAGAAATAGTTCTTTTACTACAGTACTTCAAACAAAACTATCTGAGAAACCTACTTCATCAGTCCTCATCTGAAGAGTTAACTGGGGTGGGCACCATGGAACTTGTACAAGGAGTCACGTTCTTATGCTCCAAAACCCATTTCATCTCTAGCAACATTTGTTCCATTTTTCCCAGAATTTGATTATTGTGCGAGGCTTGGGTCCGGACCTTAGCAATTTCCTTCAGGAGTGTCGACTTTATATTTTCCAATTCTTCTTATGTTTGACTCCTTAGCTGCTCCTCCCTCTGCTTCCTTTCCTCCTCCTCTTCCTCTCAGACTACCTGGTTCATTTCCATAGCATGGGCTACTATGTGCTTCATGAACCAATAATGTTGGATCAACTTATTAAACAGAGAATTGCGGCTCCGAGTGTTTCCTAGATCTGGTATTAAATCCTCCCATTCACCCAGTGGAATCTCCTTGTTCGAGCTGATGGATCTTAGCTCCCATTCCCACTGATTTATCTGTTCCCAGGTTTCGGGGGAATTACCTACCATGTAAGGATTTATCATAACATTCTCTGCTCAGCCTCTGGTTTCCTTCCACGCCGCTTCAGGTTACTACTCGATCCTTCTTCCTGGGTCTGAACTTGTTTCTCTTTCTTCGAAGCCATATTGTTGCTTGCCTAGAACCTGTTCTTGATTGTGCCTTGCCTATCTATCAAGACAAGAGACGACAAGTCAGTAACTCTGTTAAGGATTTCTACTTCAACCCACTCCCTTACCTGCCTTGCATTAATCTGGTAATCCCAAATTCTCTTATGATAAGAGGTCCCGGACCACTCTGTGACCTGCCCCGCAAGTCGGATCTTTTCTTTCCCTCCATTCTCTGCTTCTCTATACTTTCCTCGATGCCCCTCTTGATGGTTTTCCATGTGATTAGCCGTACTAACTCTTTTCCCCGACTGGCTGCGGAAACTGCTTTCCCACCTTTCTTCCGGTGGAGTTCTACTCTTGGCCTCTCTTGAAATGCCTGTATGCCAGAGAGTATCATGGTTCCTGTGACTAGAAAGAGTCCTTAATCTTCCAGACTTAGCTACCCTCCCCATCCTATAGCCTTTCTTGGGCTTAGGTTTTTCCTTCTTTAGAGAACCAGAGTTCTTTCTTCTCGGGACCCCAGCACTACTGGTGGAGTAAAGATGTTTCTTCCCATATCTGGGAATGCCTATAACCTGCCTACATCTACCTTTCGACTTCATTTTCATGGACATCTCTAAGGAATAACAGAAATTCCTACATCTATCTATCTCTAGAGCATCAGGATAGGAGACTGAATTTACATACCACCTTTCCTCACCTGTACCAGAGCTATAGTCTGAACTCTGCGCCTTATTGCCACCTTTCATCGTTCACTCCTTCTGCGTGTTTTGTTGCATGTAAAAGCATGAGGCCACCACAGGCCCACGGTTGTATAATCCCCTCCTTCCTTCCGTCCTTATTGCCAATTGTCCTTTTTCTTTCCTCGCTCTCATCCCCGAGTCCTTTCCTTGGGATTTGTCTCTACCTGTCTGACTGCCTTTACTCGTCATAACTACTACATTCTCTCGGCTCCTCCTATCGTACCCTTTCTATACTACCATTGCCACTTTCCATCCCTTCGCATCCTCTTGACCTATTATACCAATCTAAATCTCAGTTACATATAATTAGTGATTCCACACACACATGCACACATTTATTTTCTTATCATTCTATTATCTCATGAATGTTTATAAAAAATTTATCCCCTATTTCTATCATTCCATTCAAATTTTTAGTCATTAAAATTTTCAATATGTATCATTCTTTATAAACTAGTGATCTCTCTTGCATGGCTATAGATTTTTTTTTCTTTTTTTTGTGAATCTAAGAAGTTCCATTATATCATAATATTACATCCGTTTATAAAATTTTCCAAAATTATACCATCCTCACTCATACCATATTTGTTTGCCACTAGGTAATTACCAAAAAATATAGCCAATTTCCTTGGGAGGAACTAAGTCCTCAATTCCAAGTGTGTGGGCTATATTGAGGTCTAGGGCCTCACCATGGTCTAAATCCCCCACAAGTTGTCTTTCCTGTTGACCCCTCTCTCAAATTCCACTTCTAGGTCTACCACATTGATGATCCATTGCACTCCAAGCTATATGACAATACTTCGTGCAAACCAAAAAATTATTTCCATAACAATAAACATCAATACACCCAGAAAGAATAACCCCAGAACCCAAATTTGTACCTCCTAGACATATATAGGGGGTGAGGTCTAACATTCACAAGATGAGAGGTTAATCGTGCCCTCTCTCTCTAGATAGGCACACACAAACCTCCATCAAACCACCAAAAACTTGAGGTCCTTTGAGGACAAGGAGAACCCAATGTCGCTAGACCAACCAAATTATAGTGTTAACCTCACTAGCCGATGAAGATTGTCAAAATCTGAAGAGAATGGGAATCATGTAAAAGATTAATGAAACACAAAGGGAGAATAACAACTGCTATTGAAAATGCACGTGGATCCAGTCATCCATATGTCCATGTTCCATCCTCATAATTTAGAAAATGGGCAAGATAATAATTACTTCAATGCAAATGCTTACATTACCTTTATCAATTCTCATGAGAATATGGGAATCCATTAAGATCGACTTGTAAGTACAGTCACAAAATACAATCTATGTCATCAGAAAAAAAGATTGTCTCACAATACAAAATAATACAATATTTACATTGATATTTATCATGTTTATCATTGATGGTAACATATCGTGCACAATTACAAACACCAGCCATTTGCAATCTGCACAATTGCAAAGACACATGAGAATCCCTCACTATGTAAAACATCCCTAAATTGCAATGAACAACCTTCAATATGCAAAACAAAACCATGCACAAAATCATATGGATTCATAACACTTTTAAAGCTATGATACATGTTATGGATTCCTAATCTAAAAGCCAAAACCTTCAACGAGCTATTAAAACCTAGAAAGTTAACATTAAAGCCCTCACAAAAAAAAAATAACGCTCCTCTTCAAACAATAATAAACCAATCAACAACAACGAGACCAAACTAGTAGAACCTAGAAAAACCCTTTATCATAATAAGAATTGGAAAAGATAAATGAAAATTGCAAAAGGAAAACTCTTATTTCATAATTGAAAAGAAAATAAAAAGTGTTGATGCAAAAAGGATAAACAGAAGCTTGGACTAAAGAAGAGTTCCATGAATATAACAACAATGAGAAACTCATGTCACTTCCCCTACTTTTTTCCAAAAAAAATCAAATATTTTAAACAACCATGTTTCAAAATGTAATATAGCCCACTACTGTAGCTTTTATAAAGAAAGAACTTGACACCATTTCATTTGGACGTTCGAAAAAAACCCATTTAAAAAAATATAATGTAACCCACTACCATATGGTTCAAAAAAAATGCAGCCACATTTCATCATTTTTTTGTTTTAGAATGAACCACTTTTGGCACCATTTAAATTGAAAGTCAAACACATTTCAAAAAGTATAATGTTCATCATTTTTTTGATTTAGAATGAAGCTATGTTTGGCACCATTTAAATTGAAAGTCAAACACATTTCAATAAATATAATGTAAGCTACTACTATATGGTTCAAAAAGAATGCAGCCACGTTTCATCATTTCATCATTTTTCTAGTTTAGGATGAAGACAGGTTTGACACCATTTAAATCGAATGTCAAGCTAGGATGAAGCCAGGTTTGACGCCATTTAAATCAAATGTCAAGCTAGGATGAAGCCAGGGTTGACACCATTTAAATCTAATGTCAAGCTAATTAGAATGTAACGGAGTAGCCAAGTTTTAATATTTTTTTTTCATTTTGAAATTCATTTTTCTCTAATCTTGATAAGGGTTTTCATTTTTCTCTATTTCTTATAATTCGTGATAAGTAATAGGCACATTAACTTTTTAATCATCATTTGGTAAAAAACTAGTTTAAACAAAGTTCAAACACCTTATTTAGATATACAAGAAAGTTAGCAGTTACAATTCCATTAGTTGGTGTAGTGGGGACCATAAGAATATGTTGGTATCTTTCAATTTAAACCATAATCTCAAAATTATTAATTAAAAAAATGATTAAAATGGCCAATTCCAATAAGAGGAGGCATATTGGTATAAAAATTAAAAATTTCAAATTTCAATATAAAAATTAAAATTATTAATATAGAATAACATAAATTAAATAATAATAATGATTAGCATACTACTTAAAAAAATAAATAATACTTTTATGGTAAGTTGTATTTTTTTTATATATTTGAAAAATATATCTTATTTATTTTCTTGATATTTGACAAATTGAAACAAAAATATAAAAAAATAATCAATAAATAAATTTTATATATGTTATATCTACAGATATATATTTAAATGAATAAAAATTATATTGGTTATATTTATATCATAAATAAATAAATAAATTAAAACCAAAACCAGAGTCAAAGAAAAAAACAGATAACCAAACAACAACCTTCCCAAAAAAAGAAGCAACTGAAAATAAAACTAACCAAAAAAAGAAGCAACTGAAAATCAGGAAAGCACACTAGGAAAATCAAGAAAGCACGAAAAAAAATCGAAAAAGCTCACAAGAAAGAATTCTAAACACAGAATCAAGAAAGCGCAAAAAAAAGACGATGAGCTTGCTGTTATAATAAAGCAAAAAAGCTCATAAAAAGCAAGGAGAAAGGATTATAATCACAAGAAAGCAAAAAGCTCAGAAAAAGCAAAGATTTTAACCACGCGCAAAGAAAGCGCAACCTTGAGAGAAAAGCAAAGAGAGTAGGATTCTGAAAACTATACAACCCGTACAATTGCTTGTATGTGTTCTGAAATCTATTGTAATGGCGTTGACGCGTATGCGTTGTGTGTTTAAATGGGGATGAAACCTTTGGGCTTCAGCGAGGCCTCACAGCTCGTTCTTCGTCCATTCTGTGACCAGGCAGCGATAGAATATTCTTTAAGAGTCAAATTGCTTAATCTGTTTCGGTGATCAGGCCCTATGTTACAATACGTCGTTGTTGTTCAAGGGAAATTGGTCCTTCACGAAATCTACTATTTCAAATACTGTTAAGCGAATTCATAAACACTGCCAAACGATTTCGATCAAATTGTGACTCAATTCCTTCCACCATCTTCTTATTGCTCCAAATTTATGCTCTGTTATTCAAATGTAAGGTTGTTGTGTTATCCAGTCAAAGGTATGTAAATTGTTTTGACAAATTCAATGCAGTTTGTATATTATTATTTTCAGTGTAATTTTGTTTAACCCTATTTAATTTTATTATATTGAGACTCAGGAGTTGTTACTGGCATCTATGAAACCCATTTAGTTTGAGGTAATTTTATTGTTACTCACGTTTTGTTCTGCTCCACTCTCTAATCCATGAAAACAATAGTCCTTTCATTTCTACAATCTCGTTCATTACTGCTAATTTCGGGAAGGAATGAACGAAAAAATCGGCTTTGCTCGTTCAAGGAATACTGGTAAGCAAGTTGGAAACCGTCCATATCTTCTCAGTACCCAAGTCTCAAACCAGACCAAATAAGATCACACTACGGCCAGAATTGCAGACTCTCCTAGACTTTATTAAATTGCTTTTACAAATGGAGTACGTATTTAGAGGATTAAATAATTTCTCCATTTTTAGTCATTATTAGTTTAAATTTAATTTTGTTTAACTCCATCTATTTTATTATATCGAGATTCTTTATTAGTTTTTTTTTCCACTAAATTTTTTTTCAGTGTCGTTTTGTTTAACCTAGTCTATTTTATTATCGCTAATGAGATGCTCCCCTAGTTTTGCTTTTCCATTAGATTATTATTATTATATTTTTTAATATGAAAAAATTAAAGAGAAAAAGTCCTGAATTCTTTTATGTTCTCTTTTATATGTAAAAAAAATACATTTATTTCACATTATATATATTCTTCATTATTTACTCGTTTATATATATATATATATTATAAATTATATTTTTTATAATCATAAATTTGTTTATTTGTTTTTTATTATAAAGGGGCACTCAGTTGTCATTATGATCAAATATATATTTTTGGTGTAAGGTTATATGAATTTATTATTTAATTTATGTTGGTTATTATTTTTAAATAAATCTTCTCTTTCTAAATATGGAAATCTATTTTTATTTAACATGCATTTCAATATTGCAGGGTTATTATTACTTTATCAAAAATACTAATGTTACAATGTATTTTTTATAAAAATTGCTAGAATTTATGTCTTTATTTTTAGGTTTTAAAATTTCAGTTTAAATGGCATAATCGAGTATGATTCTTTTATTAATATTATAAAATCCATTTCATGTTTATAATGTATATAAAATTGTATATTTTCACCATATATTTTGGTTGAAAGAATTAGTTTGAGTTAATGCTAAGTAATGTTCAGTGAAGTATGTATTTTTTATCAAAATTGCTAGAATGCATGTTTCAATTTTTAATTTTTTAAATTGCACTTTAAATGAAACAATGGGTTGTGATTCTTTTATTAATATTGTAAAATCTTCATCCTTATGGTGTATATAAAAATGTATAGTGCCACCATATATTTTTGTTGAAAGAATTAGTTTCACTTAATGCTAAGTAATGTTAAGTGAAGTCAGGTTTCAAAATTAGATTTAAGATTTAAGTTTTAGGCTTAGGGGGGAGAGAAGGAGGGAGTGATGGTGACATAATGATAGAGAGGGAGAGGGATGAATGGGTAAGATATGACTGAGAGAGAGTCTAAGAGATTGAAATATATTTAAGGGGGAGAGAGAGAGTCGGGGGACGGGAAGGGGCAGAGAGAATGAGAGAAAGAATGAGAGATAAGAAGAGAGAGAGGTATTAAGAGAGAAAGAGTAAGAAAGGGAGAGAGGGAATGAGTGCAAGAGACATAGATAAAGGGGGAGAGAGAAGGAGGGCGAGGGTGGATATCAAGAGAGAGAGAGAGAGGGAGGGCGCAGGTGGATATCAAGAGAGACAGATAGACAGACAGACATGGAGAATGAGAGGGACCAAGAGTGAGAGATGGAGGGAGAGGGCATGAGAGATAGGGAGAGCAAATGAGGAGGAGGGAGATAGAGAGGGAAAGAAAGATTGAGAGTGGGAGAGGGGAGAGAGAGAGAGGTAGTGAGAATGAGAGTGAGAATGAGAGGAGAAGGAGGGAGAGAGGGGAAGATATATATATATATATATATATATATATATATATATATATATATATATATATATATATATATATATATATATATAGAGAGAGAGAGAGAGAGAGAGAGAGAGAGAGAGAGAGAGAGAGAGAGAGAGAGAGAAGGATATAATGGTTAGAGAGATTATGTGAGAGAGTCATTCTTAGAGTGAGAAAGAGAAATAGTGGGAGACAGTGAGAGAGGGAGATATCAAGAGAGAGGGAGAGCAAGTGAGAGAAAGAAATTGAGATATAGATGGAGGGAGGGAAAGAGAGAGAAGGAGTGAGTGGGGAAGGGAGGAGGAAGTAGAAAGGGAGTAAGCAAGAGAGAGAGGGAAAGAGGGAGAGGGGGGAAGAGAGAGTAAGATAGAGGGGAAGAGAGAGTAAGATAGAGAATGAGAGGCTGAGAGATACAGAGAGAGAGAGAGAGAGAGAGAATGATACAATATCAGGAAGAGAGAGTAAGATAAAGAATGAGAGGGTGAGAGATTCACACAGAGAGAGAGAGAGAGAGAGAGAGAGAGAGAGAGAGAGAGAGAACGAGAGAATGAAACAATATCATAAAGAGAGAGTGAGAGACACACAGTAAGATTCATAGAGAGCGATTGAGAGACACTATGAGAGAGAGAAATAGCATGAGTGAGATAGAGCAAGAGTTACAGAGAGTGAGAGAGGGAAAAAGGATGGAAAGAGGGAGGGCTTATTTTAACCTTCAACTTTATTTCACAATATATTCATACACATTCAGGATTTATTTACTATCTGAAGTAATATTCTCATTCACATTTATTGCAAACTAGATTTTTGAGCTGACATCTCTCATCTTTTCTCATGAATTTCTATGACCAAACTCCCATGGAGAGAACAACGAATTTATGCTTAAACCATTCCAATGTAAGTTTAAATATTGGGTTTCTTGAGCTTTAAAATTTTTGTTGTTTTCCATATAGAATTTTCACAAATAATGAAGAGGACAATGGGGTTCTATTTGTTTCAGTCGATTATTGAAAAATTTAAACAACAAGAAAAAATCATGGGGTTTCATTTTATTCATTTGTCTTTAAGTCTAATGTTTTCTGATTTTATTTGTATTGCAAATCACTTCTTGTGATTTTATTTTTATTGCAAATTACTTCCTTGATATATTATATTTGTGTTCTAATTTGTTTTAATAGATGGTTGATCATTTAAAATTAGAAAGGGAAAAAACATGGTTTTTTAAAAAGAAAAATTGTTTATAAATAATTTCGTTTTTAATTTCACTTTGTGTAGGAAACATGGTCCTATTGGGGGGTATATAGTTTTTTTATTAAAAAAAAATTACTTTTTTTAATGTCCTTTGATCTATTTTATGTAAATTTATGTGGTTGAATATGTATGAGTCTTTGAATGCTCTAACTTGGTTAATGATTATCTAGGTCATATATATGCTTACACACTATGAAATGCCTATTGTGTGAAGCTTTTCTTAGAAATTTATTTATTTTAATTCAAGGTTTCATTTGGGTTATTTTATGCAAAATTATCTCATTGAACATGTGTGAGTGTGTGGAGGAATATTTGAAGGAATCCTTTTCTAGTTATTTCATTTTCTCTTAATTATACCGCGAAGCATATTTAGGCCAATTTTGTAAATAACCCTTGAAGATTTCTTGTTAAGTGACATTTATTTATATATTGTAAAATTAATATATTACAAATATTTTTTAATGATAACGATTCCCTTTCCACGAAGAGTTCGTTGTTGAAATTTAACATTGGTTTTTGAATTAGTTTTTTTGAATAGTTTTGTTGTGCTTTATTTCCACCTTAAATTTATAGATAACACAAGGTAATTTATTGTGGAGGTGAACCAACATAGATCTATCTTTACTTTAGATCTATCAAGTACTAATAGGGATCAAATATTTCAACGTGCAAACCTCTTTTGTGGGTGAAAAACTCAAAGAAAGGTTTGCAACTTGAAATATCTTATCACTCTATCTGCTTAATAGATTTGAATTTAAGATAGATCTAGGATAGTTTTTATAGAAGATGCATTATAAGGAAAGTATGGATGTTTATAAAGAATGAATTGATGTCTCCTAACATTTAAAATTAATTTATATCACTATGATAATGTTAAAGGTGTTGAATATAATTGTAAATCACATAAACTCATATAAATAATATCAATAATCCTGATACATACATAGAAAGTAATGTTCCTCATATTTTCTTTGCACACCACATTAAATGGTGAACAAAATGCAAAAACTAATGTGAAATTTTAGATAATATTGTTTAGTTTTCAGTAACCTTTATAAATTTATATTTTATATTTTAAAATTATAATTCCTTCAATATTTATGACTTTTGGATTGGATTAAATGATCAAAATTATTGTTCAAATAACAATTTAAACAATTAAGATAATATTTTATTTACCTAAAATTGATCAAAAACGTCGAAAATGTAGATGTTAATTGTTTAGAAGAGGCATAAAATAAAAGGTTTTGTTTGGTATTATGCATTTTGTAGTAATATAAATATATTTCAACACAAAATTCATCCCTTAAAAAGAGTGTCACAATTTAATTTTTATGTTGATATTTTGACTACACTAGATTTATGGCTAGTTTAAAACAACATAGTAACAATTAACTTTTATTTACCTCAAAGAATCCCTACATTTCACAATCTAGGGCAAGATGCATGTTTTCCTCTTTACTCACCCCTCTACATTTTTATCTAATATAGATAGATATATGATTGGTATATTCTCTCCCTTTACAACTTCTGTTGCTAGCAGGTGGATATATTGTGACAACACATAATTAGTGGCCATTGAGTTTAAAGATCTATAGTTTCCCAAAAGTTTGACACCGCTCATAAAATTGTGTTTTTCATTATTCCTGGTGGAATCAAGCATATTAGTAGACATGAAAGTACCAGTTAACAGGTTACTAGCACACCAAATAATTTTTAATAACCTCTCTATATCTCAACAAGGATCTTCTAAATTTTCGATGATGGTATATCTTCTTTCTATACATAGCTATATGAATATGAAATTGTACATATTAGTGTTACAATTCATGGAGTGAAATAATCACATATGTAGCTAAAGGCTAGACCAAAATATGTTTCAGACAAGACATAAACAGTCATAATACCTAGACATATCCCTTATACAGGGATTTAGAGCATCATTCAAACAATCAGTACAATTTAATATCTAATTTCATTTATTGATGTTACCTCTTGGGACGTTTTTATAAAAAACAATTGAAAGGTTGTTAATCTCATATGTTCTTATTTTTTCATTTATCCATACTTCGGTCATTAATAATGTCATAAATTAAACTAGAAATTGGTTGGTTCTTATATACGATAGATGTATGTTAGTCTAAATCTTGGTTTCTTTAAAGTGCAAGAGAAATTTTTATTTTTTTTAGTGTCGTATTTGTCTAAGCTTCCAAAAAAACATGTTTATTCTGAACCATTATTTAAATAAAGATTTAATATCTAATTCCATTTATTGATATTACCTTTTGGGATGTTTTTATGAAAAACAATTGATAGGTTGTTAATCTCATATGTTCTTATTGTTTCATTTATTCATACTTCAGTTATTAATAATGTCATAAATTAAACTAGAAATTGGTCGGTTCGTATATATGATAGATGCTTGTTAGTCTATATCTTGGTTTCTTTAAAGTGCAAGAGAATTTTATTTTTTCTTAGTTTTGTATTTTTCTAAGCTTCCAAAAAAACATGTTTAGTCTCAATAATTATTTAAATAAAAAATTCTTAAAAGCATAAATTTAATTTATAAATTTTATCAGAACTTTAATGTAATTGTGGAAATTGTGTTTAAATTCTCATGTATTAACTATAATTTTTCTTCATTATCATGTATTCACTATAATTGTGTAAATTGTGTTTAAATTAACATGTATTCACTATAATTGAGAATGCATTTTTCTTCAAATATATTATACCAATCTATCTAAAAGTTACATATAATCAGTCAGTACGCACACACACACACACACACACACACACATATATTATTTTAAATACTTATGTTTTTTGCTTTATACTAATGCAAAATTCAAGTAAAATATGATAGAAAACCTTTCATCAGTCAGTCCACACACACACACACATACACACACACACACATATAGATATATATATTATCTTAAATACTTATGTTTTTTCTTTATACTAATGCAAAATTCAAGTAAAATATGATAGAAAACCTTTCATCATTTATTTTCTTATCATTCTCTTATCTGATGAATGTTTGTAACAAATTTAGCCCTATATCTCTATGAATCTAAGAAGTTCCATTATATAATAATATTACATCCATTTATAAAATTTTCCAAAACTATACCATCCTCATAACATATTTTTTTTCCACTATGTAATTACAAAAAAGTATATCCAATTTCCTTGGGAGGAACTAAGTCCTCGATTCCAAGTGTGTGGGCTAGATTGAGGTCTAGGGCCTCACCATGGCCTGAATCTCCCACAAGGTGTCTTTCCTATCAAGCCCTCTCTCAAATTATACTTCTAGGTATACCTCGTTTATGAGCCATTGCACTCCAAACTATATGACAATACTTCCTGCATATCGAAAAACTATTTCCATAACAATAAACATCAATACACCCAGATAGAATACCCCCAGAACATAAATATGTACCTCCTAGACATACATAGGGGCGGGGCCTAACATTCAGAATATGAGAGGTTAATCATGCCCTCTCTCTCTATAGAGGCACACCCAATCCTCCATCAAACCACCAAAAACTTGAGGTCCTTTGAGAACAAGGAGAACCCAATGTCGCTAGACCAACCTATGCATTCTAGTCCACCAACTAACAAAATCGGTCCCATCACCAGAAAATATACCCAAGGATAAAACAAAACCCTTTAAATAACCAAAATGTTGATCAATAAAAGGAAAGAGCGAATGACCATGGTTAATTAAGAATAAGGCCAAGACTGGCGAACTATGGTAGTTCCTAGTCCCCGTAAAGACTAACACAGAGTTGATGACAACAATACATAAATAGTGAACTTAGCTTAGCGATGTAAAAGGCAACGCCATACCCATATCTGCAGAAGTCACCATAACATATTTCATTGTTTCTCTAGTGTGTATCAAGCGACCAGAAAAACTATTTTTTCTACCCCCTAGTGTTGTAAATCCACAAGGAAATTTCTTGTAAAAGTGTCGAAGGGGTGCTTTTACTGGAAAATCTTGGAATCGTCCTAGACTCACCTCGTACCAGGGAAACTTGACCATCATAAAACCTCCTTCAAGACATTACAGTAGGTAATATTACCCATATTAATGCTTAGTTGATACCTAGCTCGAGCATGTAAAGCGATAAGTTCCATGCTTGAACCAACATCGCTACTACCACCCCCATCATCCTATTGCAAGTAACAAAAATTCCTCTCATTAATTAGCATAAATTTACATGCGATTTCATGATTGGGTAGTGTCATGCCACCCAGCGTTAACTATAATTAAGGTTAAATGGGTGGCAGGCACCTCCTTGAACCTCACTTCATGAAGTTTTTTCAACCCCAATTGGAGGTTATAAATGCTTATTACTTGAATGTCTATTTGTATCTTAATTATTGATTTAAATCTAAAAAAGCTTAAGGGGAGCCCCTATTGGGGAAAGGTAGAATGAGGAAAGTGGCATGTAAGCAGATGGTGAAGATTTATAACACATTTGACATTTTTTATCTACATCACACTTATTGAATTTTCAGGCTTCCAACATAATCCTTTATTATGAAGGTATACTTTGGTAACTAATCATATGTGAAATTTTTTTCTTTTAATATATTTGGATGAGAGTGGGATGCATTAAATTTATACATTGCAAACAACATTGATTGGATGATGTTATGTATTAAACGATGGAAAAAATAAATTGGTGGTAACTTATCATGGCACGGTGTGGTTACATTGGTCAATGACGTTAAACGTGAGAGAGACACCAATAATACAAAGATGAAAATTTATTTAGAGAATGGTTTAAAAGATAAACAAGTAAGCATATCTCCCAATACTATTTAGTTTTTTAATATTATATTGATTTATATGTCATGTCGTTTTCTTAATTTGAATAATTTCTAGGTATAAATATTATTACCAATTGAGAATGCATTTTTTGCATGTGTGACATTACACAATTGAAACACTATGAGGCTATGTGGTGTAATGGCCACAAATTTCACATCAAAAAGATGGATAAAAATATGAAAACTTCTAATAGTATGATTTTCAAAGTATTTCAAGTCATTAATGTTTCCTCTAGAAGTGACAGACATCCAAAAGTCTCTAAAAATCAATACAGGTATTTGGAAGATATAATTGAGTGTGACTTTAAATCCTTCAAAACAATCTTTTTAGATGTGAAATGGTAAAAGCTACAAATGAATAAATGTGATCTTAGTAGAACTACTTTTGAACATGTTAACAGACTTACCATGGTTAATACAAGGAATATTGAGATTCCATGTGATTTTGGAAGCTCATATGGTAGCTCCAACGGACTCCCCCCCGGCTCGCATCACTCTCAATTCCCAAATACATAATTTGTCTATTAAAATAAAAATGTAGGTGGAATCCTTAGAAATACATCACACAATTTTAGAAAACAATGGTACAGTTCAAATTACAACATAAATGAAGATAATATAAATGCCTTAGACATTCTATGTTATACAACATTCTTTCTAGTGTCCCTAGCAAAGACAATATAGCTCCTTCTAAATCCTAGCTAGAGCATTTACCATCTACAATTTTTGGCCAACAATATTGTAGCCTATCAAGGCATCTCACCAAGCTCTCCTAGATGCATAAAAGGTTCCACTACAAGCTAGAACCAAACCAACAATATCACAGTTCGAAAATTTTCTCTCATAGAAAAAGTCCTCAACGAGATTTATCTAAACTTGCATGACACAAGCTCCATTAGCATTAAGTGCTCCAGTTATTTTCTAAGGTTTCATCTCACAAACCTTAGGCCATGCAAAATGTTAATGCTTGTGCTCAGATACTTCTCTTAATTTTATCTCACACAAACCCTAGTTCCCAACAATCTACCCAAGCTTTAACCCTTGTGTTAGAAAAAAAAGGGCTACTGTAACAACCTCGGGGGTAAATTTGCATATAAAAAAACATAATAGGAAGAGAAATACAACAAACATATCAGCCATCAAAATCCATATATACATCAGTACATTTGCACATGAAAATCAAGGGAATGGATTTTTTTCATTAATAAATGTAATGAACCAACCGGATATGGGACTACCATGTTCCACCAGACCATAGATTGGTTGAGCTAAGTCTCTCTTCATCCAATCACCCTCGTGCCATATTCCAAGCATGAATGTGGGATCTCATAGAACACATCAATCAAAACTCATCCAGAGCTTCTAGAGGCCACCCACCTCAACCAATCAAACAATGATTCCCGGTCGGACATCACCAAAAACCATCATAAAATTGGTCTCAATCCAAGCCTTCCAGTGCTTCTAGAGTGTTTGTCCAACCAAGTATTCCAGAACTAGTAACCCAACCCACAGCTTATACAGGCTTCTAGACCATTTGTCCAACCAAGGCTTCTAAGACTAGTAACTCCACCTGCCAAAGGCTTCCAGACCATTTGTCCAACCAGAGCTTCCAGGTATAGTAACTCAACCCAAGTTGTTACAGGGCTTCAAGAGCATTTGTTCAACCAAGGCTTCCAGGACTAGTAACTCAACCCAAGCAATGGAAAAATAAGAACCAACCAAAACAAAGCAATGAAAGTAAACCCACAATCACCATGGCTATCCAGGAAATGGCAAGGCTAGGCAATCCACTGTCGATCCAGGCAATCTTCCATGCCAATAACACATCATAACCAACAAAAACACATGCATGTTTCATGCATGCCTAAATTAGTGAAGAAATCATACACGAACTCGGTACCTGCAAGAAACTATGATGTAGCTACTAAGGTCGATGCCTTCTTGTGCTTTCCTACTCTTTCTTCTTATCTTGCTCCAAGAATCCAAGTATGCCATGCCCTCCAAGAGTGGTCCAAGAAAACTCCAAGTATCCAAGAGTATGAGAGAGCTCCAAAATTGAACTGACTAAGTCTTTCCCACTGATCCTCATAAGCCTTTTTATTAAAGAGGCCTCTATTTCCTCCAATTTCCTTCTCACATGAAAAATGTGACCTTTCACCTTCGTTTTCTCCTAATTTTCATTATATTCATAAATAAATGTGCCAAAATACCTTTTTGCCTCTTTAATGCCTTAGCCATTGCCTTTGCCAATTTCCTTAGCCATAAACAACCAAATGAACACCCCCTAGGATGTCTTTCAGACCATTCAGCTTGGAATATGTGTCCCATCATCTATGATATTTATATATTTTTAGATGGAATTTTCACAACGGATGTTACAGAACCATCCCCCTTGGGGGAACACCATCCTTGGTGTTCAATGACACCTATAACCAACATGACTGCTGAAAACAAAACATACTGCCCATGGAGATTTATAACACAGCTCATTGTAGTATTTACACTGAAATACCTACTCAAAAGCAAAACATCATGACAACATTACTAGATAAAATCCATACCACATATGGGAGCTTTATAACACAACCCATTATGGTATTTATAATGATATACACATTTTCTTAACCAAAAAATAAAGGATATGATGCCCATATCTGCAACAAGGGAATCCTGAGGTTCACACCTCCACCCTCAAGTAATACAAGGCTTCACCTCTTTCCTAGGAAGTCTAGAATCCATTGCATGGTCAAATCTACATCCAATGTCTAGCGAACAGTTACCGGCTCATTATTCTAGGAGGGCACTCCCAATGTGCTTCTAATTCCATTTGGAAATGTTAATGACCAAAACAAATCAATCAGTGACCTTCCAATCTCTGCTACACTGTCCCCCGAGAATCCAATCACCCCTTTCGTGCAGTCACTCACCTTCCAATTTCCGCTAGCACCCCCATCCTGGGTAGTCCATCCCTTGGCAAGGCTTCCTCTCATTGGAGGATACAAAAGCCAAGGCATATACATGCCTCAACACATCATATTGGTCATAACATTCTCATGGAAATCAATGGACACTATTAGGTACTAGTGTCCCACAATAGCCCTACTCCTGAATACTTTACCAGCATGTTGTTGCATGTTCCAATTTCTTTGTTGTTTCTGCCAATTCTTGTAGTCGATTTCAACCAACCAACTCGGCATGTTCATTCTTTCTGTACCAAGAACATAACTTCCATTAGGTTCAAAATAAATTGAAATAACTTCAAATCATACCTCATTGGTAGTTGGTCAATAAGGTACACTTGGAATCCTTTTCGTTTCCTGTCACAAGAAAACGAACTATCATCTTTAACCAAATAAACATGTATAAAAATATCACATCAGGTTAGCTCAAAACACAACCATCATAGATCAAAATCATAAATCACATGTAACCATCATAAACAAAATCATAGATCACATATAATCATCATATACCATATTCATAAATCAAATGCATAATAAATTTGAAATAAAATGATGATACTTATCCTTTCCTCAATCCTTAGCTTCTACCCTTGTCTTTGTTCCATACGCACTCTGGATCGGTTGCTACACTCAAAAAACACCCAATGCCTTCTCCTCAACCATGTGCATAGACACATAGTGTGCATCAAAAAAATATAACCACACAGCATACCACACCATGCAATACATGCATCTACATCTGACATACAACACATACACCTACACCCAATGTATACAATACAATGCGTCCATCTATACCCGATGTGAAATACCACCCAATCCATGTACCTACATAGAGTATAACACAATGAGTATGCACACCACAATACCATGACTACATGATGCACATACATAATACTGCATGCCCATAACACAGCATCGATGATATGCACACCATACCACACGTACACCAGTACCATATTTACAACATGTACACAATACCACCTATGCACTACACCACCTGCACAACATGTTCACAACATCACATGTACACAGAACCACCTGCACAACGTGTACACAACACCACATGTACACTACACTAATGTACAATGTGTACACAATACCACATGTACATAGTACCACACGCACGATGTGTACGTGGCACCGTATGTACATAACATCACATGCATGACATGTACACAACACCGCATGCTCATAGCACCCTATGTACAACATGTACACGGCACCACATGCTCATAGTAGCACTTGTACAATCATGCACACAACACCATATGTACATAGCACCATATGTACAACATGCACACAACACCAAGTGTACATAGCACTACATATCCAACATGTACATAGCATCATCTGTACACAGCACTGCATATCTAACATGCATAGAGCAACATATGCACACACATCTCATATAAATCATGAAGATAATACAATATGTATATAGCACCCCATATGCAATATTCACACAACCCTATTTGTACCATCCTATACATAACATTGCATGAATAATATGTACACATTCTATGTATACAAAACACTGCATGTGCACACATCATATATGAAATGTGTACAACATATACAGTATATTCACAACAGTAGTACCACACATCCAAAACCATACTATCCTTACCAAGAAACCTTGCTTCCTGTGTCTTATCCATGCTTACCCTAGCATGTCACAAACCACACTGCTTTCACTTTGCTAATGTATCTGTCAACATTACCCATCATAACATAAACATAGGCATAATACTAGTATACAATATCAATTCATATCCACATGATATTGACCTTGTATATTTTGTCATGAATACTCTTCCCATTTGATTGCTCGTAAAACCAGAAACCTCTTCATGTCATTCTCCTACATAAGAAATCATTCCTCCACAAGAATCATCTGTGAGAACCCTGTCAAATAGTAGCATAGATACATGGATACATACATGCATATATGAACATTAGCATAAAAAAATCATGTTCCTGTCAAACAACGACATACATACATACATACATGTATACATATATAAACTTCAACATAATCATGATCATAAAATAATTAACATATAACATAAGGTCTAGGTTAAGAGAAATTTCTTTATTCATGAAACACATGCGCAACATTTAGAACAATAGTTCCCAACATAGCCAAGGCATACGATGCCTCAAATCCATTTACTTTACCTTTTTGGTTACACTTCTTGTGTCTACAATGCTATTGTCCATTTACCACAATGGACCCAACCAGTCCAACCAATTTCCATAGTCTTACCTTCCGCTATGCTTACTCATGCATATAGCTTCATCTAGGTATTATATAATCGGTTGAGTACCACACATCTCCCTATTTCCATCAACATTTCTCTTTCCCAAACAATTCCCAAGACTCAAAACATAAAAGGCAAGACAATTAAAAAAATAAGAAGAAGACCATAAAAACCAATAACAACATGACTTCGCAAACAAAGTGGTATTGACATACACTAGACATAAACAAAGCCACAATTGAAGCTCAACAATTCATAAAAGACAAAAAGCACAAGACTAATGACAAACATCATGACTCATTCCCCATGGTTCCCAAGGAAAGCTAAACCTGAGCCTTCTTCAAGATTTCATGGAAACCTCTCTTGCCATGCAACTCCCTGCATCATGCTTTCACATGTCAACCACATCTTCCAAATATCAAGACAATCATATTTATCAATTTGAAATCAACTTTTACAAACAATCATGCCATAATACATAGTCATTGGACATAATGTTACAACTATCAACTACATTCAAGTACATATCAACTTTCTCAACACATACATGTTAGTACAATCATCTTAAAACAAGTCATTTGAACACATACTCATATTAAGCAATTCATCAATCATTCAACCACTTGCAAACATACCATGTGAAATAAATCAATTACATGACATAATAGGCACCAAGCACTCAAATATCAAATAGATGAAATAATCAACTATGAAACACCAAGTATGATACATAAGAAAACTCATACCTTAGTGTACCTCAGGGAAGGCTATATTTCCTGTATAATCAATCTAGTTAGAAAGATATAACTTTAAAACATGTCAACATAAATCATGATGTCCATCACAGTAACTAACTAACATGTTCATATTACAAGCTCATAAGCATCTGTCGTTCATGCATAATAATCACATATGTATGATCAATCTAAATTAGTATGACACCACATCAAAAATATGTCATCTCATACCTGAGTATCGCAACCATAACCATCTGAATAGGTCAAACTAGGTTAACACAATACATATAACATCAAGATCTTGAATGCAGTGAACATAACCATCGCACATAAGACCAATCCAAATTAGGGCATCAAGATCTCAATGAAATAACTCTAATCATCAAGTTAATAGCATATAACAAAAATTAACTATATATCATACTCATAAACAACATACAACATAATCATCAAGTTATCTAATATAAAAAAACAATAAAAATGCATACAACTATAGGTTACTATCATTCTTGACTATCTAACACATGTGCATATAACCACACTAATCATCTAACATATAACATGAATGTAACCATAACATCAAAATACATGTACATAATGTATATAAACCTAATGCCTATAAAATCCATAACTTACATACTTGCGTGCGAAACATACACTACGTATATGACGATCTACTCTTATCTCAAAGTCTAATGCTGCAACCTTATTATAATGATCTCCATCTCCTGCTCTATCTCAGCCAACACATTAGCATCATAACATCCAATAGCACCATGATGACCTAAATTGCATACAATGACTTCACAAGACATGTTTGATACATGCATAATAATAGACACGACCATACATGCATAACAACAACCATTACTCCATTGTACACATTGCCACATGCAACTAACAATATGCATAAGAAATGTCAAATCAACTACACCTATGCATAAATGCATGTAGTTGAGCATAAGCGATCAATTCTTGTAATCAACCTACAAGACTAATACATGTAATCGAAATATTCAATAACCTAACATACAAGGATGTAAGTAGGTATCATGAAATAAACATGTAAGTGACATATAATTCATACACAGTCAGATATATGTTCTAAAAATGAAGACATTGTGTCTATTAATTTGAACTCAGTATTCACCAATACTAACAACGTAGAAGCATACTCGCTTACTATCCCTGGTCCACACTAAGGTAGAAGGAGGAAGCTACTATAATAGCCTAATCTCCAATGCCCAATCATGGAAATGGGATCTCCAAAACTATACTAAATTTAACCAAACTTGAAAAGAAATGAATTTTTATTTCTCATAAATTTGTATGAGATTAATTCAATATCATTGCACTTATTCCACTTGTAACATGATAACTAAAAACATGCCACTTTTCCATTTCCTTACATGCAAGTCTTCAAATTCTTTGCATGCAAATAGGCATAGATCAACTACTTCCATATTATCATACTGCAATACCATCCCATCCAAAAAAATAACATTTTCTTCAAATAATTACCATACTTTTACATTTTCTTCAAACAACTACTGTACTATTACATTTGCATGTAATCATTTCTTCAAACACTTTACATGCAAACTAATATAACAAATTATTCTAATATAAGTAAGCATATATAAACTACAGCAATATTATTACACATCAATACTATCCCCAACCACAAACAACATACTCATTATGGGATTTTATCAAACACTTTGTATGCAATTAATCATTGAACCATTTAAACATTTCATAAAACACTTTGCATACAAGCTAATATAGTAAATGATTCAATGCATATATCCTAAATTGTAGTAGTACAAGTTCTAAAAACCGACCATATGATCAATGATATTTTCCCTCACTATGGTTCAAGTTTCAACTTTTGAGATTTCATATATGAAAATTTATAACAAAAATACAAACACAATCATATTTGGTGCACAATTCTAGGAGTATCGAGAAAGCTCGACTTCCACTAGTCATATCTCCAATAATATAGCAAATATATGTCTAAAACGTTTATCACAATATCAGCGGGATCGCCCCTCATTGTAGACAAAATTTCAACTCCTGAGAGTGCTTAGAATACAAGTTATAATAACAATGTCAGTGTGACCTATTTGAGGCCTGATTTTAAGAGCATTCAGAAGGCTTGACTACCTCTACTCATATATCCTAAAATATTGCCACCCAATATCTGAAAATTTTACCACATAATCAATGGAATTTCCCCTCAATGTGCATGATTTTTCAGCTTCTGAAAGCTTACAGAAGACAAGTTATTGTAGAATTCCAACATGACCAGTTTAAAGGTGCATTTGGGAAGGTCATCTTCCTAAGATCATAATTCCTAAAGTATTTTGAACCAATATCTGAACTTTTTACCACTCTATAAATGTGATTTACATTCAATATGGACAAATTTTTAACTTTTAATATGCCACAAAAGAAAATTTATAACAGATATCACAGAAACATCTAAAATTTAACCTTTGTTCTTCATTTCACCTATGATAGAGCCCATCTAGTCCAAGTGTTTAAACCATGCTCTGTACCACTTTGAACAACCTTTGGGGAAAATTTTCATATAAAAAAATTAATAGGAACAGAAATAAAATAAACATATCAGCCATCAAAATCCATAAATACATCAGTACATTTGCACATGAAAACCAAGGGAATGAATTTTTTTCATTAATAAATTCAATGAACCAACCGGAGATGGGACTACCACATTCCACCTGACCATATATTTGTTGAACCAAGCCTCTATTCATCCAATCACCCCCGTGCCATATTTCAAGGATGAATGTGGGATCTCATAGAACACATCAATCAAAACTCATCCAAGGCTTCCAGAGGCCACCCACCTCAACCCATCAAACAGTGATTCCACCTCACGATTGGACCTCACCAAAAACCATCATTAGATTGGTCTCCATCCAAGCCTTCCAGGGCTTCCAAAGAATTTTTCCATCAAAGGCTTCTAGAACTAGTAACTCAACCCACAGCTTATATAGGGCTTCGAAAGCGTTTGTCCAACCAAGGCTTCCAGGACTAGTAACTCAACCCACCAAGGGCTTCCAGAGTGTTTTTCCAACCAGGGCTTCTAGGACTAGTAACTCAAACCAAGTTGTTACAGGGCTTCCAAAGCATTTGTTCAACCAGGGCTTCCAGGACTAGTAACTCAACCCAAGCTATGGAAAAATGAGAAATAAACTAGCTCAGCAATGGTAGCTTATCTATAAGAAGAGATGTGGCAGCTATATGCTACTATGTTACAATAGGCTCAAAGACCTATTTATTATTGAGAAACAAGGGAAAACCCTAAAAATCCAAAAACCTAACCCCAAGAGATCAAGCGCCAAAAATATGGGGCCCATTGGGGTAAATTGGTACATCAACTTTCCGGGGTCGTAACTTTGGCATACGATCTCCATTTGGCCATCATAATAACTCATTTTGAAGAACTTTAAAATGATGCCAAAAGAAAATAGGCAACCCTATTTGGGTTGAAAATGGTCTCAGTGTTTTCCCCAAAAACGTCGTTTAGGGCATCAAAACGGCTCGAGAAGTTCAGGACCCAAAAAATCCAAAAATAGTAAATTGTGCTAGAATTAAGGAAACCAAAAAACTAAAAGAGAAAGTGTTGGTGTCCAAGTGGAGTAGGCGAGTGACCACTAATATCCACCTGGATCATCAACCATGCTAAATACAATAAACTATGGTTGACAATGGTTGACTATGGTTGACAATGGTTGACCATGGTAACCATAGATAACTATGGTCAATCATAGTAAACCACAGTGATCACCATGGTTAGACTATCGCTGACAATTTGTGACTATTGTTAAACATCACCAACTACTTTTTTACTATGGTTAATGATTGTTTGACTCTCGTGGAACATGGTTGACTATGGTTGTTTATGTTGACCTTTGAAAGGTTAACTATGTTTGACTATGTCATCAAGTTCAATATTGCATAATACGGTCAACATAGGGTTGACCAAGTTTGATCATGGTCAATTATTGAAACATTGTCTATCAAGGTTTGACTACATTTATCTAATGTGATTGACTATGTTGAACTATTAATATTAATCAATAATAGTATGCAATTATACTTTACCAAAGTTGAAGAGTGTTGAACATATTCAGACATAGTTTGGCAATGGTTGAACATGGTTTGATCATGATTGACTATTAATATTAATATTAAAATTAAAATAATCATGCAAAACCTAAACCTAATAATAATAATAACCTAGAAAATTAAACTTAATATCAAACTTAAATCTAAATTTAATAATAAAACATATTATATTATATTAAAACAAAATCTATTTTTTTAATAAAACCTAACCACTTACATATTAAAACTTTGAAAACATAAAACATATCATGAAATCAAGCGAGTCTAATATAGTAGGCCTTTTACTAAATACAAAACCATTATTTTTTACCATGATTTAAATTATTTGATAATCTCATATTACACTAAAAAAATTAAACCTTTCATTGTCATATTATTATAAAATCATTTCATATGTATAATATATAAAGATTATTTTATATATATATATATATATATATATATATATATATATATATATATATATATATATATATAATGTGTCATATTATATTATATTAAAACGTGCAATTTTATATTTAAAAGTTAAAACTTGTCATTTAAAACATGTCACCAAATGAAAAATTAAGTGTTACAATTATGCCTCCAAAACTCCAACAATCGTTCTAGAATATATCTACAATATATGTACATAGTAACCATTTTAGGGTGGGTTACAACTATGGTTGCGAAAGTTCACTATATATATATATATATATATATATATATATATATATATATATAGACACACACACACATGAGGTTTTATTAGATGGCATAAACATTAAAACTATGTGATTATATTAACACTAAAATTTAAACCTAAATAATTTTTAGGCTGTGGTATAGCTATGGCTTCAAAAGTTCATTGGCCTAGTGTAAATTATAAGACATGTTTTAATGGCCATGGTTATTTAAATTGTAACCCATATTTTAGAGTAAGAGGCGCACATTAATATCATTGTTAATAGTAATATTAACATTAATGATAATGCTAATATTAATATATTAACAATAATATTAATATATATTATACTAGTACTAATATATTAACATTAATATTATTATATATTATATTGATTAATATAAAAATATATATGTTATTTATATTACTTATATTAAGGCTGTAACATAATAATATTAATAAATAATCAATAATATTAATATTCATAAATTATGGTTTTATATATTAGTTAATAATCAAACTATTAATACTTCATGTGGCTTAATACATTAATAAATGATTAATTACGACCTACTATAATTGTTAGTGTTTAATAAAATTGAAAATGATCAATTCTAATTAATTAAAGTTAACCATTAATGGTTATGTTAGTCACATTAACAATTTAATAATATTACATAAATAATTATTATATGAAATTATTAACTATATATTAACCTTATTATTAATAAAATTAATGTTAATATTATAGCTTAATTGTTATTAATATTAGAACAATTTTTAATTATGTAAATTTTTCATATATTAATATATGTGTAATATTTGTATTTATAGATAATAATATATTAATAATAAACCTAATTTTATAGAGTATATTTATTAAGCTTATTTTATTAAGTTAATTGTACTATATTTATTGATTGTGATTTAACATATTAGTTAATATTATATGGTTGAGTTAGGTTATGTTAATTTTTATTTAAAAATATAGATTCTTATTCTTTATTATTTTAATTAATTTTTTTTATATTTGTATTTTTAACATGAAATTTATTAATTTTATTATTAATGTATTATTCTTGTAATATTCAAAGAAACCAAACTTTCTCCATAAAAAATCTTCAATCACTCACAAAAAAGTGTTATTTACTTCCAGATTTATAATATAAGTATCTACGTTGGTTATTTTTAATTAAACTTTAATTTAAAACTTAAAACCTAAATTTGAAACTGATTTGGTTATTTTTAATTAAACCTTAATTTAAAACGAAAACCTCAATTTGAAACTGATTCCTGCACTATCATACTTATTCTTTAACAAGTGTATTGCATTGCAATTCTATTACAATACAATTTTGCAAGAAGAGTTGTAGCATACATTGACTAAATTCTCATAAGAAACTTCACCTCAATCTAAAATTCAAAACCTAGATTTCAAACTCGTTCATGCTCAATGTGAACTATTCTAAGCTATTCTTTAACAATTGCATTGCATTGCAATTCTATTGCATTACAATTTTAAAAAATATTTGTAGTGTACATTAGCTAAATTCTCATAATAAATTATACCATTGTTACATGTCATCATAAGCATATTAAACTTTCTTATGAAGACTATTTTATTTTATTAATAATAAAAATAATAGTTTTATAAACTTTATTTAAAGTTTATTGTAGTTTTAATATTTGTATTTGTGTAATTAAAAATAAATTAATATTAATAATAGTATAAAATATATATTTTTAATATTAAACTAAAATTTATAAAATCTCTATAAAGATTGAAAAATATATCATTCACTGATATTTATATATTCAAAAAAAAGATGAATCTAGGTTGATTGTGAATGTTGTGTGATAATTAAATTAAAACATAATAGAACTTTAATTATTCACAAGCTCAAGTCATATAATATAATAACAAATGTTCATCATTTTGGGCAAATTATAAGCACTTTTGTAAATATTGATGAATGGTTAAAAATTTGCTTTCATTTATATGGTTTATTTTTTGTGATAGTTTAAATTAATTAATCTAATTTGTCTAAACTTTATTTTTGTTAAATTTTATATTTAATTTAATTAAAGATAGACGAGAAAAAAGAATTGTAAAATAAAAAGTAAATAAATAAATGATTCAAAATATATATTAACCAAATTATCTTAAAAGATTAAAATCCAATCTAATTAACTTAACTTATCTAAACTTTAACTTTTATTAAATTTTATGTTTAACCAAATTAAAGTGTTAACCTCAATGAAGAGAATGGGCAATCATGTAAAAAATTAATGAAACACAAAGAGAGAATAGCAGCTCCTATTGAAAATGCACGTGGATCTAGTCATCCATATGTCCATGTCCCACCCTAATAATTTAGAAAATGGGCAACATAATAATTACATTACCTTTATCGATTTTCCTCGGAATATGGGCATCCATCGCGGTCGACCTCTAAGTATAGCCAAAAAATACAATCTATGCAATAAGAAAAAAAGATTGTCTCACAATCCTATATATATATATATATTCTAAATTATATTTAATACAAAAACTGAAAAGTCTATATTGACCTATAAATGATTTAATGAAGTTGCATAGAAAGAGTTGTTCATCTGGTAAAAATGTAACATATGCCCAAAATTTGCAAAACTCCAGTAAAATGCAAAATAATATAGTATTTATTATTGATGATAACACATTGTGCACAATCACAAAGACCAACCATTGGAAATCTACACAATTACAAAGACACATGAGAATCCTTCACTATGTAAAACATCCCTAAGTTTGAATGAACAACCTTCTATATGAAAAACAAAACCATGCACAAAATCCTATGGATTCATAACACTCTTAAAGTTATGATACATGTTATGGATTCGTAATCTATAAAGCCAAAACCTTCAAGAAGCCAGTAAAACCTAGAAATTTAACATTAAAACCCTAAAAAAAAAAAAATAACACTTTCAAACCATAATAAACCAAGCAACAACAACCAGACAAAACTAGTAGAACCTATAAAAACCATTTATGATAATAAGAATTGGAAAAGATAATTGAAAATTACAAAAGGAAAACTCTAATTTCATAATTGAAAAGAAAATAAAAAGATTGATGCAAAAAGGATAAACATAAGCCTAGACTAAAGAAGAGTTCGATGAATATAACAACAATGAGAAACTCTTGTCACGTCCCCTACTACTGTTATATTGGTTATATTTATATCATAAATAAATAAAAACAAAAACCACAGTCCAAAGAAATCAAGAAAGAAAGAAAAAAGATAACCAAACAACAACCGTCCAAAAAAATGCAGATGCATAAAATGAACCGAAAAACAAAACAAGAGAAAATCAAGAAAGCACCGAAAATCAAGAGGGCCCAAAAAAAATTAAATCGGAAAATAAAAAAACACAAAAAAACCCCAAAAATTTCAGAAAAATTGAGGCGAAAGGATTTTAATCACAAAATCAAGAAAGCAAAAAGCTCAGAAAAAACAAAGATTTTAACCAGAATAAAGCGAAAAAGCTAGTGAGCTTGCCATTATAACAAAGCGAGGAGTTTAAGTAGAAGAAAGTGCAAAAGCTAATGAGCTTGTAGTTATAACAAAGCTAAAACCTTGGAAAGAAAAGCAAAGAGAAGAAGGATTTTGAAAACAGTAGACTATAACATATTCATTGCCATAGCTTGTGCAGAGCTAATACAACCACTACAATTGCTTGCATGGGTCTTAGTGTATGCATGTGTGTGTTTATATGTTCATGAATCTGTGTGTTTAAATGGAGATGAAACCATTCTATTGGGCTTCAGCCAGGCCTCAGTGCTAGTGCTCGTTCTCCGTCCATTTTGCGCAGCGGTGTTTATATGGCCAAGCGATAGAATATTCTTTGAGACTTGAGAATTAAATCAACAGTAATCGAAGGCTTGAGGGTTAAATTGCTTGATCTGTTTCGGTGACTTGGGCCTCCTATGTTACAATAGGTCGTTGTTGTTCAAGCGGAAATTGGTCCTTCAAGAAATCTACTATTTAAAAACACGGGCAAGCGAATTCATAAACACTGGTAAAAGATTTCGATCAAATTGTGACTCAATTTCTGTTGTTCAAATCTAGCGTTGTTGTGTTATCCAAGCAAAGGTATGCAGATTGTTTTTACAAATTCAATAAGCATTTTCTTTTACAAAATTAAATGAAATTTGTACATTATTATTTTAAGTGAAGTTTTGTTTAACCCTATCTAATTTTATTATATTGAGATTCCGTGTTTAACTGGCATCTCTGTACTATCTAGCTTTCTAATTTTAAGTCACATTTAGTTATCCCACTAAAAGTTTTCTTGATTTCAGTTCACGGTTTATCTATTTTATTATATTTTAACAAGCCTTGTTCACCATGAAACCATTTAGTTTGAGGTACATTTTATTATTTCTCACACTTTGTTCTGCTCTACTCTCTAAATCCATCAAAAACCTAGTCCTTTCATTTCTACAATGTCATTCATTACTGTTAATTTATTCAGAATTTTTTGAAAGATTTTGTTTTCTGTATAATATCACCCTCTATTATCAACAAGAATGAATGAAAAAATCGTCATTGCTCGTTCAAGAAATCCTTGTATGAGAAATTGTCATTTCAAATTGTTGCTACTCGGAACCCTCACACATCTTACTGCAATGTTTTCCATCGTTGAAAACCTCATTCCTTCCATCATCTTCTTGGTAGGCAAGTCTCAAACCACAAATCTCTGGTAGGGCAAGTCTCAAACTACAAATCTCAAACTAGACCAAATGAGATCACACTACGGCCCGAATTGCAGATACCCTCCTTATACTTCACTAAATTGTTTTTACAAATGGAATACTTATTTACAAGATTAAATATTTTCTCCATTATTACATTAAGTTTAGTTTTGTTTAACTGCATCTATTTTATTATATCGATATTCTCTATTCATTTTTTTTTTCCACTAAATTATTATTATGTTTGTTTCAGTTTCTTTTGGTTTAACCCTGTCTATTTATTATCGCTAGGTGAGATGCTCCCGGCGTTTTGTTTTTTCCATTAAGTTATTATTATTATGTTTAGTATGAAAAAAATTAACAAAAAAAAATCTTGAATTCTCTTAATGGCCTTTTTTTTTATAAAAAAAAATAAAATAAAAAATTCATTTATGTGTCATTATATATATTCTTCATTATTTACTTGTTTTTATATATATATTATAAATTTATATTTTTTATAATCATATATTTGTTTTTTTTTTCATTATAAAATTGCATTCAGTTGTGTTTATGATCAAATATATATTTTTTGTGTAAGGTTATATGAATTTATTATTTAATTTATGTTGGTTATTATTTTTATGTAAATCTTTCTCTTTCTAAATATGAAAATGTATTTTTAATTTAACATGCATTTAGATATTGCAGGGTTATTAATACTTTATCAAAAATACTAATGTTACGCTGTATCTTTTATAAAAATTTCTAGAATTTATGTCTTTATTTTTAAGTTTTAAAATTGTATTTTAAATGGCATAATGGGTTGTGATTCTTTTATTAATATTATAAAATCGATCTCATGTTTATAATGTATATAAAATTGTATTTTGTCACCATATATTTTTGTTGAAAGAATAAGTTTCAGTTAATGCTAAGTAATGTTAAGTGAAGTATGTAATTTTTATAAAAATTGCTAGAATGTATGTTTTTATTTTTAATTTTTTGAATTGCACTTTAAATGACACAATGGGTTGTGATTCTTTTATTAATATTGTAAAATATTCATGTTTATGATGTATATAAAAATGTATATTGTTACCATATATTTTTGTTGAAAGAATTAGTTTAACTTAATGCTAAGTAATGTTAAGTGAAGTCAGGTTTCAAAATCATATTTAAGATTTATGTTTTAGTCTTGCTGGGGAGAGAGAAAGGGAGAGATGGTGACATAGAGATAGAGAGGGAGAGGGGTGAATGGGTAAGAGATGATTGAGAGAGAGAATGAGAGACTGAAATATATTAGCAGTGTCATGTCAGCCATGTCATGAGTTTTCATATGCCACATCACTAGTGTTGACCATGTATATTGTAATCAAATGTATTGTAAAGTGGAAGTCCAAAGGACACACATGAACATGAAGAGTAACGTAAGTTGAAAAGTCATAGGAAGTTGAACAGTCATGAGGGTAGTCAAAGAGTCAGAAGGGGAAAGTATCACCCCTTGGTTATATATACCCCCTCATTGTATGAGCAAAGGACTTTTCACCTTGGCTCCTTCCACAAGGAATTAGAGTGATCAACTAGTTCTTTGAGGAGAAAGGAGTGGCTCCAATGTCCCACTACTGAGGCTAGTGATGTACAATGTAAATATGTGTCTTGGAAATTTTTCTTGATAACATAAGCCTTTTAAGGCCAACACATTCTTCATGCATGGACTAGGAATGTTTGTAAGACTATTTTGTGTATGTTTTTATTTCATGTTTTCTTTCACATGTACTAAGGTAGTTGAGCTATTTCAACTAGTTTAGTGCTTATCTTATTGAGAATGTGTTGTAATGGTTGTTATCAATGTCCTATCCTTGTGGACTATTTTGCGGGATACTAGACAGATCTTTCCTTGTTTGTTGGTTGTAATGACCATTGCATCCGATGTGGAATATTTCGCTAGATGTTAGATGAGTCCTTTTGGTTCATGTGTGTATCTTCCTAGGTGGTACTATTACCTCTCAGTTAGAGGCTCACTTTTCTCTCCCCCTTTGTAGTAAAATAACCTCAACATAGTTGCACTGCACACTCACCAGGCACACTTCCCTTACTTTTCGAAGATACCATTTCATCACTCTCTTGTGCTAATAGCTAGAGCGAAAGAAAATATTTAAGGATTTGGAAATTGGGAGTTTATACTGGATTGGACTCCTACACCAAACAATGTGAGGTATAATTGCGACTTCATATCGAGTAGATCCCCTTACTATTAGCGCGACCAACACCATCAACATTTATGGTGCTAGAAGGAGGGTTGCCTGTATTTTATGGCTAATAGACCCACTAATCCCACTAATCCATCTTTTGGTCAAGGAAACAACGTTCACTCCACCTTCTCTACTCGTACTTCTGAAGTTGGTGACTCTTCCTAGCCCAGGCCTGAACGTGAAATCCCTTATGATTAGGATCGAGTTATCTGCCCCATCACCCATCAGTTTGCAAAAGCTATTGGATTGATTCTGGGAGTAATAAGTCTTCCATATTCGCAAAAGAACAAAAATTCCACCCCCATAGGGATAGTAGTCTCGTTCGTTGAAGAAGTGGTACTCACCACTCTTGAAGAATTAGTAGATATTGTGAAAAGGGAAGAAGAGCCTCCACTCTTTCATGGAGGTATAGGAGGAAACACCTTACTCTTTTGTTCAACTTTGGTAGGACAAGCAGAGAAGAAGAAGAAGAGGAAGAGGAAGAGGAACCATTACACTTGGAAAATGAAGAGGAAGAAAACGAAGAGGAAGACATGACAGATAAAAATCTAGATTGGATGACTTGGGGCCCACTAGCACTTTTCGGTGCCCTGCATAAGATGCCAAGGCATGTAAAGAAGCTATTGACAAAGTATGACCCTAACAAGACAGTGAAGGATGAAGATCACTTGGACAACTTTTACCTACATCTACAAACACTTGAGGTTTGTTATGATGATGTTGCATGCTGACTTTTTCCATCTACCTTGGATGGTAGAGCAGATGTATGGTATCATAGCCTTCCTCCAAACTCCATCCAGAATTGAAGGAGATTCAAAAAAATGTTTCTTAAAAAATTGTTGAAGACAAGACCCCTACCATGTTATTAAAGGAGTTAGGTAATCTTAAGATGGAGAAGGAGGAAAAAGTTAAAGATTTCAATCACACCATGAACAAATTTTCTAAAACACAAATCCTCATGACTCCATCACCATAGATTACTACACCTTTTCCTTGCTTACAAATATTGCTTAGTTTGTAAAGTGAACTCTGAGAGAGACATTGACAGAAAACTACGAAGATGCTTTTTCATTGAGAAGGACTTGTGTGCTATTGGATTCATCCCAGATGATAAATAAACAAAAGGCTCCAAGGACATGCGTAAGAGGTCTCACACCTCTATGAGTAAGGCTAAGGAGAAAGAACCAAATGATCTTGAAAGCCTGACTCGTCTCATCAAGTTCCTAACCACTGAAATGGTTGAACTTAAATAGAGGAAAAGTGAGACTTCCATGAGTAGCAAGCCCCCCAAGATCTTGTTCAAAAGGAATTCAACTTCTAGAAGTAGCAAAAATCATCCAGCAAAGTCTGTACAAAGTTCCAATGTTGTCCTGAATATTGAGAAAGTTAGCATGGATTCGTATTTCACGTTTCATAACGAGCATCATTTAGAAAAGGAGTGCCTATAATGGAACCAGCTCATGAGAAGAACAGTTGCACAGTTTGTTGATTCAGTCATGGTTGAGGAGCATATTGAGCCTCATGAAGGGAAGGAAGAATGGGATGAAGCTACTGCAGCTAATGAAGCTCCAAGTATTGGGCATCCAATGAACATCTACCATTGCATTCTCACAACCCAAAAGAAAAATGCCAATAAGTAGCTTTCGAGTGACGATCTAGCCCAGAAGCAGAGCAACTGATAAAACCTAAGAAGCCAAGGGCTGACCACTATAATTAAGGTGACAAAACAAAAATTCAAAGAAAATATATTAAGGAAACTCAATCGACCTATTAGCTCATAGCAGAACACTTTGAGCAAGTTCGGGAGAGCAGTCTCAACAAAAAGTGTTTCCAACAGCAGTAAGGACAGAACCATCCCTCCAGAAACCACAAACCAAGTTTCATCCCCAAACACCTCCGTTAGTCCTCCTATTGTTCATTATAACATTGTGGATGATATGAATAAGGTTCGTGCAAACATCTCCATGTTGGAACTCACAAATATTAGGAACTAGCGGGACATCCTTCTATGGGAACTTGGGAAAAAATCTATAGGTAATGCTTCCTCTTCGAACAAGCGATCTGATAAGTCTTCCAATACTCTCGCATCTATACTTAATGCACTCATGATGGATGCAACCACACTCTGCCCACCATTTTTGTCAACAGTCGAAATCTTCAATTTCATTATACACAATTGCTTGGTTGATTCAAGTGCATTGATGAATGTCATTCCATTATTTGTTGCCAAGAAGATCAATGCTAACTGGGAAAAGACAGATGCACATATTATTTAGCTAGATAGAACTCATATCCATGCAATTGGTGAACTCAAAGATGTCGTCATCCATTATCATCTGACAGACGAGTTCACTAATGCATCAACATGGTGATTGTGGACATTCCAGAATCATACAAAGTGTTACTGAGAAGAGATTGGTCAAGAAAGCTTCAAGGATACTTTGCCATAGACTGGTCACAACTATGGCTTACGTATAGGGGCAAGAACAATCAAATCTGAGTAGACTCAGAGAGATACATGAAGCACATGGTGACTCCATTGAAAAAACACAACAAGCCAATGGATTTCGTAGAACTGTTATTTGGCAATTACTTTCTGTAAACACAACTGGAGTGTTATCTTGCAGAGCCATCCCCAATCCCACCAGACACACAGTTGGACCTCCTTCCTTATCCAAATGGCGATAATGAACTCTGTACAGTTAGTAGTAGTAGTAGTGGTGGTGCAGTCAGTAGTCCTTGTACATATGATATGTGGGCTATATATTTCGATGGATTCAAGATGCAAGAGGGCTCTGGCGCTGGTTTTGTTTTAATAAACCCACTGCAGGGAAAACATTTGATCTCTAGCTGCTTGGAATTCAAGTGCACGAATAACAATGTAGAGTAAAAAGCACTCGTCTTGGGCTTACAGAAGGCCATCGACCTCAATGTTTCCATTCTAAAAGTGGTAGGTGACTCAAAAATCATGGTGCATCAGGTACGTAACACCATACATTGTGTGTCACCTCATCTTAAAAGTTATCAACAAGAGGTATGGTGACTCATCTCACACTTCCAAGCTTTTAATATTATTTAAGTTCCAAGAATGTGTAATGCAGTTGTGGATGCCTTGGAAAACGCTACTGCTAGGATGTCACCATTAAGGGACGGTTTCTCTATTAAAATTTTGTATAAACCTTCTATCCTAGATAATATCACTAACTTACACATTTTTTATGATCACCAACATATATTGTATTTTATGGTGAATGTTAACATATTCAAGGATGCAGGGATCAATGAGGATGAGCACGAAAAGGCACTACACGATGCAGCTAACACAATTAAAGGGAACCTCATCCCCAGGGGTGTGGTATCATTGGAGAAGTTGTATGATCTGCAGAACCACTTTCTTAGGCCTGTTAATGCCAAGACCCACACTTCCACTATGTCGCATGAGAAAATCGACTTGGGAACTGAGAAAGATTTGAAATATGTCAATCTTGGTACTTGTTGCACACAATAAGATAAGAAAGCCTTCATTTGCTTATTCAAACAGTACTATGATGTCTTCGCGTAGACGTGTGATGAACTTAAGACATATGACATGCAAATCATCCAACATGTAATACCAATCAAGGAAGGGGCCAAGCGATTTCAATAGAAACTGAGGAAAGTTTATCTAAAGCTTGAACACCTCATACGAAAGGAGTTGTGAAAACTGTTGGATGCTTGGATCATATATATGGTGCAACATTTGACGTGGGTATCAAACTTGGTTCCCGTGAGAAAGAAGTCCACGGAGATTCACCTATGTGTAGATTTCTAGAATCTCAACCGCGCCTTGGACAAGGACAACTACATTGTCTCATCCATGAAGTAGATATTGCAAATAGTATTGGTGTCTAAATTTTTTTCTTTACTTGAAATATTTTCAAATATACAACTAGGTTCTAGTGGCAGATCTTGACAAACTAAAAACTACTTTTCGAATGAAGTGGGACACATTCATGTTTCAATGAGTTCTGTTTGGGCTAGTTAACATTGGTGCAACATTCCAATGTACAATGGACACCAGCTTCTATGGGCTCATTGGCTAGAGCGTAGTGGTCTATCTCGATTGTGTAACAATATTCTCCAAACAAAGGTCAAATCACCTACACCATTTGAAGAAAAATTTTGAGCGATGTCATAAATACGAGATATCTTTGAATCCCAAAATGAGTATCTATGCAGTGTCTCAGGGTAATCTCTTGGGACACATTTTTACCAAAAGTGGGATCAAGGTAGACCCAGACAAGGTCAGGACTATCATGTAGATTCCCAACCTAGTGAATAAGAAAGTCATGCAATCTTTCTTGGGCAAGATCAACTTCCTCCACAAGTTCATCTCCGACTATGCCCAAATTGTCAAAACAATATAGAAGATGGTAAAGAAGGACACAATTTACAAATAAGATGAAAGGGAAAAGGATACTTTTTCTTGTATCAAACAATCTATAGTAGAAGCACCCGTGTTGTACAACCCAAACTTCGGTAAAGACTTCTTTCTCTATACTTTTTCTTCAGACACCTCTCTAGCTGTTGTACTTACTCATAAGGATGAGTTGAACAATGAACAACCTACCTCCTTCATGATGACAAGTTTGAAAGGACCAAAATTAAACTACCCCGTCATGGAAAAATGGGCTTATGTAGTGTTCAAGGTGGTAAATCACTTAAGACCCTATCTGTTAAAGAATCATTCTGTTTTCTTTGTTCCACACCCAGCTGTCAGGTCACTGCTTGTTCAATAAGTGCTGCGTGAAAGGAGGGTGAACCAGATGACCAGGTTACAAGAGCATGATCTAGACATCAGGCTAGTTCACACAATCAAGGGTCATGGTATTTTCCAGTAAACAATGAATGCAAAAGAGGAAGAAGAAGTGATCATAGGATGCGAGCAAGAGATTGAAATTTACAACATTGAGCAAGCCTCCCCCACTACCGACATAAACTCCCAGTACATAGATGTGTGCCAATACCTCAAGCATGGCATAGTGCCCTCTCACTTTTCCACGTAGCAGAATAGGGAACTCTGAATTAGATCATTACCATATCAGTTGGTTCATGGGGTGATTTTCAGAAAGCACCACAATAGAGTACGGCTTAGGTGTTCGGAGGCACACAATTCAGAAAAGGTATTGCGTGATCTCCATGACGGACAAGTCGGGGGACACTTTGTAGGCAACACTACATAACATAAAGTTATGCGGGTCAACTTTTACTGGCCTACATTATTCAAATATGCTCACACCTATGCCCGAAACTGTCTAATCTGTCAAAGGTGTGCGGAAAAAATCAAAAGTCAGCAGCCTCGTTGCAGCCCATTGCAGTGGAGGAACCTTTTCAACAATGGGGCTTGGATATCATTTGGGAAATTTTCCCGCACTTGTCAAAGCAACATTGTTATATTCTTACTACTACATACTATTTCACGCAGTGGAAAGAGGCAATTCGGCTAAAACAACTGAACAATCAGGAAGTCATCAGCTTTTTACAACAGAACATCATCTCCAGGTTCGGCATTCCTACGTCACTTGTTTTGACAATGAAACATATTTTTCATCATTAAAGCTTTATTATTTTTCATTGGGAAATGGTATTATATTGAAAAATTCATCAAATTATTATCCACATAGGAATGGTCTTATTGAATCCATGAAAAAGAACCTCCTTCATATCATAAAAAGGACCATATTCTCTAAATAGCGAAACTGGCACTCCACGTTGGTGAATGACTTATGGGAAGACCAAGTCATGTCTAAACCTTCTCTGAACCCCTCCCACCTCCCCTTACTTCCTGGTGTATAGAAAAGAGGTCATCGTCCCACCGAACATCTACTTTCCTGCTCTCCAACTATCACAAGAGTCCCAAGGCAAGCCATGTGTTTTAGTTCAGCATAGGATGGACACTTTGAACAAGCTACAGGAAGAAAGGTTGAAAGCCAAAGAAATATTTTTACTTCACTAGAGTCATATCAAGAGGTGTTTTGACAAGAATTCTGCATTGAAAAATAACTTTACTGTGGGCTACTTAATCTTAAAGTGGGATAAATCCCATGAGGACAAAGGAAAACACATTAAGTTTCAGTCGTTGTGGATTGGACTGTACATAGTACATGAGAAGCATGGCCAGCACACATATCATCTCCCAATCACTTGATGGGGAGATTGAATCTCCCCTTGTCAATTCCAAGACTTAAAATATTATTTTCAGTAAAGATCTAGGGTTGCGCCCCACACTATGTACATAGTCTTATGTTGTTTTCCAATTGTTTATTTGTTATAATTTTGTGTTGTTTTTGTAATGTGAATAAGTGTTGTGCTTGATTGCATTGTGGCTTCTAACTGTGTGTGTGTCTTAAGTCTAAAGAGTCTTGTGATATTGCAACATTTGGCTAGCCTTATGTCTTTCTTCCTTGTGTTGGCTACATCTTTTGGCTAATGAAGTTCTGACAAAAATACGATTCGTCTGTCAGGAGAGTTTTGGTCCAAACATGAACCCATTGCTAGTCTAGAAACCTCATGCCTATACTCAGTTTTTCTGCTGGTGTTCTGAAGCTTATCCAATTAGTAGAGATGGAGAAGGGGGAAAAACTAAATGATAAAACCTAAATTAGATATTTCTATATGTTTCTCTGAAGGAAAAACCTCTTTTTCTCTCAATAAGTCGGGATCCCTTTTTTGCCCCAAAGTAAATAAGTGTCGATGTAGAGTTCTCTTTAAATGAATAAATAAAGGTGAAAGAAGAGAAAGGATTCATGAACAGAGAAGTGAAGCAATCAAATCTACCGTGGTATTGTCCAGGCTCACTAGCAGCAGAGCAATGTATGTGTTCCTGCATGACTATGTCGTGATATCGTTTAGGCTTGCTAGCAGCAAAGAAAAACCATAGATGAAAAACTATACTTTGAAAATCTTAAGCTCACGAGCTAAACTACCCTTCCCAACTTGAAACATTGTGATTACGTTGAATCTTATGTTGTGTTAAATAGAGAAGGTGTACAGGGGACCATGTCTACCCATGGGGTAAGTTGGAAGGCTAGAGTGATCTGCATGATGAATCAATAATCCCTGAGGAACCAAGGCCTTGCATAGAAGAAACTAACCAAGACAAAGAATTTGGAGTTCAACGAGTGTGTCGCCATGTTGTAGTTGCTGCAACACCCTCCAAAATTTTGGCTTTCACTTAAATTTCAGAGCCTTCCTTAGTATTTTCCTTGATTGTTACAAACATTCAAGCTCATTACATGGGATTTCTTGAAGTTCTTTGGCCGCTTTTGATTTTTGGATTAACTATCACATTTTGGCATGTTTGACTATTACGTAATGTTTGCGAGCCTTTTCTAGTGGTTTCAAAGGTCGGTATTTGTGCATATGCTTTTTTTTAACCATGTAAACATTTATCACACTCATACACAAGGTCTAGAGCATCGTCACACAAGTCTTGTCATAGTGGTCTTAAAGTCTATCCTAAGTGTCACACTTGTCACATCTTATCATGAGGCAGTCACACAGAGGGGAATGCTTTGTTTGTTTGTTCTGATGATCTATGTTGTTGTCTCGTCAAAGTATGCTAAGTGTGGGATCACAATTCAAGTTCATCATGAATTCATCTCCCTTCCCACAATTTACGCAACTGCACAATCTCAGCCCTCATGGATGTGACCTTGCTTCCTAGAGCTGCCCAATTCATAGTCATTGTCCTCCAGGGTTGTTTTTTTGCACAATTCTAGAGTCCAAAAGCCTTCACTGACCCCATAATTATGTAGTTATGCCTCATACTCTACCTTGAATTGTCCACTTCGCACCTTCAACCCTCAATATTTCCCTTTCCTGTTAGAACTGTGCAATGCATAGATATCCTAGCCTCCCTTTGTCTCCAAAACTATGCAGATGCTTCCCTCAGTGCCCTTCCCTCAACCGGAGCTCACTTCCCTCAGAAACTGCACAGATTTTCCCTTCAGTCCTCTCTATTCCCTAGTCCCCCTCGCCTCATGAAATTGTACAATCTATCCTCCCAAAGCATCCACTACTTGCTTGAGCTATGCAATTATGTCCGAGAGTGGACACTGTGCAATTTTTCTCCTTAGTGAGGATTGTGTAGAAAAGTTACTCAGTCAAGCCTGACTTGCGCTCTGCGTAGTCTCGGTGATCAAGATCTCACCCTGGAGGCTGAAATTGCATAATTCACAATCGTTAAGCCCTTTCTCCCTATTTTTCACTGGTTCTAGGCTTAGTTCATGGATAATAATGCATCATCGTAGACCATGGAATTTTATTATTGATTTCGTCGCGTCAAGAGTGAATTGAAAGAACAGGTACACTATCAAGTCACGATGAGATGATGAAGAAGGAGAAGAAGGAGGCAAGCATGGATCAAGACTCACTTGTAGTTGAAATTATGAGTGGACCTATCAAGAGCAAGCAAAGGGACACACATTTGCAACCACCTTCCAAGACCAAAGATCATTAAAGACCCTGCATCACCAAACTATGCGGAGGAGAAGAGAAAGCATGTCCAAGAACACATATATCACTCAGTAGCAATAGTGACTTGACATTGCCACATCATCAAGCTAGTCCATGTCAGCAGTGTTATGTCAAGTCGTGTCATGAATTTTCATATGCCACATCACTAGTGTTGGTGATGTATATTGTAATCAAATGTATTGTAAAGTGGAAGTCCAAAGGACACACATGAATATGAAGAGTCATGTAAATTGAAAAGTCATAGGAAGTTGAACAGTCATGAGGGTAGTCAAAGATTCACAAGGGGAAAGCATCACCCCTTGGTTATATATACCCCATCGTTGTATGAGCAAAGGACTTTTCACCTTGGCTCCTCTCGTAAGGCATTAGAGAGATCAACTAGTTCTTTGAGGAGCAAGGAGTAGCTCCAATGTCCTACTACTGGGGCTAGTGATGTACAATGTAAATATGTGTCTTGGAACTTTTTCTTCATAACATAAGCTATTTAAGGCTAGCACATTCTTCATGCATGGACTATGAATGTTTTTAAGACTATTCTGTGGATTATTGTATTTCATGTTTTCTTTCACATGTACTAAGATAGTTGAACTATTTAGATTATATTAGTGTTTATCTTATTGAGAGTGTGTTGTAATGGCTGTTATCGTTTTCCCATCCTTGCGGACTATTCTGTGGGATACTAGATAGATATTTCCTTATTTGTTGGTTGTAACAATTGTCGGATATGTTGTGGACTATTCTGTTGGATGTTAGATGGGTCCTTCTAGTTAATGTGTGTCTCTTCCTGTGTGGTACTATTACCTATTTCTTATAGGTTCACTTTTCTTTCCCACTTTGCATTAGAAGGACCTCGACATAGTTGCGCTTCACACTCACCAGACACACTCCCCTTGCTTTTCGAAGACAACGTTGCATCGCTCTCTTGTGCTAACAGCTAGAGCCAAGGAAAATCTTTAAGGATTTGGAAAACTAGCCTTTATACCGGATGGGACTCGTACACCAAATGGTGTGAGGTTTGATTGGAAATTCATATCAAGGAGATCCCCTTAATGTTGGCGGGACCAGCACCATCAACACGTTCCTATGCATTAGAATTTGTAAAAGAGAATACCTATTGCATGCAGAAATATGTTCTTCACATGCACAAAAAGTAGAACTATTTTGATAGGTTTCTTGGAAAGAGATGTTCCATTACATGCACAAAACAATATATTATTGTGATAGAAATATTTATGGAAAAAAAACTATAGTTGATGTAAAAAGGAATAAGAATTTTATGTATAGAAACAATAGTTGTAGTGTTAATTAATTTTGGTAAAAGAAGTATGTATTTGTCTACACAAAGAGAATTGTTGATTGCGATAGTTTCTTGAAAAGGAAATAAGTTTTTCATGCACAAAAATAAATAAAAAATAAAAATAAAAATGGCCATTAAGTTAGACTTATTGGAAAGAAATGCATTTTACATGCATGAAAGAAAATCTATTGAGATATATTTTCCTTAAAGTGAAATAAGTTTGGCATTGATGGAAAGAATAGTTATCAACTAAGATTTCTTGAAAACAAATGTGTTATTTTTCATGCATGGAAAGAATAGTTATTATATAGCTTTCTTGAAAGAAGAACATGTGCTTATATGCAATTAAATAATAGTTATATTGTTAAGGAATGCGTGTGAAATACACAAAACAATAGCCATCATGAATTAGTTTATTATAGAGAGAATACTTATCTATTTTTCTACCATATTGAAAAGAGGAAAGTGTATTTGCATGCATGAACTAAGTGGTTACTGTGCATTGTATCCCTTGAAAAAAAATGTGTTTTTACTTGCAAGATTTAGTTAACTTCATTTGAAAAGGAGGATGTGTTTTGCATGCAAGAAGAATAGTTATCAAGTTGATTTCTTTTGGAAAGAGAAAGCAGTTGCATGCAAGAAATAATAACTATCATGTTAGCTTTATTTTGGAATAGAGCATGTATATACAAGAACAATAGTTATTGTGAATATATTTCTTATGGAAAGATTATGCATTTTCAAAAAATATTATGTTAGATTTCCTCTAGAACGATTATGCTTTTGCATACAAGATTAGGTTAGCTCTCTTTTGGAAAGAGTATGTATTTGCATGCAAGATTACATTGGCTTCCTTTAAGAAAAGATTACATATTTACATCCAACTGTGAAAATTTTATGTATTCGTATAAAAAAACCATAGCTAATGTGCTAGTTACCTTTAAAACAATAAGGACAATTGCAGTGGTTTTATTTGGAAAAAAAAATTGATGTATGTGAGGGAAATATAGTTAATGCGATATCTATCTATAGACATGATTGATAGTTATATGAATTTTTTTAAAGCATGTGCAGTGATGTTAAAGAAGGTATGTCATGACATTTTATTTATGTTTTATGTATGCACACAAATAGATGTTGAAGCATCAATAATAAAGATTGGTTATTGGTTGATTAATAATTTGTCTAATCATGATATCAAAGTTTGTTGACAACAATGATAGTAGGTGATCTGTATATGAAACTGCTTAAGGTTTATATAAAATTGCAAGTAATAAAATTTGAGTTTTAAGTCTCTTATGTCAATTTATAAATACTTAAACATGAAGTAAAACTTCAAAATTTGTAGAATAATGCAGACAATATCACCATAATAGCAAACTTAAAACAGCAAGCGATGAAGGAGTTCACCCCTCTTGGGCGATGTCTCTTGTTCTAGCTTCCAATATTTGGGCCTATATCATTATGCTCATAAAAATAGTTATTACATCAAGTTACAGTGCTCAAATGGCTTCAATAATAACTCCAATGGCTTTAGATCTATCAAAAACCCCTGTCTAGCCTCTTTCTACTACCAAAAGGACCAAAAACTAAGAAAGTTATGCGTCTTTCTCTCTTTTCCCCAATTCTACAGCTAATCTCCCCACAATTCAGTCAAAACCTGGCTCGGGTGCCCCAAACGCAGAAACTGCCCATTAAACCTAGCATGTTTCCCGCTTGGTGGGATAAATTGTAGGATGGATAATGGTGGCTTTAAGGCCCCCCAGTTCCAAAAATTTTGGCCACATGGAGGTCATATGACTGTGTTGGGTGCCAAAATTAAAGGGCTCTGTATAGCCCCTATTCCTCCAGCACTCTCGGTCATGTGGGTTAGCATGGGACTTGGGGCTAGCCCCTTACCTCCTCCCGGCTACGGTTTTGACTCACGGTATTTGGACCCAGTCACAATGCGGTATTGTATTGCAGTTAGAGTCATGGTTTAGGTGCATACACGAGTTCCCGGTTACATAACGGTCACGGTATATATGGCAGGTTGTATGGTTGAAACCATGATTTGGTATGCGCTTATGGGGTTGGGATAACGCCTAGCCCTTGGCCCCCCTACCACGGTGCCATGGCGCTGGGGTGGCCATGGGCTAATCCTTAGCTCGATCCCTCTCCAAACATGTGCCACTCTAAACCTTATATAACATTTGTGTCATATACTTGTCAAGAACCATTGCGCGGTATGTTTGTGAGGGTCGTGGTTAGATTGAAAGATATTATGTGTTTGACTTCCCTGGAGTGTTGTTCATCCCTCAAAAAATTTTAGTGACCACCAAGATGCCACGTGGCAGCATCTAGTTGGGCCATGTGGCAACCTGTGGTTGGTCCACATCAAGACCAATAAAAGTTTGCCAACACAACCCATCATCCAACCATTGAAATAATGAAACTTGTCGAGCAACCATAGGGAAATGATGCACAATCAGCATGCCATGTCAGCGAGCAGCCCTACATAAGAAAAAAAATGTTGTTTCCCAAAACGATCAGAACATGTTTCTGGGTGCATACAGCATTCGTTTTCCACAAAACAAGTTGCTCCATATTCAGAATGACTAGATCTACACAATCGTTTAGGTTTTGAGCCATTCTGACAACATTGAAATTTGAGCATATTTTTTATCCATCTGATCAACAAGGAGGGATTGTGACTTATGCAAATGATAGATTAAGTTTAACATTATGGAAGGTAAATAATTAGTTATCCTTGCAAATTGAGAGATGTCACTTGTAGAATGATCCACTAATGCGAACAACTAGGCCACAAAGACATAGATTGAGGATTTGTGGGTAAATGATATCATGGCATTTGTAATAGCTTCTAGCTAGATATGTTGTACTTAAGATTATATTTATTTGTAAGATTTTATGACAAATCAAAAGGATGGACTCCCTTACAAGCCATTGAGTGAGGGGTGAACACCCTCATGAGATTTTAATAAAAGTAAACATTTTTTGGTTTTCGCCCTACGGGGTTTCTAAGGTATATAGATGTTTTATTATGTGTTCTCCTATTGTGCAATTCTAGTGATGTTGATTCCTTGCATGACATGACATTTATATTAATATGTGTTAAAATAATTGACTTAAAAGGATCATGGAATTGATACAATGTTACAACAGGTAGTCTATATTAATATTCTACAACATTGGTTATTAGTGGTTAGGTAACTTACTATTCCTTTACTGAAGTTACATTATGTAATGATGAAGATTATATCTAATGGTTAGTGAAGGAATATGGAGTGGTAATTTTGAAAGTTACATGTGGGTAAATTGTGTGAAAAAATTCTAATCCTATGTGCTTTTATGTGAGGTTATTGGGAGATGTTGCAAGTGGTATCAGAGCTAAAGGTTGTGGCACTGACCTTTTGGGAATCATGAAGTGCAAAAGAAGTAGAGGTATGATACTAGTGGTCATTAGCTCAAATATGATTCTGATGAACTACATAATGTAAATGCAGTAGATATTTGGCACTAGATGCATGATGATGCTAATAACCGCATTGAACAAAGGTAAGTGATCATTTCTACTCAAAAAATGTGCTCATGATGTTTGAATCTTGGTGTGGATAAAATACAATAAAATCTATGTTGCTTTTATGAACAATCCTTATAACTAACTAGTGATTGTGTGGATTATGATCAACCTTCCAGAATGATGACAACCTAATGTCGTTAGACCAACATGTGTATTCTAGTCCACCCACTAACAAAATTGGTCCCAACACGAGAAAATAAAGCCAAGAGTAAACCAAAGCCCCATAAACCACCCAAATGTCAATCAAGAAAATAAAGAGCCAAATTCCATGCTTAATTAAGAAGAAGACCAAGACCCACAAACTATGGTAGTTCCTAGTACCCAAGTAGACTAAATTTTTTATACATACATACATACATAATAAATTGGAAAAATTCAAAACTCAGAGAAAAATATTTTTCAATTATTATTCCCTAGTTATAATACTTGTTGGATCCAACTTATTCCAAACTTATAGATAATGGTTGATAGGATATTCTGATAATATCTAACAATTCCCAACCGACTCTAGAGTAATAATTAATTCTAACACATGTACCATTGTAGTGGAAGATGTCCTTATTGAAAATGAATGGATATTTAACAACCTTTCCTTTATTTACATATTAAAAGCATAGCTATAAGTAAAACTACTTTCTTACAGGTGAAATTTTTTCCATAAAAAGAACTATTCACTTGCACGGATTAAACCGTGGTTGATAGGAATCATGATTAACAATAATCAATCACAGATAACCATAGATAAACTTTCCTTAATTAAGACACATGTCTAAGATGGATCCTCTCATAATGGAACTATTTTTCACATGATTAGATCCATATTGGGTCAGGTGTTTTTACCTACAATGGTTCGATTCCCATAACTATTACTAGTCCAATTCCAAGCTTTCCTAATTGATCTACAAGGAATTAATATGGTAATTGTTATGCCAATTAAATTATACCCAAAAATAAATAAAGTAATTTAGATTATGAGAAATAATTTGTCTTAATTACATTAGAAGAACAAGAGACAATACGAAATCTAAAACTATATATCCCATAAGCTACAAGAATCATGAAATGTTATGTGCATCAAACATATCTATGAGTAGGGAAAATTAGTAAGATAAAATATTCCCTAGAATGTCATAAAAGGCATGGTAAAATTATTATGTTCATGGATTTCTTTTTCCCCTTTAGTTAGTACATGAAGCGCAACCATTTTTTTCAACTTTAAAAGTATCAATTATTTAATAAAATGTAAAAAAACATAGAAGTATTTCCTAGATCTCTAAAAATGATTAATAAAACTATTTTCAATTTAAACATAAAATTTAACTTTGTAAGTCAATTGCATACTCATGTCAAATTATTAAAAGTAGTAAGGAGGAATGAACATACTATATTAGACTAAATTGTTTCCATCCATTCTTTCATGTCCTAGCTTCCACGAAACAAGAGACAAATTCTCATGCCATTTACTTCGATAATTATATTGTTTTTTAACTAATTCGAAGAAAATCGATCTCAAAGGAAGTTTGAATGGCATACTATTATATTGTGGTACTTCCAAAGAATCTAACTGGAATCACTAAATTAGGAAATGGAATTAATACGAACTAACCTCTCATTCCACCGCCTAAATGCACAACGAACAATATGCACTGCTCACTTTGGCTATTGTTCAATCCCCCTTAGGAGAAATATACATTGTCACTCATTAATTTCCTTAACTCTCATTTGTAAATTGGGGAGGGAATCTCATATACAAGAATCCTTCTTAATGGTAGTTTTTTTTGTTATTATTTTTATTAAATAATTTTTTTAATTATGATTATCCCATCTACTTTTTAGGTATTAGCCTTTTATTTAAGGGAAATGGAAAAAGACATGTGTTGAATTATTATTTTATTTTTTACATAAAGAAAAGTGATAATTAATGGGAATTTATGATAGAATAATTAACTCTCTCTTAAATATGTTAAAGGCTAACATGAGATATTAACCTCTATCTATAAGGGGAAATTATTGAAGTAGTTATGCCTAAGGAGGCAGGAAAAGAAAACAGGAAGAAAAAAACTTTCTTTTGTCTTTCTGGAAAAACAAAAAACTTAAAGTTTTCTGCGAAAAGAAAAGAGAAGAGGTTAGATAGAGAATACATAACACCCTGATAATACAAGGTAGGTGAGAAACACCCTATGGTGGAATTTGAATAAGATACTTTGGAATATAAATATAGTATTTGGTTAACCCTTACCAGTGAGAGAGAAAGACTGGTAAACTGAGGAAAGGGTTTGTAGGATGTTACATAGGGTGTGCAATATACAATTCCAAAAATCTCCCTTGATTTACTTGATAGTTAGAGGCATAGCTTGGGGCTACTGCCTATATAAGATTGTTTAGTACTAGGAGGAACATGGATGCCTCCGGTCTATTTTTGAAAGAATTTCATATAAGTATGTCTACTTCAGGTTAGTAGAGTGTTGAGATTAAATAAATATTCAACACAACATACTATAAAAATATATGATTCTACCGAAATTATGGTTGGAGAATGTCAATAGATAGGAACAAATAATAAATTAGGGAAAAACTATGTAACGGGTGAGAGAAGAAGAAAACAAGAACTGATGTGGTGTGCAAATGTGTGCGATTTTTCCTGTTTTCATGTATCATTTGGGTGGACTGTTGAAACTATTCTTCAATCCTCTCAAGGAATTTTTGTTCAGTGTTTAGGCATTACTAACATGTTTCCTTTTCTTTCAGTGTTTAGGAATTAGTGACATGTTAAAATGTTTAGACCATTTGTCATTTTCCATTCATTGTCTTAAATCTATAATCAACTGCAAACCATTTTTTCCTAAAGTCTTGCCATTGTGTTGAACAATAGGTACCATAGACGTGTCGTAGTACTGAAGACAAGAAAGTGTAAGGAAGTACATTCATTATTTTATTTGTATATATTGTTTTATTGATCTCAAAATGCTATATAATGCAATTATTGACCCTTCATGTGGAGGTGCAAGTGTGAGTGTTATGAAGCTTCCTATAAAATTGTAATAGTTACCCACAAAAATATCACATAGATAATTATGTTCTCTTTCCATGTACCTCAATAGTTGTTGGAAGCCTCTCTTTATATGTCACCATTTTTTTGCATTTTGAAAGTTCCATTAGAGACATTGATTGGGGGTTAGCTTAACAAAGAACCAGTAACTCAAGAACTATGCATCATTCTATTTTATGTGCATTCATATTTACCCTCACTAAAAATCCTTTTTGAAAGTTCATTTTTTTCAAGAAACAAATCCTCCAATTTTTATAATGTAACTATTCAGCTTTGCTTTCCCTACTTCGAAGGTATGCCAGTAATTATTTATCATCATAGCGTGGTACGAACTCGAAGACATTTTTGTTATATTTTCTAGGACAATATTGGAGTATGCTTTAAGGGCCTATCAAAAGGCGAGTGAAGAAAACAGCATCTGTTTGGCTTAGGGTAAGAAATGGATCACTATAATATTTCATACCATCCTCTAACTTTTAATATATAATTGTTTTTTTCATTATGGGTAGAATTAGTAAATTTTGGTATATTTTATGTCTTAATTTTTGAGCATCAACTTTTGGGAGTGAGTTTGTAAATAAGATAGCTAAATTAATTTAAAGATATTGATTATAGTATTTAGTCACTGTTTATTTAATGAAGGTTGTTTTTTATTTTTATTTAACATTTAGTTATGTTAAAGTTTTAGATCAATTACTAATTACAATATTTAATGATAGTTTGTTTAATGATGATTGTTTTTTTTTTGTTCGATAATCGGTAATCTCTAAGTTTTAGACAACCCACTAATTATGACATTTAATGACAATTATATGTAAATTTCTAAAAAAATAAATTACTTAATTGAAAGGAGCTTAAGATAAGTGGCACTCACGTGCTGTTAATTCTTTTTAGTAAAATTAGTTGAAAATTCCGAGGTAATTTTGATAGAAACTTTACCCATAGACCATAATGCTTAGTGTTTTTCACAAATTTGAAGATTCCTTGGATCATAAAAGTGACTATCACTTGGAATTTCAATGGACCAAAAGTATGGTGACTACCGAGTAGTTTTATATAAGAATGAATTAATAACTTTAAATTTGATTAGTTTTCACATGGTATTAATAGACCACTTTAAATATTTTATTTTTTCATTTTGTAAGATAATTATTACTCAAATTTAATTGTGGAAATGCAATATTTTGATTAAGAGGTAGGAGGTGGGTCCCTTGTCCCACAAACAAGGGGGTCTCATACATCAATTTGGTGTGTGGCTTGGGTTGGACCTTAAAATTGGATAGTAATAATAATAATAATAATAATAATAATAATAATATATGATTTTTTTTAATAAAATAAAAATATACATAACTATTTTAATAAAAACGTTTTCACCAAATTCATTAACCACATAATCTAATTTGAATTATCATGAGAATTTCAAAAGGAGTTTTTGGACTTTCGGGTATATACGGATTTTTCACCCTAAAAACCCCTAGGGCACTTCGATTGTGCAGGGGTTACCTATCAATATTGTGATTGCAATTAAACTCTGCAAGATTTTAGAGAAATCTCACTATTCAATTTTAAAATGTGTAATTAATTTTGAAAATCGTTTTTTAGATTACTCTATAATTATTTTTTACCGAAAAATAAATATATGAAAATTAATATATAAAGAAATTAAAAACATGTTAAGCTTCTGAATGCAAACCCTATTGGACATGATTTGAGAATTAACTTTTATATGAAACGAAGTGGATTCAAAGTCCAACGTGGCACCTACTAATGGAACTATGCAAGGATCTCAATCTTGAAATCTTGTAACCTGCAATGGCAAACTGTTCAGAGAATAGTCAAATAGATAGGTTGAACTAAGTGTACCATGAAGATGGATGAAGATGCAAGATGGATGACGATGCAATTTGCAAACAAAAGAAATTATATATTTGATATACATTTTTATAATTTTTAATTATAGATAGTGTTTTATTTCATAATTTATTTATAAGAATAAGTATTATTTATAAATAAACAAAGAATTAAATTTTATTCCAGAGGTGACTACATGGATAATTCTGATCTAAAAGGAAGTAGATGAATTTGCTTAAATTAAGGTTACTATTCCGTGAAATTAAGTTTATTTTCTTGATTTCACTCGTGAAAATACATTCGTAGTATTGGAGAGGATTCCGATAAGATTAGATTTATGAGGGTAAATGTAATAACCGTGGTATTATATAAAAGTAAATAAAACTATAATAATTTATTATTCAAATATTAAATAAAAATATCATAACTTATTAAATAGAAGATAAATGAAAATTGTATGTATTTTTTTTTTTTTCTTGAATAATAATTTTATTAAGAAAAGAAATATGGTACAATGAGAGCTTTCAGAGAAGTGAAGCTAAAGAGCAAGGGAGCAGGAAATGATATGATATCAACTTCGGTCCCAAAGAGCAACCACGGCATAAGCAAAAGATGACAGAGATGATAGAAGGAACGAGCTGGTCTAGGGAGTCTACCCAGCATGGGCAGAATCTTCCAATCTACATTTTTTACCTTTCTTTTTACTGAATTTGACCCAACCATTTTGATTTGGCTGGACCGAAGCTACTTGCAGATTGTTCTCTGCTAAAGGAAGAGACTCCTTGTCTGAATCAGAAGGTGAAGACTCAAGTGAACGTTTCTGAGAGAACAGAGGCGCAAAATGGTCCTCAGCGCACACTGAGGGCGCATCCTTCGGTTGCTCCAAATTCTCCTCTTCCACTTCAATGTCCTCCTCATCAGAGCTAGAGGACTCTATGTCATCCATAGGGGGTATATCACAAGGTTTCTAACTCTTAGATTTGGATTTGTGAGTGATATTCTTCTTTTTGTCGAAGAACGATGCACATGAGTTCTGGAGATTGCCCGTCTGATGGCAATGGCGACACCTGAAGGCTGTGTTCTCATAGTCCAAAGTTTGCATCCAATGTAAGTCGTCGACTTTGAGGATGATCTGATTTGGCAACCCTTTACTAATGTCTATTTCTGCACAAATTCTGCCAAAGGTATATATTCCTTTCTCTGCCCTTGAGGTATGTGTAGCCAGGAAGCGGCCTAGGGTGTCCTCGATTCCTTGAAAGACAACAAAATGGCATAGGTGCGGAGGGAGATTTGGAAGCCTGACTGAGATAGGAAGCTTGGTGATGACCGCAGTGGAGGGGTCAAAGTCTGGGAACCAGGGGGAGAGGAAGAGTCCAGCTGATCCCTAGAACCACGGGCCTCCCATTAAGGCTTTCTAGTAATCTTCGTTGAAGGCGAAGGCTACAATAAAGAAGCCTTTCGAGCAGAGGAAGACTTTGAGGAAGACTTTGCAGTTGTTGGTCCAATTGGAATGGATCCATTGGTATAGATCAGCCGTGCAGGGCCATAGGCCATTAAATCTGCAAATGAGGGTTGTTTCTGCAAATGTCTGGTATTGATTATCCAAAGATGGATGAGAGATTTCAATGGCAGGTGTTTCCTCCATTTTGTCCACCAAGAAATGTTTGTGAGCCTCGGTAGATTGCGGAGACTTGTTGGCAAGCTGTGCATGTACTGCATCTTTGTAGGAAAAACCTTTGGAGGGAGAGGATTGCCCAACTACACCTCCCCTTAGTCGAAGTGATAGGATCACTGTGGCATTTCTTTCAATATTATAAAAGGAAAGAGGCATATTGTTATCAAGCTGCTTACCTGCAAAGAGGAGCCGCAGAAGGGAGGAATGGATCCCCAGCCTCTGTTCAAGTATCTTTAAGAGATGGCGCAGTGTGAAAGAAGGGTGGACCCCAAGGAGCAGGGTTTTGCCTGTCAGAAAAATTATTTGAATGTGAAAATTCACTTGCTAGAAATGAATAGGATCTCGGCTTCCTGAATGAGAAATCGAGATTGAAATAGCGAGATTGTGGGACTGTAGAGCCAGCTCCATATTCTGGCAATACGGCTGCTGCATGTGGAAGAGTGGGGTAGTTGCCAGGGGTATTTCGTCAAACACTTGCCGCCCATAGGGAGGGGATTTCTCCTCCAAGCAAATCTGGCGAGTTCAAGTGTTCCGGTACTCCGCTAATCCTACATTCGGTGCACTGGGTTCTGAGATCCGGCGCCCACCACTGATGAAGGGCGTGCACCCTCTTGAAATCCGGCGCCCGTACCAAAGTAACCGTAAGCCTCGCGGAGGGAATGCGATGCAGCGCCTTCGACTCAACCCCAACGGCGGATAGAACTAATTCGTCGGTGGAATGCTCCGATTTCCGGCATCGTCTGCTGGTTGGTGAAATAGGCATCATAAGCCGAGCAGATATCATCCCTGGGATTAACATAGAGGCACGAAACCCACTCGCGCAGGGCGAAGAATGCGTTGTGTGATTCAATGCGGCTGTGTTTGTCCTTGATGTGCAGGCCACGCTTCCCGTGATGTGCAGGCCACGCTTGACCTTATTGCTCATTATTCTGTCCACGGGAGCCGAGAAGAAAGGCTGGGCGAAGAATGCGTTGTGTGATTCAATGCGGCTGTGTTTGTCCTTGATGTGCAGGCCACGCTTCCCGTGATGTGCAGGCCACGCTTGACCTTATTGCTCATTATTCTGTCCACGGGAGCCGAGAAGAAAGGCTGGTTGAAGAGATGAGCTTCCAGGAACAGTCCCTCTTCAGCCATCCGTCTCCCTGCAAGCATTGCCATAGCCGCCCCAAGGGTTTCGTCAAAACTTTGTATCTATTATTATATCTGCGACAGCCCTGATATTAAGCATTCGATTTTTTCTTTCACTGAATAATTTTAGAAGATCAAGCCACCATCCACTCTGTACTATGCAGTTCGTATTCCATGCGTGATGCGCCATTCCTGCTGAAGATTATTAAATCCCAGCCATTTACGTTATACGATTAGTGGTACCTAAAACATAATCTAGGTTATATTTTTATTAATCAATCAACAGCTCGTTGTGGAAGCTAGCATAAGGGAGTAATAACAGTGAGTACAGGAATCATGTAGAAGTATAGCGAAAGCGCAATTTAGGGTTTACTTTCACTCATGACATTCTCTGCCACATGCACATTAATCATGCTGCTATCGCCTACCATATTTTCCTGTTCCTCCTACCGCGAAATCGCACATCCCAGGTGTGTCCGAGACCGAATCTACGCTATCTCCTACCATATATTCCTTTCTCTCGGACCTTGGAAGCGTGTTTCATTAGAAGGTAAACATTGCGCATGAACCTCAGGTTTCTTCTTGCTCCCTGACATTACGCGTGAACCATGGTCTTCGTTTTCTTCTCTGCTCTAGGGCTTTAATATTATCTGTTTGTAACGAGGATTGATCCTAAGGCTGTGCACAGAAGATTTGTGAAGCTGAACGAGAAACTTCTAAAGGCAGCTGTCAAACCCAACGCTTGTACAAACATGGAATTCGCAGATGCCACCAGTGTGTGACAGATAAGGTATGCTAAGTAGTGGGCGCTTGGAGTTGATCAAACGTTCAAACCAATTTGAATGTAGATGCCAAGTAGTGGGCGTGCTTTTGTCAGAGGCAAGTTTGTTATATTATCTGACAATAAAGAAGCATCTTACACTCCATAATGCCACTTGTGTCTGTATTGCGCTCCTCCAACGTTCAAACCACACCGGAAATACGTATATACGGTGGAATGTTTCAGATGGGTTGATCAAACGTTCAAACCTGAAATTCATATATCCGGTGTACGGTTCCAGGTGATACAAACCGTTCAACCAACTTGGTAAATGGCTATATATATCTCTTTCGAAGTTCATTTATTTGAATGTAGATGCCAAGTAGTGGGCGTGCTTTTGTCAGAGGCAAGTTTGTTATATTATCTGACAATAAAGAAGCATCTTACACTCCATAATGCCACTTGTGTTTGTATTACGCTCCTCCAACGTTCAAACCACACTGGAAATACGTATATACGGTGGAATGTTCCAGATGGGTTGATCAAACGTTCAAACCGGAAATTCATATATCCAGTGTACAGTTCCAGATGATACAAGCCGTTCATCTAACTTGGTAAAAACCTATATATATCTCTTTCGAAGTTAAATGGCTATATATAGCTCTTTCGAAGTTCATTTTGTAAATGGCTATATATATGTTTATATGTTTTTCTAAGTTCATTTTGTAAATAATAATGTTGGAGTGTTTGATTTGTCTTTTCATAGTTGATTTTGTAAATGGATATATATATGTTTATATGTTTTTCTAAGTTCATTTTGTAAATCATAATGTTGGAGTGTTTGATTTGTCTTTTCATAGTAGAAATAGATTCAATATCATGGAGAATCTTTGGGTACCCATAATTTTGATATTTGATATCTCTAATCCAAAAAAAAAATCTTCCCGATTTTGTCATAATCTTGACGTAATTCCCATTATTTTTGGACTAATTTGTGAGTTTTTTAGACTATGCTATAAAGAAAAATGAACTATCACATTAATAATTTATATCAATATTAAATAAAATTACAACATAAATTAGCCATGTGCTTATTTATGAATGAATATATTATAAAATTTTGTGTAGGGAATAAGATTGAAGGTTCAAATCTCCATATATCAAGCTTAAAACAAATAGAAAAATTACCATACAAATTCAAAAAATGATTAAATATTATATAATTTTGTGAAAAATTAGTAATATATAAAATAAACATTATTATAAATAAATATAAAAATAAATAAATATATGTATCTAAAATGAACAAATTCAACAACTGTTGGCATATGATATTTGAAATCTTCACAAAATTGTATATATCATCAACTCATTTAAGTATAAATAATGTTAAAAATCAGAATAACATTTGAAATGAAAATAGCAACAACAAAAAATTAATCCTCAAAAGGTTCTTGTCATAAGTAGAACAATTTAGATAATTTTTAAGAATGATGTTAATGAAATCTAAAATAAAAATAGAGAAAGCATAAGAATGTTTGAGAATGGTGGTCGACTAGGATTAATGTTAATGAAATTTAAATTCAAAATAGAGGAAAAAAACATTTAATGATGGTGACTCAAAATATGTTGATGAAATTTTGAATTAAAACAAAAATAAACAGAAAAACGTCATAATGATGGTATTTGAAAAGCATTGCAAATGTGACAATTGATTTCTAAAAAAAGAAAAAAAAGGAGCATCCATTAATGTTGACTAAAAAAATACATTAACTGAAGCTTTTAAGGACCAAAGATTTTAATGATCGTGAGTGAAAAGTCTTAAGACATCTAGTGATCGTGATCGAAATCCATTAACTGAAGGGTTGATGGAGAGCTCTTGCAACTTTATTAAACTTTAAAAACTAAAGAGAAAAATGACGAGAGAGATGGTAACCGAAAAGCACATACAAAGTGAAACGTTGAGAATATATATTAAACATAATGAATCGATGGTCAATATCAACCATTCATCCAACCCTAAATATAATAAAAATTTGAAATCCCTAAATATAATAAAAAGTTTAAATCAAAATAACACAAACGTTGAAGCAACTGTTGCGCCCAAAAAAAATAGATAAATAGAATTTTTTAGATAATATATGTTAAAAATGATGATAATGGAACCTAAAATCAAAATAGAAAAAACCCAAAATAGAAAAAATCGAAATACTTTCCAGGATGGTAACTAAGCATAAATGTTAATTAAATTTAAAATGAAAATAGTAAAAACTATCATAGAATCATTTAACTTTCAATAAAATAAATCGCCATAATAATGTTTAAAAATAAAATAGTAAAAACTTAGAAACTTTAAAAAGGATGCCAAAAAAATAAAAAAAAAAATAATGAAATTAAGATTAAAAAATATAATAAAATATAAAATCAAAACCAAAATTTAAAATAAATTTTGAATTAACAAAAAAAATAATAATACCTTAAGACAACATCTTGATGATGGCATACTAAACCCATCCTAATCTTGATCGTTGAGAAAAAACATGATCAACCACTCAAGAGCGTCCACTCACTGTAGCATCGATGGGACAAAAGCCTTTAATGATTCTAAGATAAAAGCGATATAATCTTAACCGTTGATAAAAAAAAGCAAGAACAAATCGAGATTGGGACTGAAATCTATTATCTGAAGCATTGATGCACCTTTGTTGTAGTTATTTTGAAGTTTAAAATGAAAATAGAAACTAAAAAGCACGAGAGATCGTGACTTAAAAGAACATACAGAGTGAACCGTTGATCACTTCTATTTTGGGAGAACTCAAGGAAGTCCACAAAATGAAACATTAAACATTGTCTCTCTGCTATATATATGATCCATCTACGTTTCTGTTGGAAACGCTTTTTATCTGTGTGTCTCTGCTATATATATGATCCATCTAGGTAAATGGCTATATATATGTTTTGTTGGAAACGCTTCCTATTTGTGTCTCTCTGCTTGGGTGTCTAGGTCCGATTTAAATTTGGTTTTTGTTTGTGTCTGAGATTTAAATTTGGTTTTGTTTTATGTCTGCGAGTATTAGAGAATTCGATTTGGGAGAAACAGAGAACACTGGATGGAAAGAGAATTGGATTTTAATGTCTCACAGAAACGAAAAACCGCTTGCTTATTCGAATTCTGCATTAAATCCAAATCCTTGACCATCAGAGCACTCAAACAAAAGGCGAATACAGAGAGTTATCAAAGGATCTACATAAGCCGATGGCTGCTATGTACCCAGTCTCATTATTATCCCGAAAATTTCTTTCTCAATGAATTCTTAGCGCTTTTTTTAAATTCTATTGACGGGCTTGGTTTGCATGCATTTACTTTTGTTTTTAATTATTGGTCTGGAAGAATCCAATAATTATCGATTTGAATTCCAGCAAATATAACTCATATTAAATTTTAATGTCTTGCAGAAGTGAATGAGCAGCTTGTACCATCTTTTGGCAGATTTTTGTGTCTGTGGTTGCACTTTGTGGGTTCTGCAAGTGCTACGAACTTTGTTGCTTCATCCCACTAATCATGGAATACCCATTGTAGGACAAATCTATTTCAGATACAAGCTTTCGATATATTTTTTCAGCGTTTACTTTTGCAATTGTGAACGTCGTTTCTTTTCCCAATTTGACAATTCCATCCATATCAATATTTCACAATTCCATCCATATCAATATTAGACAATTTCGTGGATATCAATGTTTCCTATATAATGGTTTCTTTTAATTTAGAGATCATATCTATCTTTTCTTTCTGCGTGTGAATTAATTTCAGAGTTTCTTAGCTTTCGTTTTCACCTTGGGGCTTAGCCTTCCTCTATTCTCCTTGGGACTTAGCTTTCCTGTTCACCTTGGGGCTTGAATTTCCTCTGTTCTCCTTGGAGTTTTTATTTTAAAAGATGGTATGTATGTATTGCAGACTTCTGTTAATTTATGTGCCTTTTTCTTCCCTTTGTGCATTTGTTGATTAAGGTGTTCTATCATTGCAGGATTTGGACTTGACGATTTGGGTTTTCTTTCCGACTTTATTTGAACTCTGCTTTAAACCCAAATCCCTGACCGCCATAGCATTCAAACTAAACGCGAATACATGAGAGTTATCAAAGTCTCTGCATGCGCCGATGGCTGCTCTGTCGTTCAAGCGCTTTTTCATCTTTGAATATTTTGTGCAACTCCAATTAAGTGTGTTTTTCAATCTCCGAACTCCACATTATTTGAATAACCTACTTGACTTGGTTAGAGGGTTTGAAATATGGTTTTGATATTAGTTGAGTTGTTTACCTTTGTCTCTATGTTATTCTATACTATTCTCCGCCCTAGTTTCTCTTTTTCCAGCCCCAGCATATTTTGAGTCATGGAAATTAATGTTCCATATATAATGTGTATGTATATACTAGGGACTTCCATTGATTTAGAAATCAGCTCTGTGTGTTTTTTCATATATTGTTATAGCTCTCCATGAATTCATATATGAGTTCTTGATTTAATTTTTCTGCAATTTCAGCAGGATCCCTTTGCCTTGGATGGTTTGGATTTGACTTACCTCTATTCGCCTTTGAGGGTTTGGCTTCAATTTCCTCTATTCTGATGGGAGGCTGTGAATGTTATGAAACGAGCTCACAAAAAGATAGAAAAGAGAGATCTACGCCTTAGAATTCAGTCTCTTCGAGGGGGAAACCTCCTTTACATTACATAAATGAACAATTCTTTGATTATACAAATGACAAAACCTCCTTTCTATATATAGGAGTCTATGGAGTCAGAATATAATCCAGCCGACCTGACAATAATAATATAAAGCCACAAAAATAACAATAGAGGGATTCTATGGGCACATTAATAACAATATGGGGGTAATAGGGGCACAACAATATAAATAAGGGGTATAACTACAATAGTAATGGGGTAATCACTAGTATTATAGGGACCCAACATGCCCCTCTCCTTCAAAAAAGTGTTGTCCTCAACGCTTGAGTAGTTCATGATACTTCTGCATAAAATTCTCATCCTCCCATGTGGAATCTTCAGCGGATAAGTTCTTCCACTTGATAAGATACTCTGAAATTGATCGATTTCGTAGCTGTCGAGTTCTTGTTTCTGTGACTGCTTCCGGTTCCAATATAATTTTTCCTTCCTCGTCAAGTTCTGGCAATATTGTTTGAACTGGGAGCTTGTCGCCTATAACCTTCTTTAAACATGAAACATGGAAAACTGGGTGCAATCGAGAAGCTGCAGGAAGCTCCAATTTGTATGCCATAGTACCAATCTTTTGCAACACCTTGTACGGACCATAATACTTTGGTGATAATTTATTATCCTTCTTAGCTTGCTTGAGGGACATTTGCTTATATGGTTGTAGCCGTAGGAATACCCAATCACCTACATCAAAACTTCTTTCACTGCGATGTTGATCTGCCTGTTGTTTCATTCTATTCTGTGCCAACACGAGGTTATCCTTTAAGAGTTGGAGGACTTGTTGTTGATGTTCGATGTGATGTTCCACTGCCTGAACCTTAGAATTTTCTCTTAAATATGATGTGATGGATGGTGGTTGATACCCATAAAGTGCCATAAATGGGGTCATTTTTGTTGCTGTATGGAAGGAAGTGTTATACCACCATTCAGCCAGAGGCAACCATTTGACCCATTGTGTCTGTTTATCAGATACAAAGCAACGAAGATATCCTTCCAAACATTTGTTTACTATCTCAGTTTGCCCATCAGATTGAGGATGATAAGATGAGCTATGAGCTAACTGAGTACCAAGACAAGAAAATAATTCTGTCCAAAAATTTCCAGTGAAAATGGGATCTCTGTCACTTACAATAATCTTTGGGTTTCCATGTAGCTTTTGAATTGTTTCCATAAATGCAGTAGAAACTGTACTGGCTTTAAATGGATGTGATAATGCACAAAAGTGTGCATACTTGGTAAGTCTGTCAACTACCACCATGATGACACTCTTTCCCTCAGACTTGGGTAAACCTGTGATAAAATCCATTGAAACCTCCTCCCAACGTTGGCTTGGAATGGATAAAGGTTGTAATAGACCCGGTGTCTTAATTGTTTCAACTTTATTTTGTTGGCAAACCAAACATTCCGCCACAAACTTTTGAATATCTGATTTAAGGCCATCCCAAAAAAATTCCTTCTTAACCCTGTGGTAAGTTTTTAAAAATCCTGAGTGCCCTCCTAAGGGAGAAGTGTGCAATTCCATAAGAATCTTTTGTTTTAGCTGGGAATTCTTACAGAGGTATAAGCGATCTTTGTACCATAACGAATCATTTTTCCAGCTAAATGTATCAGACGTACTGGAATCTTGTTGTAGCTTTCGAATAAGTGCCCACACTTCTTCGTCATTCTTCCATTCCTCCCTTGCTTCGTTTATCCAATCTGGTTGGATAATAGAAATGGCACACAACAATGCTTCCACATCCTCATCCTTTCTTGAGAGTGCATCTGCCACCACATTTTGCTTCCCTTTTTTGTAGATGATTTCAAAGTCATAACCCAACATCTTTGTGACCCACTTTTGTTGCTCTTCAGAGGATAATCTTTGTTCTAAAAAGTATTTAAGGCTATCATGATCCGTTTTTACCTTGAAGTGTCTTCCCATTAGGTAGGGTCGCCATTTCTTAAGTGCATGGAGTATTGCCAACATTTCCTTCTCATAAATAGCTTTGCTTAAAAACTTTCCCTTGATTGGACGACTTTCAAAAGCAATGGGTCTTTCATCTTGCATTAGAACAGCACCAATTCCATTTCCTGAAGCATCACATTCCACAATAAAGGTTTTTGTGAAGTCCGGTGTAGCTAAGACCGGTGCTTGGCACATTGCCTCTTTAAGATGTTCAAAGGCCTTTGTTGCTTCCGGAGTCCATGAAAATGCATCTTTCTTCAATAATGTTGTTAGAGGTGCTGCTATTCTCCCATAATTCTTAACAAACTTGCGATAATACCCTGTCAACCCAAGAAATCCTCGCAGATGCTTTATGGATGTGGGGATTTTCCATTCCTTAATGGCTTTAATTTTGCTAGGGTCTACCTTAACTCCTTCATGAGATACAATATGACCCAAATATTCCACCTCCTGGACTCCAAAGAAACATTTGGATCTTTTTGCATATAATTGTTTCTCCTCCAATAGTTGTAGCACCCTGTCAACATGTTCAACATGATCCTTCCAAGACTTGCTGTAGATTAGTATATCATCAAAAAATACTAACACAAATTTTCTAAGGAATGGTTTGAAAATTGAATTCATCAAACCTTGAAATGTTGAAGGTGCATTGGTAAGGCCAAAAGGCATGACCAAAAATTCATAATGACCCTCATGAGTTCTAAATGCCGTTTTCGGAATGTCTTCAATCTTCATTCTGATTTGATGATATCCTGAACGAAGATCCAACTTGGTGAAGTAAATTGATCCATGCAATTCATCCAGTAATTCATCAATGACAGGAATGGGGAACTTATCTTTAATAGTGAGCTTGTTGAGCTCCCTATAATCCGGACACATGCGCCATGATCCATCCTTCTTGTGCACCAATACTACTGGAGCAGAGAAAGAACTTTGACTCGGTTGAATTATACCAGCCTCTAGCATTTCTGCAACCATACGTTCAATTTCACTTTTTTGGACATAGGGATATCTGTACGGCCTGATGTTTGGAGGAACACTTCCTGGAATCAGATGAATAGCATGATCATGATCACGCATAGGTGGGAGACCTTTGGGAGTCTCAAATACCTTGGAATGATTGTCCAGGACTTTTTGGAGATCTGGAGAAATAGATGATTCCAATGTGGAAACATCTAGCGAACATAATTGTGCAATTACACCTCTTTGCTCCTTTTTTAGAAGCTTTGTCATACCATTAGAGCTGATTATCTTTCCTGGTTTCCCTGCAATACCCCTTAATTCAACTTCCTTTCCTTCCACAGAAAATTTGATGAAAAGTTCTTGAAAATTAAAAGCTATTGTACCCAAGGATTGTAGCCATTGGACTCCTAGTACAACATCAGCACCTCCCATTGGAATGGAAAGCATTGGGCTAGTCAATACATATTCTCCCATGGATAGCTTGATATTATGGCACTTTCCAGAGCAATTTATTGTTCCTCCATTTGCAATCATCACTTGACACTCTGGTGCTGGATATAGGAAGCAATTCAATTCTTTTGCTACCCTACAATGAATAAAATTGTGGGTGCTTCCTGAATCAATCAACACTATTACCTTTTTCTTCTTGATTTGTCCTTCTATCTTGATGGTTTGAGGAGTGGTAATTCCCGCCAATGCATTACAAGATATGGTCGGATTTATTTGTTCTTCATCTAGGCTTTGTTCCTGGAGTATATCCTCTTCTTTTGACCTTTCTTGCTCCTTTTCTTCTTCCTCTTCACAATCTATGTAGAATAATTTCTTCTCAGCACACTTATGACCTTTAGTGTATTTGCTATCACAACTGTAACAAAGCCCTTTTGCTCTTTTTTCTTCCAATTGTTGTGGTGTCAACCTTATAGGTTGTGGAAGACTAGGGGCAACAACACTTCCGTCTTTATAGTTGTGAGTGGTATGCTTCCTGGTTGCCATAATTTTGCTTTCCATTTTTCTTGCTAACCTGAATGCCTTCTCTAATGAATCAGGTTCCCAAAGGCGAACATCATGTTGGATATTATCCTTTAAAGACCCTATGAACACATCAATCCTATGCTCCTCTGGAATATCTTTTACCCTTATGTTCAATTTTTGGAACTCCTCAATGTGCTCCATTATTGAACCCTTTTGTTTGAGACTTATCAATTGGCTAAAAAAAGTGTTGCTTTTTGTATCCTCATAATGTGCTATCAATTCTTCCGTAAAAATTGCCCAAGTGATAAATTGTTTACGAGAGCAAAGCCATTGATACCATACAAACTGATTTGGTTCCAAATATAAAGTTGCCATACGTACCTTTTGTGTGTTTTGCACATTATTGAGATCGAAGAATTGCTCCATCTGTAATATCCATGTGGCGGGATCCTTGCCATCAAACTTCCTCATATCGATTTTTGGAATATGGTGGGTCTTCGATCCAACATTAGAGTCTATGGAATCATGATTAACATTTCTTTTGTTCTCATCATGAGTTTCCTTTACTACCTTTTCACCATTAGTAAGTATTTCTTGTAGAAAATTTGTCAAATCTGTCTTCAAATCTGCCATGTCTGTCTTCAAATCTGTCTTCAAATTAGCCATGTCTTTCTTCAAATCTGTCTTCAAATATATCTTCAAATCGTCCATCTTAGCTTCCATGCCCTTTATCTTAGATTCCACGCCATTTATCTTAGCTTCTGTTAGCTTTTGTGAGCGTGACATTTGTTGCACTTGTTCTTGTAATTTTGATATATCATGTAGCATTTCTTCCTCTTCTTCATGAGTCATGCTAGAGCTTTCAGGTTCCTTACTAGGTGTTTGCATTTTCTTTCCTCGGGGCATCAGTTACCGATAATAATGCTTTACTATGCCCTTTGAATTCCTTCAAACCAAGCTTATGCAAAAAAAAAAAAAAAACTACACACCTTTTTTCACTTTGTAGAAGCCTGATATTGAATCTGATGTATCTCTGTAATTTCGAATCATCCAGTTCTGAATTGTGACCTGTAGTAGCCTTCTGTGTCCTCTTTCCAATGCCACAAGTCTGAACCAAATTGGATTCTCCAAGAAAGAGTTATGCAAATCTCCCACAGTGACTTGATTATAGACTAGTTCAGTAGAGCGAACTTGTACGAAGTGCCACGTGTGTTTCAACCTTTGACTCTGAAAAATATATAAAAGAAAACTACAGTCCGTCCTCTTTCTGTACCTTCTTACGAAATTTCAATCCGATCCTCAGAGAGAAAGTTATGACGATTTTCCCCAGGTCACCTGTTTTGAATGTAATTCAGGAGTCTGCAAAAAGACCAACTTCCTCAGATCATATCTCCGCAAATATCACGCGAAAAGCTCTGAAATTTGGACCCAAGGTTCAGCGCGATTTCTTCTCAAATGGGTTTTTTTTGCGACTTCTGAAACGTCACAGAAAAAAAGTTATAGCGAAAATGCCACGATGACCTGTTTGGAGCAGCGAAACCCTAGAATCCAAAGCTCTGATACCAAATGTTATGAAACCAGCTCACAAAAGATAGAAAAGATAGATCAACGCCTTAGAATTCAGCCTCTTCGAGGGGGCAACCTCCTTTACATTACATAAATGAACAATTCTTGGATGATACAAATGACAAAACCTCCTTTCTATATATAGGAGTCTAAGGAGTCACAATATAATCCAGCCGACCTAACAATAATAATATAAAGCCACAAAAATAACAATAGAGGGATTCTATGGGCACATTAATAACAATATGGGGGTAATGGGGGCACAACAATATAAATAAGGGGTATAACTACAATAGTAATGGGGTAATCACTAGTATTATAGGGACCCAACAGTGAAGAACACATAAATAACTATGAAGTCAACTTCGAGGCATGTGATGGTTGTTCGAATGTCATTTTACCTTTGAACATATCGTTGCAACTCCAGGTATGTATCTGTCTTAATTTGAGTTTTTTTATTTAACATGTTTAACTCTAATTTAGTGTTTGATATTTGTTTTTGATTATGTTTAGTGATTTATTTTTTCCTATGCTATGCTCTTCCCTGCCTTAGTTTAGTTTATGATTTTTTTCCATGTCTTCAGTCTTGCCCTAGTTTAGTTTATGCTCTTTATTTTTCCATGGCTTCAATTACAATAGAATTTTATTTTTGAAAAGCCCTGCCTTAGTTTAGTTTATGCTCTTTCTTTTTCTCTGGCTTCAGCGCTTTCTTTTTCCTTGGCTTCAGCGCTAGTTTAGTTTATGCTTTTTATTTTTCCATGACTTCAATTACAATAGAATTTTATTTTTGAAAACTAAAAGTTGATAAGTTTTTCTAGCAGTCAATTTAAAGAGCCTTTCACCATCATATATGCGAGATATTAAGCAACTACACTATCCATATATACCATGTTTTAATTTATTTCACAGTTCGTCTTTTTCAAAAAGTTTGTGTGACTGAAATTTTTTTACTCATGCTAGTTTGTATTTAGTAGACAAAAATATTTTGAATATCTTATATTATTTATATTTCAATTTTATAATCTTTGTATACTTTTTATTATTATATTTTATTTATAAGTATTTATTCATATTTTTTATATAGGTGCATTTACTAAACTTGGAAATAGGAAAATTTGTTTTCCCCCTTTTTATATTAATATGGAAGGTCCATTTTTTTTCATATCAATTTGTTTAGGATAGAATATGATATGCTAGGCTAGGTTATGTCACCTTAGGCAAGGCAAAAAAAGACTATGTTAGGCTAGGGTAGGTTATGTTACTATAGGCTAGGCTAGGCTACATTAACTTAGTATAGGCTAGGTTAGGCTAGGTAAACATAGGCTTGGTTGGGCTACACTAGGCTAGGTTAGTCTAGGCTAAGCAAGGCAAGGCTAAGGCTAGGTTAGGTAAGGTTAGGTTAGGCAAGGCAAGGTTAGGCTCCGATAAGGCTGCCTTAGGTTAGGTTAGGTTAGGTTAGGATAGGTTCGGTTAGGATAGGTTAGGCTAGGTAAAGCTATGTTACGATAGCCTACATTACGTTAGGTTAGGCTAGGCTAGGTTAGGTTAGCCAAGGCTACGTTCAACTAGGTTAGGCTAGGATAGGCTAGCCCAAGGTAGGCTAGGTTAGTCTAGGATGGGCTAGGTTAGGCAAAGTTAGTTAGGCTAGGATAGATTAGGCTAGGCTACGTTAGGTTAGGTTAGGTTAGGCTAGGCTAGGCTAGATTAGGCTAGCCTAGGCTAGGTTCAGTTAGGTTAGGCTAGGCTAGGTTTGGTTAGGTTAGGTTAGGCTACTTTATGATAGGCTAGGTTAGGCTATGTTAGCTTAAGCTAAGGTAGGCCAGGCTAGGTCAATCTAGGCAAGGGTAGGCTAGGCTAGGCTTATTTAGGCTAGGCCAATGTACATTAGGCCAAGCTAGGGTAGGATAGGTTAGGATAGGTTAGCCTAGGCTAGGTTAGGTTAGGTTAGGTTAGGTTAGGTTAGGTTACCCTAGGCTAGGCTAGGTTAACCTAGGTTAGGCTACGCTAGGCTAGGTTAACCTAGGTTAGGCTACGCTAGGCTAAGCTAAGCTAGGCTAGGCCAATCTAGGATAGTCTAGGTTAGGCTAGGTTAACCTATGCTAGGATAAGTTAGGTTAAGATAGGGTAGGTTAGGTTAAAATATGCTAGGATAGGTTAGCCTCGGCTAGGTTAACCTAGGATAGATTAGGCGAGGATAAGTTAGGATAGGCTAGCCCAAGGTAGGCTAGGTTAGTTTAGGCTGGATAGTCTAGGTTGGATTAGGCTAGGCTAGACTAGGCTCGGTTAGGCTAGGATAGGCTTGGTTAGGCCAGGCTAGTTTAGGATAGTTTAGGATAGGGTAGGCTATGCTAGGTTAGGATAGTTTAGGATAGGCAAGGCTAGGCTAGTTTAGGCTAGGCTAGGCTAGCTTAAACTGAGGTAGGCCAGGATAGGATAATATAAGCAAGGCAAGGCTAGGCTAGGCTAGGCTAGGCTATGTACGATAGGCTAGCATGGGGTTAGTTAGGTTAGGTTATGTTAGGATAAGTTAGGTTAGCGAGGCTAGGTAGGTTCGGTAGTTCTGGTGTCCTAGGTACACTTGCTTAGCCTAAGTTATGCTAGTTTAGGATAGGCTAGGCGAGCCTAGGCTATGTTAGGCTAGGTTAGGCTAGGCTAGGTTAGATTAGGTTAATCTAGAGTAGGATATGTTAGGTTAGGTTAGGCTAGACTAGGTTAGTCTAGGATAGTCTAGGTTAGGTTAGCCTAATCTAGAGTAGGTTATGCTAGGTTAGGTTAGGCTAGACTAGGTTAGGCTAGGATAGGCTAGACTAGGTCAGGCTAGAATAGGCTAGGCTAGGTAAGGCTAGGCTAAGCTGGGTTATGCTAGGCTAGGCTAGGCTAGGTAAGGCTAGGCTAAGCTAGGTTACACTAGCCTAGGCTAGGCTAGCTTAGGCTAAGAGATTCTAGGCTAGCCTAGCCTAGGTTAGTTTACAGTAGGTTATGTTAGTGTAGGCTAGGCTAGGCTACGTTAAGTTAGTATAGGCTAGGTTAGGCTAGGCTAAGCAAGGCAAGGCTAAGGCTAGGTTAGTCAAGGTTAGGCTAGGCTAGGCAAGGTTAGGTTAGGATAAGGCTAGCTTAGGCAAGGTTAGGCTAGGCTAGGATAGGCTAGGTTAGGGTAGGCTAGGTTAGGTTAGGCTAGGTTAGGTTAAGATAGGTTTGGTTAGGTTAGGGTAGGCTAGAGTAGGCTAGGTTCCATTAGGATAGGTTCCGTTAGGTTAGTTTAGGCTAGGTAAAAGGCTACGTTAAGATACACTACATTACATTAGGAAAGGTTATGTTAGGTTAGGTTAGGCTAGGTTAGGTTAGCCAAGGCTACGTTAACCTATGCTAGTCTAGGTTAGGTTAGCCAAGGCTACGTTAACCTATGCTAGTCTAGGTTAGGTTAGCCAAGGCTAGGTTAGGGTAGGATATGCTAGCCCAAGGTAGGATAGTTTCGTCTGGGCTAGGATAGGTTAGGCAAAGGCTAGGTTAGGCTAGGCTAGATTAGACTAGCCTAAGCTAGGCTATGTTAGGTTACATTAGTTTAGGCTAGGCTAGATTAGGCTAAGCTAGGTTAAGCTAGGTTACATTAGATTAGGCTATGCTATGTTAGGCTAGTTTAGGATAGGCGAGATTAGGGTAGGTTAGCTTAAGTGAAGGTAGGCTAGGTTAGGTAAGTATATGTTAGGCTAGGCTAGGCTAAGTTAGGCTAGGCCAAGGTAAACTAGGCCAAGGTAGGCTAGGTTAGGTTAGGCTAGGTCACAGTAGGCTAGGCTAGGTTAAGCTAGGCTAAGTTAACCTAGGTTAGACTAGGCTAGGCTAAGCTAAGCTAGGCTAGGCCAAGCTAGGATAGGCTAGGTTAAACTAGGATAGGCTAGGCTAGGATAGGATAGGTTAGCCTAGGCTAACTTAACGTAGGATAGGTTAGGCTAGGATAGGTTAGGATAGGCTAGCCGAAGGTAGGCTAGGTTAGTCTAATAAGTTAATCTAGGTTAGATTATGCTAGGTGGGGCTAGGATAGGTTAGGGAAGTTTAGGATATGCTTGGCTAAACTAGGCTAATTTAGGATAGTTTAGGATAGGCTAGGTTAGGCTACGCTAGTTAGGGTAGTTTAGGCTTGGCTAGGCTAGCTTAAATTAAGGTAGGCGAGGATAGGTTAGTCTATGCGAGGCTAGGGTATGCTAGGCTAGGTTAGGATAGCCTAGGCCAGGATAGGCTACGCTAGGCCAGGGTATGCTAGGTTAAGCTAGGCTAGGCGAAGCTAGGCTAGGCAAGGCTAGGCTAGGTTAGGATAGGTTTTGCTAGGCTAGGCTATGTAAGGTAGGCTAGGCTAGGGTAGGTTAGGTTAGGTTATGTTTGGATAAGTTAAATTAGGTAGGCTGGTTAGATTTGGTAGGTCTGGTAGGTTAGATACGCTTCCTTAGCCTAAGTTAAACTAGAATAGGATAGGCTAGGAAAGCCTAGGCTATGATAGGCTAGGCTAGGATAGGCTAGGCTAAGCTAGGCTAACCTATGTGAGGTTAGGTTACGCTAGGTTAGGTTAGGCTAAGCTAGAGTAGGTTAGGTTAGGCTAGGATAGGTTAGGCTAGGTTAGGCTAGACTAGGCTAGGTTAGGCTAGGCTAGGCTAAGTAAGGTTAGGCTAAGCTAGGTTAGGTTAGGCTAGACTCTTGTAGGGTAGGCTAGGGTAGGTTAGGCTAGACTAGCCTAGGCTAGGGAAGACTAGACCACCCTAGGCTACCTTAGGCTAGGCTGGCTAGTTTAGGTTAAGCGCTACTAGGCTAGCCTAGCCTAGGTGAGGTTAGGTTATGCTAGGTTATTTTAGTGTATGTTAGGCTAGGTTAGTTTTGGCTAGGATATGTTCGGCTAAGCAGGGTTATTCTAGTTCAGGTTAGGCTATGTTAGACTACGGTAGCGTATGGTAGTCTAGACTAGGATAACCTAGATTCAGCTAGGCCAGACTATGTTAGGCTAAATTAGGCTAGGGTAGGCTAGGATGGGTTCGGTAGGCTAGGTAAATGAGGTAGGCCATGTAGACTAGGTTAGATTAGGTTAGGCTGGGCTTGGCTAAGCTAGGGGAGGTTAGACTTAGCTAGGCTAGGCTAGGTTGGGCTAGGTTATGCTAGGTAGGTCTACTGGGCTAGGTAGGCTTGGTTAGGTTAAGGTAGGTAGGCTAGGTAAGCTAGGTAGATGAGGTTAGGTTACGTTACGATAGGTTAGGTTAGGTAGCCTAGGTAGGTTACGCTAAGCAAGGCTAGGCTAAGATAGACTAGGTTAGGTTACACTAGGCTAAACTAGGATAGATTAGGCTAACGTAGGTTAGGCTATGTTAGGCTAGGTTAGGCTAGGTTAGTTTGGGATATGTTAGGCTAGGTTGGGCTAGTTTAGGTTAAGCTAGGCTAGGTTAGGCTAGGCAAGGCTAAGCTAGGCTAGTCTAGTCTACATTGTGTTATGCTATGCTATGCTACACTGGGCTACGCTAGGTAACAATAAGTTGGGTTAAGCTATGCTACATTAGGCTAGGCTAATCTAGGTTTGTGTACGATAGACTAGGTTAGGTTAGGATAGGTTAGCCTAGGCTAGTTTACGGTAGGTCATGTTAGGCTAGGCTATGCAAGGTTAAGCTAGGCCAGGCTTTGGTATGGTAGGCCATGCTAGGCTACGTTAACCTATGTTCGGCTAGGTTACACTAGGTTATGCTAGGATAGGTTAGGCTAGGTTAGGTTAGGTTAGGTTAGGGTAGGTTAGGTCAGGCTATGATAGCTTAGACTAAGATAGGTTATGGTAGGGTAGGGTAGGTTAGGCTAGGCTAGGTTAGGTTAGGTTAGGGTTGGTTTGGATATGTTATGTAATAATAAGATAGGTTATGTTATGTTAGGCTAGGCTAGGCTAGGCTAGGATAGGTTAGGCTAGGCAAGGCTAGGTGAGGCAAGGCTGGGTTGGGCTATGCAAGGCTAGGTTAGGTTAGGTTAGTTTAGAATAGGATATGCTAGGCTTGGTTAAGCTCAACTAGGTTAGGTTAGGCTAGGTTATGTTAGGTTAGGAAAAGCAAGGAAATGCTAGGTTAGGATATGTTAGTGTAGGCTAGGCTAGGATACGTTAGGTTAGTCTAGGCTAGGCTAGGCTAGGCTACATTAAGTTAGTGAAGTCTAGGATGGGCTAGGTTAGCCTAGGGTAGGTTAGGCTAGGCTAGGCAAGGATATGTTAGTCTCGGCAAGACTAGCTAAGTTAGGTTAAGCTAAGGCTAGTTTAGGTTAGGTTAGTATAAGCCAGGCTCAGCTAGGATAACATAGGCTAAGCTACGATAGGCTAGGCTAGTCTAGGCTAGGCTAGGCTAGGTTAGGATAGGACATGCTAGGTTAGGTTAGGTACTGTTAAGTTAGGTAAGGCTAGGGTAGGTTAGGGTATGCTATTTTAGGCCAGGTTAGGTTAGACTAGACTAAGAAGGGCTAGGCTAGGCTAGGATAGGTTATCTTAGGTTAGGCTAGGCTATGTTATGTTATGTTAGGCTCAAATAGGCTATGTTATGCTAGCCCACAGTAGGCTACATTAGTCTAAGCCAGGTCAGGCTAGGCTTCGCTAGGTTAGGTTAGGCTAGGTGAGATTACACTTAGGTAGGCTAGGGTAGGGTAAGCTAAGTTATGTTAGGGTAAGATAGCCTACGCTCAACTAGGGTAGGCTAGGTAATGATAAATGAGGCTAGGCTAGTTTAGGCTAGGGTAGGCTAGGTAGGCTAGGCTACGGTAGGTTAGGTAGGCTAGGCTAGGGTATGATAGGTGTGGTAGATTAAGGTAGGCTATGCTAGGTAAGTTAGGTAGGCTAGGTAGGTTAGGCTAGGTTAAGTTAGGTTAGGTTAGGCTAGGCTAGGTTAAGCAAGGTTAGGGGAGGTAAGGCTAGGGTTGGATAGGCTAGGCTAGGTAAGACGAGGTAAGGCTAGGTTGGGCTAGGATAAGCTATGTTAGGCTAGGTTAGGATAGGTTAGGTTAGGTAAGGTAGGTTAGGTTAGGCTAGGTTAGGTTATGTTAGGATATGTTACGATATGTTAGGTTAGGTAGGTTAGGTAGGTCTGGTAGCCTAGGTAGGTTTGGTTAGGTTAAGTTAGGTAGGCTAGGTAAGCTATGTAGATTAGGCTAGGTTATGTTAGGAAAGGTTAGGCTAGGTAGGCTAGGTAGGTTAGGCTAAGCAACGCTAGGCTACGATACAGTAGGTTAGGTTAGGCTAGGCTAAATTAGGATAGATTAGGCTAACGTAAGTTAGGCTAGGCTAGGATAGGCTAGGAGATATTAAGCTAGCATAGGTTAGTTTGGCTGGGTTAGGTTAGGCTAGGCTAGCTTAGGTTAAGCTAGGTTAGGAGAGCCCAAGCTAGGCTACACTATGCTAAGCTACACAAAGATACACTATGCTAAGCTACACAAAGCTACACTATGCTATACTAGGCTATGGTAAGCTAGGTTAAACTATGCTATGGTATGCTAGGCTAAGGTAGGTTAGTGTAGGATACACTAGATTAGGTTAAGTTAGGACAAGCAAGGCTAGGGTAGGTTATGCTAGGTTAGACTAGGGTAGGGTAGGGTAGGGTAGGATAGGGTAGGGTAGGGTAGGGTAGGTTTGGATAGGTTATGTTAGGCTAGGCTAGGCTAGGTTAGGTTATGCTAGGTTAGGCTATACTAGGTGAGGTTAGGCTAGGCTAGGTTAAGATAGGTTAAGCTAGGAAATGTTAGGTTAGGTTAGGGAAGGTTAGGTTAGGGAAGGCTAGGTTAGGGTAGGTTAGGTTAGGCTAAGATAGGATAGATTAGGGTAGGTTAGGCTAGACTAGGTTAGGTTAGGATAGGCTATGTTATGCTAAGATGAGCTATGATGGGCTATTTTAGGCTAGGTTAGGGTAGATTAGGCTAGGTTAGGTTAGTTTAGGTTATGTTAGGCTAGGTTAGGCTAGGCTAGGGTAGTGTAGGTTAGGTAAGGTTAGGTTAGGCTACATTAGGCTAGGTTATGTTAGGCTAGTCTAGGCTACGTTTGGGTGGGCTACGTCAGGTAAGTCTAGGTTAGGTTAGGCCAGGTCAGGAAAAACTAGGCTAGGGTAGGTTAGGTTAGGTTTTTCTTGCTTAGGTTAGACTAGGCTAGGTTAGGCTAGGCAAGGTTAGGATAGGGTAGGCTAGGAAAGGTTATGTTAAGTTAGGGTATGATAAGTTCAGCTATGATAGGTTAGATTAGTGTAGGTTAGGCCATGCTAGGTTAGGCTAGATTATGCTAGGCTTGGTTAGGATAGGTTATGTTATACTAAGATAGGCTATGTTAGGCTAGGCTAGGCTCGGTTAGGCTAGGTTAGTCTAGGTTATGTTAGGTTATGTTAGGCTAGGTTAGGCTACGTTACAATAGGGTAGGTAAGATTAAGTTAGGCTAGGTTACGTTATGATAGGAATATACTAAAGGATAAATGAAACGAGGTTTTGTAAAACACAAGTTAAAGGGAAATATAGGACATAACTGAACAAAGAGATAAAATCGAATAAGGAAAGTATTTGTTTTTCTAGAAATTAAATCACTAATAAAATCACTGCACATGGAACTATTCTATAAAATAGAGTAAAAGATTACACTATAGAAGTAATTTGAGTTATTATATATATAATGATAGGAAGTTATACTTGCAATATTAAATGGAATGACTATTAGAATTATATAAGAAAATAATTTAGAACCCAAGTAGTAGATTTTTTATAGTGCCTTGCGTATGTATATGTATAAAAAATATATACATATATGTAGCTTGCATATGTATATGTATAAAAAGAATATACGTAAGGAGTTAAAAATTTTCTAGCCTTCCAATAACAGAGTTCTTGCAGGAAACCGCCCATTGTGTTTTATGCTAGTTTTTTTTACAAAATTTAACTGTGTATACAAAATAAAACAAGGATTTCTTTCACAATATACAACTTTCAAGCCATATCTACAAATAACAATATGGGAACCCAAAATTGATTAAACAAAAAGGAGTCACTTGTTGAAAATCATATCTCGATGTTTAAAAGTGCAACAATTAAATCACTTTAAGAATAATCCAAAATACATAATTTCATTCGAGGTCAATGTTGAATAATGGAAAATATTGTCTTAAAAAACATTCATAACCCTAGGAGTAAACTCGTCTTATGACCAAGGGTTTTCCATCATGGGGAAACCATAGAAAAGTTAAGGGTAGACTATGTGCACCTGAAAGGAGGGGAACAATTTGTAAGAGGGGCAAACATCATGGAAACTTTTAGGGGCTAATATTCACAGTTGGGCTAATTTTCCATGATTTCTCAAAAAACAAAGATTCGCCAATTTCCATTTTTTATAAAAATTATTTGCCCAAATTTTACAATATAGAGTTATTTTACCTTAAAAATCGCCAACATTATATATAGAGTATATATAAAATCATTATAAATTTGAATAATTTTACAAATACATCAATAAACATTTTATAGTTTACATATTAGGGACTTGTGAGATTCACCAATGTTTCTAGATTTCATATTAATTATCCATCCTTAAAATTTTCCCTGGCAAACATATGTGAATATCAAAATTCCTTAGCTTAACAAGTGGGAGGTCTAGAAACTACATCAATCAGTTACCTATCAAAAAGGAGGAAAATTATAGATATTGAGTCCATAAAAAATATATAACTTGAGTGAGTCATAAGGGATAAATTGGGTAACAACTGATATATTACCCAAAAAAAAAATCCGTAGATGTTGTCTAAGGTGGTACCTAAGAAAAACACTCACTTTATACCGTTAAGAAAATAGTCAGGAAAACAAAAATCAATGAAAAAGGTTCTTATGTGGGGTTAACATATGAGTAAAGTCTCCAGTAACAGAGACGTGCAGTCAGTCTAGACCTAGATGTAAACTAGCAGCTAATGAAGCTCGATACTGAAAGAAACCTTAGCCAACATGCCAAACAAAAAAACAGAACCTAAAACAGTAAACATTGTGTCGAATCAACCTTTACAAACTTAGAAAAGGCACACGAGAAATTATAAAAAATTAGGGATGTCCTCAAGTATACATGTGGGATGCTTGAGAAATTATTAATTGCATATCTCTATGAGACAAGTTGTAATGTGCAAATGAGCAGTAGTGGTGTTGAGGTGGGGGCGTAGTTACCCCATAACCAACCTTAGAATTTTCGCCCATCAGATCAGGTTATGGTATATCAACAACGTAGAGATGAAACAAGTGTATTGTACTTTCTCAACCTGAAAATCAAGGCGAAGGTACCAATAAGATATGGGAAACTTCTAACCCAAGGTTAGATGTGATAATCATGTGACTGGGAAAGAAAAATTCCAAGTGGGTATTCATAACATCACTGAGAGAAAAAAAACTTGTTATTTTATCAATGTAACCAAACGGTAGCATAAATATCAAGTTACTTGTGAGTCTTAAATTCCCTTGTTAAATCGTCTCATAATTTTCCAGTTTTCGGATACCTTGTTGAAAAGGGAAAACTAGGAATTTATTGCCTGCTCGGTCAGAAATTAAGTTGAGATCATATAATCATGCTATTAACTTTGATCCATTATATTATTAAATGTAAGATAAAGTAAAATACAAATATAAATTAATTTGGTTGACAATAGGAGGATGTTACATGCACCTTCAATTCCAATATTGTCATAAGAAGCACATGTGTATTTCAACAGACCCAATATTATTTGAACTATATTTTTAAAACTTTTAAATACTGTGGTGAAACACCAATTAAAAAGTATCCAAAAAATTTAATGTTGAATCCTCATGCATGTTTGAATATTGAAGTTCCTTCTTGCAGTTTTAGCACCAATTTCTTAAACTTGATTTCAAATGCAAAATTTTACTCTCTATCCCACTGTGTTGATTTTTGTGAGTAGCCTCTAAACCCTACTTGTTTAAGAGTCATATATTCCAACCATTAGGTTTGTGTGACCCAAGATTACTTACAATGCATATGTTGATTTTCCTTTGGGACAAGAAATGATTGCAGTTCTGGAACCATAGATCAATTGTTTTTTTTAAATATGTATTTTATCTTTCTTTAAGAATAAATTTAGTACATTTCATTTTTATAGTTCTTGTAGGTTTTATTCTTTTATGAATTTTTATTTATTAAAATTGGAAATGGAAAATTCCTTATTCTTTTTTACAATGAGAAGGAAGAATCGTAGCTTTTGTATATACTCATTTACCATTACCAAAAGAGATCACCTTTTCAAAAAGGGGGTGAAAAGTTTTTTTCATTATGTTAAATTGTTTTTTAATTTTATTTATAGCAGGTTAGTTCTCATTTACTGCTTTGTATTTTCATTAGAAGTATATATTTTTTACCTCAAATATCATAATTGATGTATTATTCTCTATTTCATATTAAAAAATAAATTGAGTGAAACTATATATTATTAGATTATAATTTTATGCAAATAATGGTTCTCTTTGTGTAAGGAAATATGATGTGATATTTGGGAAAGGGGCTTGTGTTTCAAGCTTGGCTTGGAAGATTTAGGATTATGATAATGAATCATACTTAGGTTTGACAATTTTGGACAGAAAATTACTATGGGTCTTGGGCTTAAGCTTGGGAAAAGATAAGGTTAATTCGTTTATTTAAGTTATGTTAGATTAGTTTATGTTATTTATGGTAGATTATGTTAAGATAAGAAAGGTTAGTTTAATGTAACATAGAATAGGGTTTGGGTAGGGTAGGATATTTAAGGGTATCCTAGGTTAAGGTGTGTTAGACAAGGTTAGAATTGGGGATAATATGTTAAGGTAGACTAGGCTTATATAGGGTGGGTTGCACTAGATAGATTATGTTAGGTAGATTAAGCTAGCCTAAGCTATGGTATGCTATTTTAGGGTAGAATTAGGTAAGAGAATGATAGGCTTTCAGTAGATTAGTATAGGTTAGTTGAAGAAATAATTAGGTTGGGTTCAATTAGGAAAACCATGGGGAGATTAGAGTACCCTAGTCAGGCTAAGCTAGGATAACCTTAGGTACTATAGTGTAGTGTATATGCAATATCCCCGCAACCACTACAAATAATAAGTCATAATATAAAAATTAAAATTCATGCAAACCCATTTGATATTCGGAATTGAATTATTTACACTATTATGATAGATTTAATGCTAATATTGTAACCTAATTTACACTATTGTATTGTATGTATACAAGAGAGGAATTCTATTGAAATTTAAACCAGCATAAATTTCAAATTTCTTCAAGTGCAAACTTTTTTAGAGTGAAAAATACAACATGTAATTTTTTATTGTTTAAATTGTATTTTTAAATGCTACATAGACTATATATAGAACTAAATATATGCTTTAACCATAAAAGCTTATTTTTTTCATGATAAATACATAGTTTTTAAAAAATGCTAGATAATATATACATAATTGACAATAAAATATTTTACATAAGATGTACATTGAAACATTTTATAACACAACTTAAAATGTCTTTTTATTATTAACACATTTTTAATTATATGTCAATATTAATTTGTATTAAAATAGTTTATTGATAACATACATTCAATATTTTCTTATATACAACATGAAAATATTTTATTTTAACAAATTATTTTCTATATATACATATATATGAATTTAATAGCTACATATATTAGTTAATATAACATAGATCTTCAAATAGTTTATTTAAAGCTCTTGTTCAAATATTTTTCAAAAGTATAAGGTTTAAACATCTTTCTCACAGTTGTGTTTTTTTTACTTCTAATTACTTTACAAAATATTCATTTCTTTTATTATAGCCTATATTACTTTTTTGTTTAGAACATAATTTATTTATTTGTATTTTAAAGGGGCTTGTGTCAACTCGACATATAGATGTACAAACAAACTTACATATCCCCCTCATACTAGGCCGACTTATTTACAAATTATAATTAAAACCATACTAGATCTATCTAGTATAGATCTAACATGAGCAAAGAGGGATCAAATTTCTTCTAGTGAAAATTTTTATGTAGATTATATATATAGGACCAGATAAATGTTTTAACCATAAAATCTTATTTTTTTCACGACGTATACATAATTTTTTTTAAATGATATATAATATATACATAATTGACACTAAAATATCTTACATAACATGTACATTTTATAGCACAAATTAAAATGGTTTTTTTTAATATTAACTCATTTTTTATTATATGTCGATATTAATTTGTATTAAAATATTTTGTCTATATCCTATATTGAATATTTTTTATATACAACATTAAAATATTTTAATTTAACAAATTATTTTCTATACATAAATATATATGAATTTGATATTGACATCAATTAGTTAACATAACATAGATATTCAAATATTTTATTTAAATCTCCTATTGAAATATTTTTGAAAACTATAAGGTTTAAGCATCTTACTCACAACAATTTTCTACTTCCAATTACTTTACAACATATTAATTTTTTTATAGCCTATATTGCTTTTCTATTTAGAGCATAATTTATTTATTTTTATTTTAAAGAGGCATGTGTCAACTCGATTGACAAATAAACTTACACATCCCCTCATATTGGGTTGTAGAATGAACATAGAATAGTGTCTGGGTATGGTAGGATATTTAAGGGTAGCCTAGGTTAAGGTGTGTTAGACAAGATTAGCATTGGGGATAATATGTTAAGGTAGACTAGGCTTATGCAGGGTGGGTTGCACTAGATAGATTATGTTAGGTAGATTAAGCTAGCCTAAGCTATGATATGTTATTTTAGGGTAGATTTATGTAAGATAAGCGTAAGCTTCGCTAGATTAGTATAGGTTAGTAGAAGAAATAATTTGGTTGAGTTAAACTAGGAAAACCATGGGGATATTAGAGTACCCTAGTCAGGCTAAGATAGGATAACCTCAGGTAGTATAGTGTAGTGTATATCCAATATCCCTGTAACCACTACAAATAATAAGTCATAATATAAAAATTAAAATGCATGCAAGCCCATTTGATATTCGGAATTGAATTTATTTACACTATTACCATAGACTTAATGCTAATATTTTAACCTATTTTACTCTATTGTATTGTATGTATATAACATAGGCATTGCATTAAAATTTAAACCAGCATAAATCGATCTAGTACAAATGTGACATGAGCTGAGAGGGATCAAATTTCTTCAACTGCAAATGCTTTTTAGAGTGAAAAATACAATGTGTAATTTTTTATTGTTTAAATTGTTTTTTTAAATGATATGTAGAGTATATATAGAACCAAATAAATGATTTAACCATAAAAGCCTATTTTTTTAATGATCAACACATAGTTTCTTTGAAATGATATATAATATATACATAATTGACAATAAAATATTTTACATAAGATGTACATTGAAACATTTTATAACACAAATTAATTTTTTTTTTATTATTAACACATTTTTAATGATATGTCAATATTAATTAGTATTAAAATATTTTATTGATAACATACCTTGAATATTTTCTTATATACAACATTAAAATATTTTATTTTAACAAATTATTATATATATATATATATATATATATATATATATATATATATATATATATATATATATATATATATATATATATATATATAGATATATATATATATATAGATGAATTTGATAGCTACATAAATTAGTTAACATAACATAGATCTTCAAATAGTTTATTTAAATCTCTTGTTCAAATATTTTTCAAAAGTATAAGGTTTAAACATCTTTCTCATAGTTGTTTTTTTTTTTTACTTCTAATTACTTTACAAAATATTCATTCTTTTATTATAGCCTATATTACTCTTTTATTTAGAACATAATTTATTTATTTGTATTTTAAAGGGGCATGTGTCAACTCGACATAGAGAAGTACTAACAATTTTACATATCCCCCTCATACTAGGCTACAAAATGAGCCTCTCTGCTTATTTACAAATTATAATTAAAACCATAATATATCTATCTAGTACGGATCTAACATGAGCAGAGAGGGATCAAATTTGTTCAAGTGAAAATTTCTTTAGAGTACAAAATACAATGCATAATTTTTCGTTGTTTAAATTGTACTTTTAAATACTATCTAGGGTATATATAGGACCAAATAAACGTTTTAACCATAAAATCTTTTTTTTTTTCATTACCTATACAAAATATTTTTAAAATGATATATAATATATACATAATTTACACTAAAATACCTTACATAAAATGTACATGGAGACATTTTATAGCACAAATTAAAATGTTTTTTTAATATTAACGCATTTCTTACTATATGTCATATTAATTTGTATTAAAATATTTTATCTATATCCTACATTGAATAATGTTGTATATACAACATTACAATATTTTATTTTAACAAATTATGATCAGCCACATTTCCTTAACATGCTATAACATCACTAGAGTTGTAGAAGTAGCTAATAATTATAATTTGGAAGGAAAGTTAAATTATTAGGGAAATGAAATAAATTATTGGATATCAAGAAATTGTTACATAACTATTTTTTACTAAATCACTCATTAGCTTAAGAAGAGCATAATCTCAACTAGGGAAATGAGCTTTGTGGTAGGTGAATTATGCACAATGACACTATCATCATGTACCACTGCTTGATTTACGCGAAAGAGGGTTGGTAGTTCTGCCAAAAACATAAAAAATCTTCGAAGCATGATACATGTCCCAATTGAAAAAGCAACGAAGGAATAGTGGATCTAGGTGATATGGAGAATATAACATTTGCTTCCAACCTACGTGACTGTAGAGAAATTTTTAAGATGCTACAAAATATAACATTTAAACATTTGAAATCAATGGCGAACAAGTTTCTTCGGGAAAATGTAGACATGATTCGGTTCTTGTACTTCGTGTTTAGCTACACACATGACGTAGAGGTAGACATTTATATATTATTTTGTATTTTTTAAAAATATTTCAAGTAGATATTGAGAAATTCATTGCTTTGAATTTCAATTTTTCTTTTGAATGGATAAGTGCAGTTAAGGAAGAGATCAAGGTTTTTACTTGAACAAATTTCAGGAGATTGGCTCATAATATCAATTTACGATTATTTGTTTTATTTTGATGTGGCATTATAAAAAAATAAAGTGATCTATGTTTCTTTCGTGAATAAGCACAACAAAACATTATAAACAAGAACATGTTATTAAGTTTTAGAAAACTAATGTCTCACAAAACATTAAAAGATATAAGATGTAGCATAGTACATGTACCTTTTCCTAAGAGAGTGAAACTCTTTTTCTTTAATGAATTTGGAAATATAAAAATTATCAATTACCCCTAAAGGTTAGCAAATTCCCCTAAAGGTGCAAAGATGAACTGAAGGAATAGAAGGATCATGTATATTTTCTTTAATAGAATGTACGTGTACAAAAAGGGCACCAAAAAATTACATTGCACAATCAACATTTCTACTAAGAGAGAAAATTGAAGAAATGAACAAAATTTTCTTAATTAGTTGCTTGAAAAAAGGACTATACTTCATTCTTATTTATAGTAGAAAAGTTGGCTTTAATGAACATGTAGAAAAGAATGTTCAAAATATAGCAGATAAGATTTCTACATAAGCTTCCAAGTTTCAATATTATTTTATTAGATCTCTAACATCTTTCCCATCATTCCACATTCTTAGTCAAACTAAAATGAACCTAATATGTTCTTTGAGTTTCATTAATTATTCATTAAATTAATTTGTGATTTTCCTTTTTTTGATAACTCTTTAATGTTAGTGTGAAAATATGTTTCACTGCAAATATTAATTCCAAAAAGTTTCACAAATAAATTAATTTATTAAAAAAATAAAAACATTGGTAAAAAATAATACTTACCAAATTTAAAAGAAAATACAAAATAATAACAAGATGTGCATGAGCCAAATTAATATCATTCAAATAGTTGTGACCAGTAAACTAATCAACAAATATATATATGCTACCATACTCGAAAGAATTTAACATTGGATGCAAGCAATACATTAGAAAATACTCATTTAAAAAAATAAAAATAAATCATAGATCAATATAATACATATCCAACAACCACTATGTGTTTCTATATTGTTCAATTCTCACTCAATGATATGCATGGCTCAATAGCCTGAATATATATACAATAACCAAGGTATATTGGTATATTGTGCAATGCTCATTCAATGATAGATATGGGTCAATAGCCATAATACATTTAACATGTTAGATTGTGAAATGCTTAGTCAATGATATATATGGCTCAATAGCCATAATAATTTTACAACCAATATATCGCTCGAAACTATGCTCAATATGTCATGGAATTCCGAAAAATGTTGGATGAACAATGTTTCTATTTCGAAAATCAATAACATCCGTGGAATTTAAAATGACATCACGAATTATCAGTTTCCTCTTGAAATTCTCTTTCATTAAGATATACATTAAATTCACAAGAGGAGAAACAACAAGCTAATGTATACAACAAAGAGATCAATGGATACAACTTCTAAGACTACATGGTTTCGTAAACTATATTTGAAATGTTTTAATTTGTAGTAATTGTATCTTCCACATGGACCTACCTCAATCAAACAGATCTAAAGCTAATAAAAAATTTAGCTTCTCTCTCATTGAGATATTCATTAAATGCACAAGAGAAGCAACAACAAGGTAATTTATACAAAAATTAAATTAATGGATACAACTTCAAAGAATACATTCTTTTGTAAATTATCTTTGAAAATGTTTATTTTTTTATCAATTTTATTTGCCACATGGACTTACCACAGTCAATAATATTTAAAGAAAATAAAAAATTAAAGAAATTTTATTTCAAAAGATTTATAAAAATATAAATATAATTTTTTGTACATTAAAAAATTAAATATAAATCAAAATAAATTTATATACATAAAATTACAATATGCAATTTCAAAGGTGACTATAATAGAGACTATTAAAAATATAATAAAAAGTTAACTACAAATAAAAGGTAATATAAAATAAAAATATGTATCCTTATAAATATAAGTAATTATCATTTAGGAACGATTGCAATATCATATGGATGATTGCACTATCATCCATGAAATAAGAGTTTGCCAAATTCCCAAAAATCAAAAGAAAAAAATTGCTAGGAATGATAAATATACAAGTATTAATATAAATTCAATGACCATAGGGTCAAAATTAGTGAATGGGAGGGTATATTCTAGTAGCATAGTTATCAATTTTGGGCAAACAAAAGTTATGAAAAATAAGTTTTGTTGGTAGAAATTTTTAAAAATTTAAATATTTTCACTGAAAACAAGAGTCGAACTACGATTAGTTAAAATTCTTGTCATGACCTGTTTAAAGGTGCATTCATTAAGGTCATATTCCTAAGATCATAATTCCTAAAGTATTGTGAACCAATATCTGAAATTTCTATCACTCTATCAGTGCAATTTACATTCAATATGGACAAATTTTCAACTTCTAATATGCCACAAAGAAAAGTTATAACAGATATGGTAGAAATATCTAAAATTTAACCTTTGTTCTTCATTTCACATATGATAGAGCTCGTCTAGTCCAAGTGTTTGAAGCATGCTTTGATACCACTCTGAACAACCTCCGGGCTAAATGTGCATATAAAAAAACATAATAGGAACATAAATACAATAAACATATCAGACATCAAAGTCCATATATACGTCAGTACATTTGCATATGAAAATCAAGGAAATGATTTTTTTCTCATTAATAAATGCAATGAACCAACCGGATATGGAACTACCACGTTCCACCGAACCATATATTGACTGAGCCAAGTCTCTCTTCAGCCAATCACCCCCATGCCATATTCCAAGCATGAATGTGGGATCTCATAGAACACATCAATCAAAACTCATCCAGGGCTTCAAGAGGCCACCCACCTCAACCCATCAAATAGTGAGTCCACCTCACGATTGAACATCAACAAAAACCATCATCAGATTGGTCTCCATCGAAGCCTTCCAGGGCTTCCAATGTGTTTCTCGAACTAAAGCTTCTAGAAATAGTATCTCAACCCACAACTTATATAGGGCTTCTAGAGAATTTGTCCAACCAAGGCTTCCAGAACTAGTAACTAAACCCACAGCTTATACAGGGCTTCCAAAGCATTTGTCCAACTAAGGCTTCCAGGACTAGTAACTCAACCAGGGCTTACAAGACTAGTAACTTAACCCAAGATGTTACAGGGCTTCCAGGACTAGTAACTCAACCCAAACTATAGAAAAATGAGAACCAACCAAAACAAAGCAATGAAAGTAAACCCACAATCACCATGGCTATCCGGGAAATGGCAAGGCTAGGCAATCCACTGTCGATCCAAGAAATCTTCCATGCCAATGACAGATCATAGCCAAGAAACCACATGCATGTGCCATGCATGCCAAAATTAGTGAAGAAATCATACATGCAACTCGGTACCAGCAAGAAAATATGATGTAGTTTCTTAGGCCGATGCCTTCTTGTGCTTTCCTACTCTTCCTTTTCCTTCTTGCTCCACGAACCCAAGTATGCCACACCCTCCAAGAATGCTCCAAGAAAACTCTAGGTATCCAAGAGTATGAGAGAGAGAGAATAATGAGAAAGCTCCAAAACTGAACTGGCCAAGTCTTGCCCACTGATCCTCATAAGCATTTTTATTAATGAGGCCTCTATATTATTCATTTTCCATTATTTTCCTTCAATTTCCTCCTCACATGCAAAATGTGACCTTTCACCTTCCTTTTCTCCTAATTTCCATTATTTTCATAAATAAATGTGCCAAAATACCTTTTTTCCTCTTTAACGCCTTAGCCATTCCCTTTGCCAATTTCCTTAGCCATAGACAACCAAATGAACACCCCTTAGGATGTCTTTCCCACCATTCAGCTTGGAATACATGTCCCATCATCTGTGGTATTTATATATTTTTACATAGAATTTTCACAAGGGATGTTACATAGCCCTCCCCCTTGGGGGAACACATTCCTCAGTGCTCAATGACACCTATAACCAAAATGATTGTTGAAAACAAAACATACTACCCATGGAGATTTATAACACAGCTCATTGCAGTATTTACAATGAAATACTTGCTCAAAAGCAAAACATCATGACAACATGACCAGATAAAAGTCTTACCACATATTGGAGCTTTATAACACAAGTCATTACGGTATTTATAATGATATACACATTTTATTAACCAACAAATAAAGGATATGATGCCCATATATGCAACAAGGGAATCCAGAGGTTCACACCTCCACCCTCAACTAATTCCAGGATTCACCTCCTTTCCAGGAAGTCCAGAATCCACTGCATGGTCAAATCTACATCTAATGTCCATTGAACAATTGCTGGCTCATTGTTCTAGGGGGCACTCCCAATATGCATCTAATTACATCTGGAAATATTAATGACTAAAACAAATCCATTAGTAACCTTCCCTTCTCTACTACACAATCCCTCGAGAATCCGGTCACCCCTTCCATGTAGTCACTCACCTTCCAAGTACCATTGGCACCCTCATCCTAGGTAGTCCATCCCTTGGCAAGGCTTTCTCGCAATGAAAGATACAAAAATAAAGACATATACCTGCCTAAACACATCATACCGGTCATAGCATTCTCATGGAAATCAATGGACATTATTGGGTACCAGTGTTCCACAATGGCAATTCTCCGGAATACTTTACCGGCATGTTACTACATGTTCCAATTTCTTTGTTGTTACTACCAATTCTTGTAGTCGATTTCAACCACCCAATTGGGCATGTTCATTCTTCTTGTACCAAAAACATAACTTCCATTAGATTCAAAATAAATTGAAATAAATTCAAATCATACCTCATTGTTAGTTCGTCAATAATGTACACTTGGAATCATGTTCACTTCCTATCACAAGAAATCAAACTAGCATCTTTGACCAAATAAACATGTATAAAAATATCACATCAGGTTAGCTGAAAACACAACCATCATAGATCAAAATCATAAATCACATGTAACCATCATAAACTAGAATCATAGATCACATACAATCATCATATACCATAGTCATAAATCACATGCATAATAAAATTTAAATAAAATGATGATATTTATCCTTTCCTCAATCCTTAGCTTCTCCCTTTGTCTTTTTTCTATACGCACTCTAGATCTGTTGCTACACTTAAAAACACCCAGTGCCTTCTCCTCAACCATGTTCATAGACACATAGTGTGCATCACACACATATAACCAAACAACATACCACACCATGTAATACATGCATCTACACTTGACATACAACACATACACCTACACCCAATGTATAGAATACAATGCATCCATCTATACCCGATGTGAAATACCACCTAATGCATGTACCTACATAGAGTACAACACAACAAGTACACACACCACAATATCATGACTACATAATTCACATACATAATAATGCATGCCCATAACACAACATCATGACATGCACACAATACCACACATACACCAATACCATATGTACAACATGTACACAATACCACCTATACACTGCACCACCTACACAGCATGTTCAACACATCTCATGTACACGACGCCACCTGGACAACGTGTACACAACGCCACATATACACTACACCATTGTACAATGTGTACAGAATACCACATGTACATAGTACCACATGCAAAATGTGCATGTGACACCATATGTACATAGCATCACATGCATGACATGCTCATAGCACCCTATGTACAACATATACACGGCACCACATGCTCATAGCAACACTTGTACAATCATGCACACAACACCATATTTACAACATGCGCGCAACACCAAGTGTACATAGCACTGCATATCCAACATGTACATAGCACCATCCATACACAGCACTGCATATCCAACATGTACATAGCATCATCCGTACACAACACTGCATATCCAACATGCATAAAGCACCATATGCACAGAAACTGCATATACATCATGAAGACAAAACAATAAGTATACAACACCCCATATGACATATTCAAACAACCCTATTTGTACCATCCTATACATAACATTGAATAGATAACATGTACACATTATATGTATACACAACACCGCATGTGCACACATCATATATGAAACATGTACAACATATACAATATATTCACAACAGTAGTACCACACATCCAAAATCATACTGTCCTTGCCAAGAAACCTTGCTTCCCATGTCTTATCCATGCTTACCCTAGCATGTCGCAAACCACATTTCTTTCACTTTGCTAATGTAACCTTCAACATTACCTATCATAATATAAACATAGGAATAATACACTATACAATTTCAATTCATATCTACATGATATTGACCTTGTATATTTGTCATGAATACTCTTCCCAATTGATTCCTCATAAGACCAGGAACCTCTTCATGTCGTTCTGTCACATAAGAAATCATTCCTCCATAAGAATGATCCCTAACAACCTTGTCAGACAGTAGCATAGATAAATGGATACATACATGCATATATAAAAATTAGCACAAAACAATCATGTTCCTGTTAGACAATGACATACATACATACATACATGTATACATATATAAACTTCAACATAATCATGATCACAAAATAATTACCAAATAGCATAAGCTCTAGGTTAAGATAAATTCCTTTATTCATGAAACACATGTGCAACATTGAGAACAATAGTTCCCAAAATAGCTAAGGCATATGATGCCTCAAATCCATTTACTTTACCTTTTCTAATTACATTTCTTGTGTCTGCAATGCTATTGTCCATTTACCACAATGGACCCAACAAGTCCAACCAACTATCATATTCTTACCTTTCGTTGCACTCACTCATGCGTAGAGCTTCATATAGGTCTTATAGAATCGGTTGGATACCACATATCTCTCCCAATTTCCATCAACTTTTCTCTTTCCCAACCAATTCCCAAGACTCAAAACATAAAAGGCAAGACAATAAAAAAATAAGAAGAAGACCATTAAAACCAATAACAACATGAATCCGCAAATAAAGCGGTACGGCCATACACTAGACATAAACAAAGCCACAACTCAAGCTCAACAATTCATAAAAGACAAAAAGCACAAGACTAACGAGAAACACCATGACTCAATCCCCATGGTTCCCAGGGAAAGCTCAATCCAAGCCTTCTTCAATATTTCATGGCAACCTCTCTTGCCATGCAACTCCCTGCATCATGCTTTCACATGTCAACCACATGTTCCAAATATCAAGACAATCATATTTATCAACTTGAAATCAAATTTTACAAACTATCATGTCATAATCCATAGTCATTGGACACAATGCTACAACTATCAGCTACATTCAAGTACATATCAACTGTATCAACACATACATGTTAGTACAATCATCTTAAAACAAGTCATTTGAACTCATACTCATATTAAGCTATTCATCAATCATTCAACCACTTGCAAACATACCAAGTTAAATAAATCAATTAGATGACATAATAGGCACCAAGCACTCAAATATAAAATAGACAACATAATCAACTATGAAACACCAAGTATGATACATAAGCAAACTCATACCTTAGTGTATCTCAGGGAAGGCTATCTTGTCTGCATAATCAATCTAGTTAGAGAGATATAACTTTACAACATGTCAACATAAATCATGATATCCATAACAGTAACTAACTAACATGTTCATATTACAAGCTCATAAGCATATGTCGTTCCTGCATAATAATCACATATGTGTGATCAGTCTAAATTAGTACGACACCACATCACAAATATGTCATCTCATACCTCAGTATCTCAACCATAACCATCTCCATAGGTCAAACCAGGTTAACACAATACATATAACATCAAGATCTTCAATGCAATGAACATAACCATCACACATATGATCAATCCAAATTACGGCATCAAGATCTCAATGAATCAACTCTAATCATCAAGTTAATAGCATATAACAACAATAAGATATATATCATACTAATCAACAACATACAACATAATCATCAGGGTATCTAATATAAAACAACAATAGAAATGCATATAACTACAGGTTACTATCATTCTTGACTATCTGACACATGTGCATATAACCACACTAATCATCTAACATATAACATGAATGTAACCAGAACATCAAAAGACACGTACATAAACCTAATGTATATAAACCTAATGCATATAAAATCCTTAACTTACATACCTGCATGCCAAACATACACTACCTGTATGACGATCTGCTCTTATCTCAAAGTCTAATACTGCAACCTCATTATAATGATCTGCATCTCCTGCTCTAACTCGGCCAACACATTAGCATCATAACATGCAATAGCACCACGATGAACTAAATTGCATAAAATGACTTCAAAAGACATGTTTGACCTACTATACATGCATAATCATAGCCACGACCATACATGCATAACAACAACCATTATTCCATTGTACACATTGCCACATGCAACCAACAATATGCATAAGCAATGCCAAATCAACTACACCTATGCATAAACGCATGTAATCAAGCGATCAATTGTTGTAATCAAACTACAAGACTGATACATGTAATCAAAATATTCAAAAATGTAACCTAACATACAAGGATGTAAGTAGGTATCATGAAATAAACATGTATGTGACATATAATTCACACATAGTAAGTCACATGTTCTAAAAATGAAGACATTGTGTCTATTAATTTGAACTCGGCATTCACCAATAGTAACAATCTATAAGCATACCCGATTACTATCCCTAGTCCACACAAAGGTAGAAGGAGGAAGCCACTATAATGGCCTGATCTCCAATGCCCAATCATGGAAATGGGATCTCCAAGGCTATACTAAATTTAACCACACTTGAAAATAAATCAATTTTTATTTCTCATAAATTTGTATGAGATTAAGTCAATAACATTGCACTTATTCCACTTGTAACATAATAACTAAAACAATGCCACTTTTCCATTTCCTTACATGCAGCTTTTCAAATTCCTTGCATGCAACCTTTCAAATTCCATACATGCGACTCTTCAAATTATTTGAATGAAAATAGGGATAAATTAGCTACATCCATATTATCATACTACAGTACTATCCCATCCAAAAAAATAAGATTTTCTTCAAATAATTACCATACTTTTACATTTTCTTCAAACAACTACTATACTATTACATTTGCATGTAATCATTTCTTGAAACACTTTACATGCAAACTAATATAGCAAACTATTTTCAGACAAGTAAGCATATATAAACTACAACAATATTATTACACATCAATACTATCCCCAACCACAAACAACATACTCATTGGGGGATTTTATCAGACACTTTGTATGCAATTAGTCATTGGACCATTTAAGCATTTCATCAAACATTTTGCATGCAAACTAATATAGTGAATGATTCAATGCATATATCCTAAATTGTAGTAGTACAAGTTCTAGAAATTGAACCATATGATCACTGGTATTTTCCCTCACTATGGTTCAAGTTTCAACTTCTGAGATTTCATATATGAAAAGTTATAACAAAAAAACAAACACAATCATATTTGGTGAACAATTCTAGGAGTATCCAAATAGCTCGACTTCCATTGGTCATATCTCCTACAATATAGCAAATAAATGTCTAAAATGTTTATCACAATACCAGTGGGATCACCCCTCATTGTAGACAAAATTTCAGCTCTTGAGAGTGCTCAGAATAAAAGTTATAACAACAATGTTAGCATGACCTATTTGAGGCCTGATTTTAGGAGCATTTAGAAGGCTTGACTCCCTCTGCTCCTATCTCCTAAAATATTGCGACCCAATATCTGAAAATTCTTCCACATAATCATTGGTATTTTCTCTCAATGTGGACAATTTTTCATCTTCTGAAAGCTTACAAAAGATAAGTTATTGCAAAAATTCCAACATGACCTGTTTAAAGGTGCATTCAGGAAGGTCATCTTCCTAAGATCATAATTCCTAATGTGTTGTGAACCAATATCTGAATTTTTTACCACTCTATCAGTGTGATTTACATTCAATATGAACAAATTTTCAACTTCCAATATGCCACAGAAGAAAAGTTATAACATATATGACGGAAACATCTAAAATTTAACCTTCGTTTTTCATTTCACCTATGATAGAGCCCATCTAGTCCAAATTTTTAAACCATGCTCTGATACCACTCTGAACAACCTCTGGGGTAAATTTTCATATAAAAAAACATAGTAGGATTAGAAATACAATAAACATATCAGCCATCAAAATCCATATATAACTCAGTACATTTTCACATGAAAATCAAGGGAATTGATTTTTTTTTCATTAATAAATGCAATGAACCAACCGAAAATGAGACTACCACATTCCACCCAACCATAGATTGGTTGAGCCAAGTCTCTCTTCAGCCAATCACCCCCGTGCCATATTCCAAGCATGAATGTGGGTCTCATAGAACACATTAATCAGAACTCATCCAAGGCTTCCAGAGGCCACCCACCTCAACCCATCAAACAGTGATTCCACCTCACAGTCAAACATCACCAAAAACCATCATCAGATTGGTCTCCATCCAAGCCTTCCAGGGCTTCTAGAGCATTTTTCCAACAAAGGATTCCAAAACTAGTAACTCAACCCACAGCTTATACAGGGCTTCCAGAACATTTGTCCAACCAACGCTTCCAGGACTAGTAACTTAAGTCGCCAAGGGCTTCCAGAGTATTTGTCCAACTAGGGCTTCTAGGACTAGTAACTCAACACAAGATTTTATAGGGCTTCCAGAGCGTTTGTTCAACTAGGGATTCTAGGACTAGTAATTCAACCCAAGCTATGGAAAAATGAGAACCAACCAAACCAAATCAATGAAAGTAAACCCACAATCACCATGGCTATCTAGGAAATGGAAAGGATAGGTAATCCATTATCGATCCAGGCAATCCTCCATGCCAATGACAAATCATAACCAAGAAACCACATGCATGTGCCATGCATTCCAAAACTAGTGAACAAATCATACATGCAACTCGGTACCTGTAAGAAATCTGATGTAGTTGTTGAAGCCAATGCCTTCTTGCGCTTTCATGCTCTTCCATTTCCTTCTTGCTCCAAGAATCCAAGTATCCCACACCCTCCAAGAGTACTCTAGGAAAACTATAACTATCCAAGGGTATGAGAGAGAGAGAGAATAATGAGAGAGCTCCAAAAGTGAACTGACCAAGTCTTTCCCACTAATCCTCATAAGCCTTTTTATTAATGAGGCCTCTATTTCTTCATTTTCGATTATTTTCCTTCAATTTCCTCCTCACATGCAAAATGTGACCTTTCACCTTCCTTTTCTCCTAATTTCCATTATTTTCATAAATAAATGTGCCAAAATAATTTTTTGCCTCTTTAATGCATTGGCCATTGCCTTTGCCAATTTCCTTGGCCAAAAACAACCAAATGAACACCCCTTAGGATGTCTTTCCCACCATTCACCTGGGAATATGTTTCCTATCATCCGTGGTATTTATATATTTTTACATGGAATCTGTTACAGCTACAATATGATTACATGAAGAAGATATGGATGATCTAGTGGCTAAGTTGTGAGAATGAGGAAACTCTCCCCTTTTTTTAAGATAGGTCAGGCAAGAAAATAATAGAAAATGGATCAAGTGGAAAAAAACCTAATATAAGTTATTAGGGTATATCCGCATCAAGGTAGTTTAGTCAAGATGTACAAGTGTCATGTGGTGATTGGAATCCACCTCCAAAGTGGCGTGGTCTTTAAGCTAAGGATGCACATTTCAAGCACTCCTCGTGACATGGTTTTTTTCTCTCTAAAAGAGTATCCAAGCTTTAATTCTCCTCAATATGTCCTAATTCAAAACAAACTCCAAGTATTGCACTCTCGAAGTAAGAATCTCTTAATACAACTACTCAGCATCTTAGACAATGAGATCTTCTTGTAGTGGTCCTAGGGAGGAGTGCCTTTATTCCTAGTGCATGTTACGATAATCCGGACTTATGTAGGAACAAAACTGAATACAAATCTAAACATAAACATAGATTTGAAATATGCTTGCATAGAAAATGGAAATAAACTAGCTCGAGCAATAGTAACTTATCTATAAGAAGAGATGTGGCAGATACATGCCTCTGAACCATGTTACAATGAGGCTCGAAGACCTATATATTATTGAGAAACAATGGAAAACCCTAAAAATACAAAAACCTAACCCTAGTAGATGAAGCACCAAAACTATGGGCCCCATTGTCGTAAATTGGTAGATCAACTTCCTGGGGTCATAACCTTGGCATACGATCTCCATTTGGCTATCATAATACCTCATTTCGAAGATATTTAAGATGAGGCCAAAAGTGAATTGGAAAATCTATATGAAATGAGAATGGCCTCTCCGTTTTCCCAGAAAAATGTCGTTTAGGGCCTCAAAACTACTCCAAAATGTTAGGAACCAAAAAAAATACCAAAAATAAATAATTATGCTAAATTAAGGAAAACAAAGAACTGAAAGAGATAGTGTCAGGGTCCAAGTGGAATAGGTGGGTGGCCACTAATATCCACCTCAATCATCAACCATGTTAAATACAGTAAACTATGGTTGACAATGGTTGACCATGGTAACCATAGATAACTATGGTCAATCATAGTAAACCACAATGATCACCATGGTTATACTACGGATGACAATGTGTGATTATGGTTAAACACCACCAACTATTTTTTTACTATGGTTAATTATTGTTTGACTGCAGTTGAACATGGTTGACTATGGTTGTTTATGTTGACCTTTGAAAGGTTGACTATGTTTGACTATGTCATGAAGTTGAATATTGCTAAATATGGTAAACATAGGGTTGACCAATTTTGATCATGGTCAATTATTTAAACATTGTCTATCAAGATTTGACTACATTTATCTAATGTGGTTTACTGTGTTCAACTATTAATATTAATCAATAATAATATGCAATCATATTTTACCAAAGTTGAAGAGTGTTGATTGTCAAACATATTCAGACATAGTTTGGCAATGGTTGAACATGGTTTAATAATGATTGACTATTAATATTAATATTAAAATTAAAATAATCATGAAAAACCTAAACCTAGTAATAATAATAACCTAAAAAATTAAACTTAATAACAAACTTAAATCTAAATTTAATAATAAAACATATTATATTATATTAAAACCAAACCTAATTTTTTTGTAAAACCTAACCCTTTACATATTGAAACTTTGAAAACATAAAAAATATCATGAAATTAAAACAATCTAATATAGTATACCTTGTACTAAATACAAAACGATTATGGTTTACCATGATTTACATTATTTTATAGTCTCATATTTCCCTAAAAAAATAAAACCTTCATTGTCATATTATTATAAAATCATTTCATATGTATAATATATAATGATTATGATAAAAGAAATATATATTTATAATATATACAAATTTCTATATTATATTATATTAAAACATGTAATTTTATATTTAAAAGTTAAAACTTGTCATTTAAAACATGTCATAAAATGAAAAGTTAAGTGTTACATTTATGCATCCGAAAGTCCAACAACCTTTCTAGAATATATCTACAATATATGTACGTAGTAACCATTTTAGGGTGGGTTACAACTATGGTTGCAAAAGTTCACAATATATATATATATATATATATATAGGGAGGAGGTTTTATTAGATGACATAAACATCAAAACTATGTCATATTATATTAACACTGAAATTTAAACCTTAATAATTTTTAGGGTGTAGTATAGATATGGGTTCAAAGATTCAACTGCCAAAGTTCATGGGTGTAGTGTAAATTGTAAGAAACATGTTTTAATGGGCATGACTATTTAAATTGTAACACATATTTTAGAGTAAGAGGCACACATTAATATCAATGTTAATAGTAACAATAACATTAATGTTAATATTTGTATTGTCAATATTATATTTTTTATTATTATTTTTAAAGTCTAAAATGTAACTATTATGAACAGTATTTATTAATATTAATGATAATACATCAATACTATTAATGTTAATATTATAGCTTAATTGTTATTGATATTAGAAGCATTTCTAATTATGTATACTTTTATATATATTAATATGTGTTTAATATTTGTATTTATAGATAATAATATATTAATAATAATCCTATTTTTATAGAGTATATTTATTAAGCTTATTTTATTAATTTTATTGTACTATATTTATTGATTGTGATTTAATATATTAGTTAATATTATATCGCTGAGTTATGCTTTAATATGTTAATTTTTATTTTAAAATATAGATTCTTAATCCTTATTATTTAGTTAATTATTTTTTTAATATTTGTATTTTTATTATAAAAATTATTATTTTTATTATTATTGTAATATTCAAAGAAACCAAACCTTCTTTATAAAAAATCCTGAATTACTAAAAAAAAAAGTTGTTTACTTCCAGTTTTATGATATAAGTATGTACGCGGGTTATTTTTAATTAAACCTTAATTTAAAACTCAAAACCTAAATTTGAAACTCTTTTGGCTATTTTTAATTAAACCTTAATTTAAAACTCAAAACCTCAATTTGAAACAGATTCGTGCACTATGTTAGTTATTCTTTAACAACTGTATTGCATTGCAATTCTATTACATTACAATTTCACAAGAAGAGTTGTTGTGTAAATTGGCTAAATTCTTAGAGGAAACTTCACCCCAATCTAAAACTCAAAAACTAGATTTGAAACTCGTTCATGCACTATGTGAGCTATTCTTTAAAAATTGTACTGCATTGCAGTTCTATTCGATCACAATTTTGTAAAAAGAGTTGTAGTGTACATTAGCTAAATTCTCATAACAAACTAGACAATTGTTACATGTCGTCATAATAATATTAAAACTTTCTTTTATTAAGGCTATTTTAAATTTATTTTATTAATAATAGAAATAGTAGTTTTATAAACTTTATTTAAAGTTTCTTGTAGTTTTAATAGTCGTAAACGTGTAATTAAAAATATATTAATATTAATAATAGTATAAAATATATATTTTTAATATCAAATTAAATTTTATAAAATCTATATAAAGTTTGAGAAATACAACATTCATTGATATTTATTTATACATTCAAAAGAAAAAGATGAACCAAGGTTAATTGTGATTGTCGTGTGATAATTAAATTAAAACATAATAGAAATTTAATTATTCACAAGTTCAAGCCATATAATATAATAACAAATGTTCATCATGGGAAAACTATAAGTACTTTTGTAAACATTGATGAATGGTTAAAAAATTGATTTCATTTATATGGTTTATTTTTTGTGATAGTTTAAATTAATTAAATTAATTTTCTAAACTTTTATTTTTATTAAATTTTATTTTTCATTTAATTAAATTTAGAGGAGAAAAAAAAATTTAAAACAAAAAATTGATTCAAAATATATGTCAGCCAAATTCTCTTAAAATATTAAAATCCAATCTAATGAGCTTCGATTATCTAAACTTTAACTTTTATTAAATTTTATATTTAACCAAATTACAGTGTTAATCTCAATGAAGAGAATGGGCAATCATGTAAAAAATTAATGAAACACAAAGAGAGAATAGTAGCTCCTATTGAAAATGCACGTGGATCCAGTCATCCATATGTCCATAATTTAGAAAATGGGCAAGATAATAATTACTTCAATGAAAATTCTTACATTACCTTTATCGATTCTTCTAGGAATATGGGCATCCATGGCCATCGACCTACATGTATAGTCATAAAATACAATCTATGTGATAAGAAAAGAGATTTTCTCACAAATCAATATATATATTATGCATTATATTTAATACAAAAACTGAAAATCTATATCAACCTATAAATGATTTAATGCAGTTGCATAGAACGAGTTGTTCATCTGGTAAAACTGGAATGTATACCCAATTTGTAAAACTCTAGTAAAATACAAAATAATACAGTATTTATCACTGATATTTATCATTGATGATAACACATCGTGCACAATTACAAAGGCCTACCATTGGAAATCTGCACAATTAAAAGGACACATGAGAATCCCTCACTATGTAAAACATCCCTAGGTTGCAATGAACAACCTTCAATATGAAAAACAAAACCATGCACAAAATCTTATGGATTCATAACACTATTAAAGCTATCATACATGTTATGGATTCCATATCTATAAAGCCAAAACCTTCAAGGATCCATTAAAACCTATAAAGTTAGCATTAAAACACTCACAAAAATTAAATAACACCCCTCTTCAAACCATAATGAACCAAGCAAAACAACGAGACAAAACTAGTAGAACCTAGAAAAACCCTTTATCATAATAAGAGTTGGAAAAGATAAACGAAAATTACAAAAGGAAAACTCTCATTTCAGAATTGAAAAGAAAATAAAAAGTGTAAATGCAAAAAGGATAAACAGAAGCCTAGACTAAAGAAGATTTTGATGAATATAAAAGCAATTAGAAACTCTTGTGACTTCCCCTACTATTTGTCCAAAAAATTCAAATTTTTTAAACAAACAACTTTCAAAATGTAATTCACAAAATTTAATAATATAGTTGAACATGAGAGAGATACCAATAATAAAAAGAGGAAAATTTATTTAGAAAATGGTTTAAAAGATAAACAGGTAAGAATATCTCCTAATACTATTTAGTTTTTTTTATTAAATATATTGATCTATATGTTGTGTCTTTTTCTTAATTTGAATAATTTCTAGGTAAAAATATTATTATCAATTGAGAATGGATTTTTTTACATCTGTGAGATTATAAAATTGAAACACTACGAGGCTATGTGGTGTAATGGCCACAAATTTCTATTAAAAAGATCGATGAAAAGATGAAAACTTATAATAGTAGGATTTTTAAAGTATTTCAAGTCATTAATATTTCCTCTAGAAGTGAAAGATATCCAAAAGTCTCTAAAAATCGATACAGGTAATTGGAAGATATAATTGAGTGCGACTTTAAGTCCTTCAAAACAATTTTGTTTGATGTCAAATGGTAAAAGCTACAAATGTATGAATGTGATCTTGGTAGAACTGTTGTTGAACGTGCTAATGGATTTACCATGGTTGATACAAGGAATATTGAGATTCCATGTGATTTTGGAGGCTCATATAGTGGCTTCAACTGACTCCCCCCCGACTCGCATCACTATTCCCAAATACCTAATTTATCTATTAGAAAACAAAATGTAGGTGAAATCCTTAGAAATACGTCACACAATTTTAGAAAACAAGGGTACAGTTCATATTACACGATAAATCATGATAAAATACAATTCCTTAGACATTCTATGCTATACAACATTTCTTTCTAGTGAGCCCTAACAAAAACAATATAGCTCCTTCCAAACCCTAGCTAGAGCATTTACCATCTACCATTTTTGGCCAACAATATTGTAGGCTATCAAGGAATTTCATCAAACTCTCCTATATGCATCATAAGTTCCACTAAAAGCTAGAAACAAACCAAAAATATCACAGTTGGAATCTTTTCTCTCATAAAAAAGTCCTCGACGAGATTTATCTAAACTTGCATGACACAAGCCCCATTAGTATTAAGTGCTCCAGTTATTTTCTTAGGTTTCATCTCACAAGCCTTAGGTCATGCAACATGTTACTGCTTGTGTTGAGATACTTCTCTTACTTTTATCTCACACAAACCCTAGTTCCCAATAATCCACCCAAGCTTTAACCCTTGCATTACAAAAAAAAGGGCTACAATATGATTATATCAATAAGATATGGATGATCTAGTGACTAAGTTGTGAGAATGAGGACACTCTCCCCCTTTCAAAAGATAGGCCAGTTAAAAGGATCAAGTGCACAACAACCTAATATAAGTTATTAGGGTATATCCACATCTTGGTAGTTTAGTGGAGATGTACAAGTGTCATGTGGTTATTGGAAGCCACCTCCAAAGTGGAATGGTCTTTAAGCTAAGCATCCACATTTCAAGCAATCATCATGACATGGTTTTGTGCTCTCTAAAAGAGTATCCAAGTTTTAGTTCTCCTCAACATGTCCTAATTCAAAACAAATTCCAAGTATTGCACTCTCGAAGCAAGAATCCCTCAATACAACTAGTCAGCGTCTTAGACTATGACATTTTCTTGTAGTGGTCCTAAGGAGGAGTGCCTTTACTCCTAGTTCATGTTACGATGATATGACTTATGTAGGAATGAAACAGAATAAAAATCTAAACATAAACGAAGGGTTGGAGCAGAAATAAAAATTCATGTCATTAATATCAAAGAATCGAAATATGGTTGCATATAAAATGGAAATAAACTAGCTCGAGAAATGGTAGCTTATCTCTACGAAGCGATGTGGCAGCTACATGCCTATGAACTATGTTACAATGAGGCTCGAACACCTATTTATTATTGAGAAACAATGGAAAACACTAAAAATACAAAAACCTAACCCCAGGGGATGAAGCGCCAAAACTATGGGGTAAATTGGTACATCAAGTTCTTAGGGTTGTAACTTTGGCATACGATCTTTGTTTGGTCATCATAATACTTCATTTCAAAGATCTTCAAGATGAGGATAGAAGAAAATTAGTAAGCCTTCGTGGGACCAAATTGGCCTTTGTGTTTTCCCCAAAAACATCATTTAGGCCCCCAAAACAGCTCCACAAGTTCACAACCCAAAAAACTGCCAAAAATAATAAATTGTTCTACAATTAAGGAAACCAAAAAACTTAAAGAGACAGTGTTGGTTTCCAAGTGGAATAGGCCGGTGGCCACTAATATCCACCTAGATCATCGACCATGCTAAATACAGTAAACTATGGTTGATAATGGTTGACCATGGTAACCATAGATAACTATGGTCAGTCATAGTAAACCACAGTGATCACCATCGTTAGACTATCACTGACAATGTGTGATTATTGTTAAACATCACCAACTATATTTTTACTATGGTTAATAATTGTTTGGCTCCAATTGAACATGGTTGAATATGCTTGTTTATGTTGACCTTTGAAAGGTTGATTATGTTTGACTATGTCATCAATTTGAACATTGCTAAATATAGTCAACATAGCGTTTACCAAGTTTGATCGTGATCAATTATTTAAACATTATCTATCAAGGTTTGACTCCATTTATCTAATGTGGTAGATTGTGTTGAACTATTAATATTAACCAATAATAGTATGAAATTATATTTTACCAAAGTTGAAGAGTGTTGATTGTCAAACATATTCAGACATAGTTTGGCAATGGTTGGGCATGGTTTGATCATGATTGACTATTAATATTAATATTAATATTAAAATTAAAATAATCATGAAAAACCTAAACTTAGTAATAATAATAAGCTAAAAGCTTAAACTTAATAAAAAACTTAAATCTAAATTTAATAATAAAACATATTATATTATATTAAAACCAAACCTAATTTTTTTATAAAACCTACCCACTTATATATTAAAACTTTGAGAACATAAAAAATATCATGAAATTGAAACAATCTAATATAGTAGGCCTTTTACTAAATACAAAGCCATTATGGTTTACCATGATTTACATTATTTGATAATCTCATATTACACTAAAAAATTAAAACCTTCATTGTCATATTATTATAAAATCATTTCATATTATATAATATATAACAATTATTATAAAATAAATATATATGTATAATATATACACTATGTCATATTATATTATATTAAAACATGTAATTTTATATTTAAAAGTTAAAACTTGTCACTTAAAACATGTCATCAAATGAAAAGTTAAGTGTTACATTTATGCCTCAAAAGCTCCAACAATCGTTCTATAATATATCCAATATATATGTACATAGTAACCATTTTAGGGTGGGTTAAAACTACGGTTGCAAAAGTTCTCTATATATATAGATATAAAGACATATTCACACTAAAATTTAAACCTAAATAACTTTTAGGGTGTCTTATAGCTATGGCTTCAAAAGTTCAACCACCAAAGTTCATTGGCGTAGTGTAAATTGTAAGACATCTTTTAATGGGCATGGCTATTTAAATTCTAATGTATACTTTAGAGTAAGAATAATAAAAGATTAGTTACAACCTACTATAATTGTTAGTGTTTAATAGGATTGGAAATAATCGATTATAATTAATTAAAGTTAGCCATTAATGATTATGTTAGTCACATTAACAATTTGAGCTAGCTAACAAAATATATTAAATTATTACATAAATAATTATTATATCAAATTATTAACAAAATATTAACCTTATTATTAATAACATTAATGTTAATATTTGTATTGTCAATATTATATTATATTATTATTATTTTTAATTTCTAAAATGTAATTATTATGAACATTATTTATGAATATTAATGATAATACATAAATTTTATGAATTAAATTTTAATGCTGTTAATATTATATCTTAATTGTTATTAATATTAGAAGCATTTCTAATTATGTATAATTTTTTATATATTAATATATGTGTAGTATTTTTATTTATAGATAGTAATCTATTAATAATAAACCTAATTTGATACAGTATATTTATTAAGCTTATTTTATTATGTTTATTGTATTATATTTATTGATTGTGATTTAATATATTAGTTAATATCATATGGTTGAGTTACCTTTTAATATTTTAATTTTTATTTAAAAATATAAATTCTTTTTTTTTTTCAGAAAAGACTAAGATCTATTAACTTAAAATAAAAATAATTTTACAGGTAATCGAGGCCTCAGAAGAAGATTCATGAGGGCTCTCTACACAGCAAGTTCGCCCCAGAATGGAAGGATTCTGGGCATATGTGCTACAAAAAACTACATGACAGAAGTACATATCAGAGAAGGACCAATAGATTAGAAGACTGTGCATGAGTACACGAAAGCGAATATCCGTAGCGAGTCTGACTGTAAAAACGTTGCCACTGCCCTGGAAATGACCAAAATCTTCAAGCCGACAGAATTGAGTCATGTCTATCTTCAATGAAACTTGGAAACGATCATCTGCTTGACAACAAAAAAGCAAAACGAGACAAAACTGAGCCACATGGCCTTAGGCTTCCTTATCCCCGCCAAGAGTCTTCTCTTCTGCTGGGCAGTCACTAACCAAACACAGAGCGTCATTGCCAGCCTTATTGTCCTTTGGGATTAACATGGGGTGATTAGTATCATTTAGAATTCCATCCCCAACAACAGGGAGATTTTCTACATGGGGCAGAATGATTCTAGGGCTGTCAATTTGGCCTGGTTGATCAACGAGATCTTTCTCCTAGCTTCCCACTGTTAACTGCTGCTCGCTGCTCTGAGAGGGCTCCAAAAAGATATAGGCCAGAGGATGGATCTGGTTTTCTTCTTCTGAGAGAATGATGGTGATATGGGCAAAAATCAGAGGTCTGTTGAGGTTTCTTTGGAATTTAAAATCGGTGGTTTGAAAAGCACTATTCAGGATTGTCCTATGAGCAGGGCTAGGGGATTGCACATTCACCTGAGAGGGAGGGAGATTGACGGTTGAATGTTCAGGGTTCTTAGAGCTGCCAGCTGTAAGCTGAGAGCCATTACCATGGCGCTCTCTGGGTCGCTTCGTGCCACCTTGGCGGACCATATTGAGGAGCGTATGGATGGACATAGAATCAACAGAACAAGCAAAGAGGACAATTGACAGACGAAATGCTTGAGCCAGAGAGCAGAAAATACACACTGAGAGGGTTTGAGAAGGAGGTGAGAACCGCTTACCCTTGAAATGAGCCTTAAACCTGTGTTGCGCGCCTCTGTAAACGAATACCCTCTCGCCACCGGAAACCTTCGTAGACCAGAACACAAAGCAAGAAGAATGAATACGCACCATGAGAGGGAAGAGCCGGGATGTCTTGAATATAACATTCCTTGCCATGCTTCGAACAGAGCAAACCATAAATGCCCAGATACTGCCATATCCATCGAAATGTTGTCTATCCGCTTTACATAAGGTGAGGTTCTGGGGAGCCTCGCTGCTCTGCCACATGCAGTAATCACCATTAACAATTGGCATGAGAACCATTTATGACACCTGTGTCACCCACATCTGGGGTAAAAATACAGATTCTTAATCCTTATTATTTCAATTAATTGTTTTTTTTAATATTTGTATTCTTAATATAAAAAAAAAAAAAAAAATTATTATTAATGTTTTATTATTGTAATATTCAAAGAAACCAAACTTTTTTATAAAAAATCTTCAATCACTCACAACAAAGAGTTGTTTACTTCCAGCTTTATAATATAAGTATGTACGCTGGTTATTTTTAACTAGAATTTAATTTAAAACTCAAAACCTAAATTTGAAATTGATTTCTTTATTTTTAATTAAACTTTAATTTAAAACTCAAAACCTCAATTTGAACAATTTCACTATGTGAGCTATTCTTGAACAATTGCACTCCATTGCAACTCTATTTCATTACAATTTTACAAAAATTGTTGTAGCCTACATTAGCTAAATTCCCATAACAAATTAGACCATTATTACATGTCGTCATAAGCATATTAAACTTTCTTTTATTAAGACTATTTTAAATTTATTTTATTAATAATAGAAATAATAGTTTTATAAATATTATTTAAAGTTTATTGTAGTTTTAATATTTGTATTTTGTAATATCCCTTCCCTTAATAATATATAATAAATAATAAAAATAATAATATAATAATAAATAATAAATAATAAAAATAATAAATCATAAATAATAAATGATATTTAAAAATATACAAGAAAATAAATAAAAATAATAAAAAATAAAAATAGTAATAACTATACTAAAACTCTAAATCAGAATAAATAGAAATAAAACAAGAAAACTATCAAAAAGAAGGAAATAAAACAAGAAAGCTAAAAATCAAAAGAAAAAGTAAAGAAATAAAACAAGAAAGCTAAAAATCAAGAGAAAGTTGCATGTAGACACATGGAGTGTGTGCATGTGGTTCCCCTTCCAATGTTTTGTTCTATTTAATAGATGGTGAGGAAGATGAGAGGGATTCCGGCATTCCATCTTTCCGAGATTCTGTCTTTCATTCTCTTGGGAGAATGGTATACTAAGACCTAGGAGTCACTAGCAGTAGAACGTTGATTGAGGGCTCGGGGGTGGCCAGTTGTAGCAAGACATTGTACAATTGAGCCTACGGTTGGGTGGAGAGTCGTCCCCAAAACCTTGTTGCGGTAAGCCTACTTCGACCACAGGTAAACAGGTAAGCACTATTCATTCAATTTGCATTTAGTTAATTAAAATCATGGTTATTGGGCTAGGTAAGTGGCACTCTCATTTAAATTAATGTTAAATTAGATATTTATTTTTTGGACTGTTACATATGGTATCAGAGCAAGTTCAAACCCTTCGGGACCTTATGGCTTTAAAATTTTAGTTAGTAACACTTCTTTCTCACATGAACAAGGCTACTTCCAAAAAGAGCAGGCAGAGAACTGTCCACTTCCTCGTGAGTTTGCGGCAGGTAACCGTATTTTCTTAGGAAGGGTGGCTAGATGCTTAATTAAGTTTACTGGATTTAAACGATCTTGAAGCATAAGTACAGACTTTTTCAAATCTATGTTTTAAATCCCTTAAAATTAGAACTCTAGCTCATGTACTCGAGGCATCATTTGTTTCAATGATAAATTTTCCTTCGCTGATAGGCAGCTTCAACGAAGGCAGTTGTTGGACTCGTTTCTTAATGTTTTACACAGCTTTGGTCACCTGTCTTCCAATCCGGGGTTTTTCATTCAATCTCTTTTGCAAAACATAGATATCATTTGCTTGTCCCTTACAAAATGGATGAATATAATTAAGGCTCTTAAAAAATTTTTTTTTTTTTAAAACAAGACATTTTTTTTTAAAAACAAGACATTTTTTCAAAACAAGAATGAGTACTGATTAGATTAAATCAATCCACGCTCTTTCGCGGCAAGGACCTGGATGAATTACATTGCAGAGTGATTCCCAGGCATCACAGTGGCCATGAGAGAGCTTTTGAAACCAGTCCAAGCATAATAAAAAATTATACTATATTACAGTAGCCTTCATTTTCTAGTACTAAATAGACGACAAAACTGATGCAGAAGAAAGATATGCCACGCCAAGTGTTTTAAAAAAAAAATGCCTGAAGGAGATATGGCAAAATTGTTCAGATTTGGAATAGTTTGATTTGCATTAGAATTAATTTATTATTCCAATCTCAGATTATTGATTCAATCCATCTATGGAAGCGATGCAACCTTTTCGTATATTGGAACATCTGGATGTCTCTGCTTGTTTCTTGCGATACAGGAAATCTTCTGTGTCCAAAACATATGAAGCCTTAGTATACGAGTATAACCTGCCATCGATTTTATGTCCTATATCAGTTTTTTTTTTCCCTATCTTATCTTCATGAAATTGCTGCTCTTCACAATAAAGTATCTAGAATGTCCATGTGGAAGCAGTATTGCAGCAGAGACTCTGTTAGGTTGTTTTATCCACGGGGTTTAATGATTGGCCTTGACTTTGATTTTTCCCTAAAACCCCTGTGTCTACCCTTCATGTAATCAGTCAGGACTTCAGAGCTCACCAGAAACTTCACCATCACCTTGGCATAGGAAGCCATGGCTAATTGGTCTGTATCGAATCCATCGAAGACAGAGTCGTAAAGGGCGTTGAGCTCTTGCGGGGTGGTGCTGACTTCCATGCCCATTTCGGACTCCAGCAGGCGGAAGCTCTCCAAGGCCTTCCGGAGCTCAGAGCGTGACAGGACCCCATCCTAGTTCGCATCCAACTCCACGAACTTCTCATCCATTGTTTTGTTGAAAGCCTCATTGTTTTCAACAAATTTTCGAACTGTACTGCCGTCCAACACTACTGTGCTCATCCTCGTTTGGTGAAACAGAGAAATTTATGCTCCTAAATTAAGTTGATTAATTATATGTTAAACCCCCACCGCAGTTAAAATTCATTTTTCTTGTGTTTGATTTTTGAAATATCTCAACCGATGAGGAATATGTAAACTCGGATGGATTGCCAACACCCTGTGACTATATTGCTTTCCTACATACATGATTTGAGTGAAAAGATTTAGACCATGCTAGTGTGTTGAACTAATATTATTATATTGTTGTAAGTTCTGATTCAATCAATATGAAAAATAGAGTGGCCAAACAAAAGAAAGCAGTCCGAAGTTTTTCTTTGTTACATTATCCATTCAGGAAAAAAGTAAAATTTAGAGAAAGGTTGATCATAAAGTAGTCCGACTCTCATGCTGATTGTTATCCGTCCTATTGTATGAGGGTAAACTTGTGATTTTCATCACATGACAGGATTTTTAGGATGATATATATGGAGAATTGGATGGACTTGGAGTACACACCTTCATGGAACTTCTTCCATCCATGACTGGTTTGGCTTACATTCATATGCTTGGAGATGCTACTATTATTTGATTGGGTTGGTGTTTTGGGGGAGGAACCATGGTTATGACTCAACTATTGATATCATCATGTTGAATGCATTTGATTGATGAAACATCCTCTTTGTATATGTTTGATGAGATGTTTGCTTCATGATTTATCTTGGCATCATGGTATTGTTCATTGCACATTTATATGGAGATCTACCTCTTGTATGGTGGTATATGACTGTGATATGGCTCTTCTGTGGAGCACTCAGGTGCTTTTGATGGATTGGTAGTGGCATGACATATTCCTAGTGGATGGTGGTATATTGAGTAAAGCGCTCCTCCTATATGCTCTGGTGTATGTTGATTTAGCCCTCTTGTGGCATGAGTTAAGCATTGTTTAAGTTTTTGTATGAGAGCATCCTCGATCATGTGAGTATCCTTGGCTTATTAGTGGCATACCTAGCACATTCACACTACATTCCAAAAGAGTGCTACCTTTTGACCCAGTTTTATGATGTTGTAGTTATTTTTGATCTCGATCTGCCAAGCACAGTCTTTATGATTCATTTTCCGCAGCAGCAACACAATTTACAGCATGTAAATACAGCTTACTAACCCACAGAAAATCGTCATCTACAGGATTGTTTTCAGGCCTGTAAATGTGGCTGTTGGAGCATTCTGTTTTCATTCTTTTCTGGCCAAGATACAGTCTTCTTCTTTCAGCAGTAGAGTGCCCTGTAAATCTGTAGCAGCATCCTTAAAAAAATGTCAGTCTATTTTGTTTTCAGATCAGTTGTCAGCAGCATATTATTGGCAGACTTTGAAGAATGGGTGAATACAACAAAAATGAATCTGTCCCGTAGCCCCAGGTCTGACAAGTTGAGTTTTTTCTGGCTTTTCAAGGGTAACAGAAGAAGTCCCAAATACTTATGTATTTGTTTGACATGGAATTTTCATTTTAACATTTTGTGAATGTGCATGTTAGATTGGAGGTTTCTAGTATTTGATTTAATTTATGATGATCTGAATTCCTATTACCAATGGAGTGCTTCACCTTGGTGGCACGTATGTTTAGAGTCTAGACACTTAATTTATTGCTAGAGATGGGGCCGAGCCCTTCCTTGGAGGAGTTAGTTGAACATGAGGGTGGCTTGGCATGTGGTTTCATGGCATTATCTTGTGTTTTAACTTTTGACTTCATTTTCCTTGTACCTATCCACTTGCACATTGATTGAGGTTGTTACATATGGGAAGGAACTATTAATTTATTCCTAGCTCCTCATTAATCCTCAAAAACTATGTTAAATATTTGTATTGGTTATTTCAACTCATGTTCGTCTGTTTTGAAGAACAGTCTAAAATAGTCCTCATAGTTCTGCGGATGGCTATTGGTTCTTTTTTTCCACTGTTTAAAAATCTGAGAGATTTTGTTTTGGTTTTTGCCATAAACCACACTAAGATCTTTTCATATATTCCATAATGACTGCAGAAACAAAAGTAGAAAAACTGTTCCATTCTTAATGCTCATTATGCCCTTGCATAAGGTAACACACGTTGTTTATAATCCTTCTGAATAGTTCCTCAGTTATCGGATATCCTTCCATCCTATTAATTCATATGAATCATTTCATTTCTCACAATGGGAATGTCTCAAACTAAAAGAAACATGTCCTGGCATAAAGGCAACAATATTTCATTTTGCTCTATCTGCTAGCTGGAATTTCTGAAAATTGCTGTCACTATTCTATTTTTACATCTTTAATATTTATATTGAGCAAACCTCAAGCGTATTCATTGACAGTAAGTCTCAAGGGTTTGCTGTGCATTCCCCGGATTCTGGATATTATCTGCTTTCTTGGTTTTTCATTGGTGTTACATTTGTATTTGTCCATGATTTTATTATTATATGTACAAGAAAGATGAACCTTATCTGAAGCAATCTGAAAATGTAAAATCTGAAACCTGACGTTGTGCATTGTGCTTCAACAACCCTGGCTATACTTGGTAAAATCTAGCTATACTTGGTGAAATCTAGTGCTAAATGAATTATATCATTTACAATGTACCTGTTGTTCCAAGGGTTATTTTAGAACAATATCATTATCATCACCTTTGCATCGATGATCCATAGGCTCCCGTATGTACTTCTCCAAGCTTTTCTTGCACTGGTATAATTTGTGCTCTAGGGTTCCTTAATTTTTGTGTTGTAGGGTTCCTTTAAATGTTTGGAGCATTGTTCCCCTGGCTAAAAGACTTGTGATCTGTTTATTAACTGCAATTGTTTCTTGTAAACCGTTAAATACATGTATAGGTTGTTTTCTGTGAGCCTGGCTGTTTGAACTTAGAAGTACTTCACAAATGTAAAAGCTTTGAGAGAACATGTGCAGCAGAATTAGAGCCGTGTTTGTTGTAAAGTTTGTAGGAGTCAACAATTGAAGAAAAGGTACATGTGCATGCATGAAAGACAAACATGTGTGGAGAGGATAAAGTGCCCCTTCAACAACCACTTGCAAAGATTTACTAAAGTATGTTATTGATAATAATTGATAATTTCATTTCTTATTTAGTATGGAGTGGTAATCCCATTAAATTTCCTCCAGAAATCAAATCTCAATCAGCACATTAGAGCAGTGCATCTTAGATTAAGACTTTTTAAGTGTAGATTTCATGATTGTGAAATGAGGTTCGCACATAAAGCTGTCAGAGACAATCATGAGAAGACAGGAAGAAAAGCTCTACATATTTCGGCGTCAATATTCTCGTCCAGTTTCTGATCCAGCTCCCATATGATACCTTCACCACTTGCCATAATGCCTATGATGAATTTCAGGAGAAGGTTGACCAATATTTTAATACTGATAAAGCAAACAAGACAAAAGACTTAGAAAGGAAGATAATAGCAGAGCAAAAGAAGTATGCACAAGAGTGTGTCAAGGATTTAGCAAAATTATGTATAAAGATTGATGCACCAATGGAGTTAGTTAGAAAATCCCTTAGGCTTGCTAAATTGATGAACTCCATGGGGCATCCCCAACCTGTCAAACTTCTCATTCCACTAGAAGATGAGGAGATAATACGATGGTATTGTAGGTTGGCAATGAGATGGTTAATTTTTTTTTTTTGTAGCAATAATTTCAAAATGGTGAAAACTGTTGTGAATTATCACTTGAGGTTTTCTTGTATCCTGACTTTGGCAGAGAAGCATGAATCTACAAAACGTGATGCCATAAGGCATTATACCAAAGATCTGAAACTCAGTGGAAGAAAAGTGTCTATGCCAAAACTGATGCTCTTCAGATGACTGTAGAAACCCATTGATTACTTCTCGTGCCCAAATTCTGAAGTTGCTCCTAATTTGTGGAGCTATTGGAATGTCAGGATTACGAAGGCCTGAGCGCTTAAACTTATTTAGAACATGACCCAATATTTTCATACCTGCTTTTTTTTAAGCATGGTCTCCCTAAATTTTTTTTTTTTTCTAAAGCCCGGGGCCTGACGGCGTATTATGAGCTTCTTCCATGCTCAAATTGCTTTGTCAAACATTGAAGGCCTTAATTTAGAAGGGGTAACAGCCTGGATTTCCATTCCCAGAAACTCTACCGTCTCTGAAACTGAACTATGTAGCGCTGTCATTGATTTGTTCACTTTCAGTTTCAACTCACATTCTAAAAACTCAACCACCCTATTCCATAACCTGATAAAGGTTTATGCCTGTCGCTACTTAGATGAGATTCTAGTAGCCTTTTCGGGTAATCAAGTGGTATTGCGATACGAATTTTATGAACTCGACGAGATCAGAAAATATTTCTGTGGATGAAGTGTTGATTGTTAAAAAAAAATCAACATGGATTAACAAATCCTTGCAAGTAAATTAAGCATGATATAAAATTAAATCATGATGAAAAAACGTTTATATGCAATTGCATATAGATGATTTAAATAATGATTGTATAACTAGTAATATCTTAACAATCAATTTCACCATAATTTCCTTGGGGAAGGAAGAAAATATGATGAGAGATTAAGACTCAAGGTGATGAGGTTCATGTGAAATTTAACAATGTATTTAGATAATTATACCTATGGTGTAAATGGTCAACTTCTTAGTTGAAAGAAGTGGAAATGATTATTAAAAAAAACTAATTGGTGTCTTGATGAAAACATCACACTAATAACATTGATGAGATAACATAAATCCTATATGGATGTTGAATAATCTTAGTTCATAGTTGAATGTTTGTAAAGTAAATGAAATTCATTTTCTAATGAATCATGATAAGAATGCTTATAGAGTATTATTCTATATTTGATAAGTATTGAGATGTTTCTCATATTGATGATGTTTCATAATATGATGGTATGAGGGTGATCATGACCACGTGGTTCATATTTATATACTGGTTACAATAGTAATGATGTATACTTATGATGAGGCATTATGATGTTATGTCAAGGTATATTGACATATTCATTTACTACGTGATGATAGGTAATTAATGTTGAAAACTCATGATGGATATGATATGCATAACGTGGCATAGGAATTATGATGCTATAATATGAGGTTTATTGATATGTGATTCATTTATTATGTGAAGTCATGATATATTTTTATTGCAAATATGTTGATGTTATAACTTATGATGGTATTTCATGAGATGAAGCATGTGATAGTTCCGTAAAAATTTATGACATGCATGAGCATGTAGTTCGTTATTATTCATAAGGTTACGATTAACAATGATGAATGTTACATGATGACATGCAAGACTTGACATGTGGATTATTTTCTATGATACTATGATGGTATAGCTAATACATTGGTTGCATGTTGAGGTGTGATGATTCACAGGACTCCACAAATGGGCCGAGAGGGACGGTTTATTTGATGATCTTGTGCGAGCCCATACGCACGAGGGAGAATAAGTAACATCATATGGGCTGGAGACAACTCAATCAACACTACATATGCCAGTGGTTCCTTTGTCTTGTGTATAGCTCTTGATGGATAGCTCTAGAAGAGCTATGGAACCATCTTGAGGAGGCGAAGTGCCTGATGTTCTAGGCTTGGTGTCTGTTATTGGATTGGGATGCCGAAGTTTGGAAGGGATGTAAAGGAATTCGATGCATGAGGCTGTGCGCCTTAGTAGTTGTGGAGGGAGTGGGCCAGCCTTGCCAGATGCCCGGGGTCATTGAGTACCGGATCGGATGCCTGCCTTGGGGCAGATGAGGTCTGAGTCAGGCGCGAGCCTTGGGGCCAGCCTTGGACTAGGATACAGACCGGGTCAGGCTTAGCCTGGTGCCGAAAGTGGGAAAAAGGACAGAGATTCCTTGAGATTTCCCGGGGTGTTGGGGACTTTCGATGCCTGTTGGTTATACTAGTTCAGTAGAGGGTGTTGGAAACAGGAAGTAAATAAAATAATAAATAATAAATAATAAAAACAATACATAATACATAATTCAACATAACTTTGGGACGAAGTTCCTTAAAGGGGGAGAGTATGTAATATCCCTTCCCTTAATAATACATATTAAATAATAAAAATAATAATATAATAATATAATAATAAATAATAAATAATAAAAATAATAAATAATAGAAATAAATAATAATAATATAAATAATAAATAATAGTAATATAAATAATAAATCACTTAATAATAAATAATAAAAATAATAAATCATAAATAATAAATGATATTTAAAAATATACAAGAAAATAAATAAAAATAATAAAAAATAAAAATAGTAATAACTATACTAAAACTCTAAATCAGAATAAATAGAAATAAAACAAGAAAACTATCAAAAAGAAGGAAATAAAACAAGAAAGCTAAAAATAAAAAAATTAAAGAAATAAAACAAGAAAGCTAAAAATCAAAAGAAAGTTGCATGTAGACACATGGAGTGTGTGCATGTGGTTCCTCTTCCAATGTTTTGTTCTATTTAATAGATGGTGAGGAAGATGAGAGGGATTTCGGCATTCCATCTTTCCGAGATTCTGTCTTTCATTCTCTTGGGAGAATGGTATACTAAGACCTAGGAGTCATTGGCAGTAGAACGTTGATTGAGGGCTTGGGGGTGGCCAGTTGTAGCAGGATGTTGCACAATTGAGCCTACGGTTGGGTGGAGAGTCGTCCCCAAAACCTTGTTGCGGTAAACCTACTTCGACCACAGGTAAACAGGTAAGCACTATTCATTCAATTTGCAGTTAGTTAATTAAAATCATGGTTATTGGGCTAGGTAAGTGGCACTCTCATTTAAATTAATGTTAAATTAGATATTTATTTTTTTGAACTGTTACATATTTGTGTGATTAAACTAAAATTTACAAAATCTGTATAAAGATTGGAAAATACAACATTCACTAATATTTACATATTCAAAAAAAAAAATGAACCGAGGTTAATTGCGAACGTTGTGTGATAATTAAATTAAAACATAATAGAACTTTAATTATTCACAAGTTCAAGCCATATGATATAATAACAAATGTTCATCATTTTGGGAAAAATATAAGTACTTTTTAAAATATTGATGAATGGTTAAAAACTTGATTTCATTTATATGGTTTTATTTTTTGTGATAGTTTAAATTAATTAATTTAATTGGGCTAAACTTTGTTTTTTATTAGATTTTATATTTAATTCAATTAAAGATAGACAAGACAAAAAATTGTAAAAAAAATTAAATTGATTCAAAATATATATTAACCAAATTCTCTTAAAAGATTAAACGCCAATCTAATTAACTTAACTTATCTAAACTTTAACTTTTATTAAATTTTATATTTAACCAAATTACAGTGTTAATCTCATGAGCTGATGAAGATTGTCAAAATATGAAAAGAATGGGCAATCATGTAAAAAATTAATGAAACACAAAGAGAGAATAGTAGCTCCTATTGAAAATGCACGTGGATCTAGTCATCCATATGTCCATGCCTCACCCTCATAATTTAGAAAATAGACAAGATAATAATTACTTCAATGCAAGTATTTACATTACCTTTATCGATTCTCCTGGGAATATGGGCACCCATCGCTATCGACCTGCAAGTATAGTCAGAAAAGACAATCTATGTGACAAGAAAAAAATATTGTCTTACAATTCAATATATATATTCTGCATTATATTTAATACAAAAACTGAAAATTCTATATTAACCTATAAATGATTTAATGCAGTTGCATAGAATGAGCTATTGTTCATCTGACAAAACCATAACATATACACAATATTTGCAAAACTCAAGTAAAATACAAAATAATACAGTATTTATCATTGATATTTATCATATTTATCATTGATGATAACACATCATAAAAAATTACAAAGGCGAAGCATTGGTAATTTGCATAATTACAAAGACACATGAGAATCCCTCACTATACAAAACATCCCTAAGTTTCAGTGAACAACCTTCAATATGCAAAACAAAACAATGCGCAAAATCTTATGGATTCATAAAACTCTTAATGCTATGATACATGTTATGGTTTCCTAACCTATAAATCCAAAACCTTCAAGGAGCCACTAAAACCTACAAAGTTAACATTAAAATCCTCACAAAAAATAAATAACACCCCTCTTCAAAACATAATAAACCAAGCAACAACAATGAGACAAAACTAGTATAACATAGAAAAACCCTTTATCAAAATAAGAATTAGAAAAGATAAATGAAAATTACAAAAGGAAAACTCTCATTTTAGAATTGAAAAGAATATAAAAAGTGTTCATGCAAAAAGGATACACAGAAGCCTAGACTAAAGAAGAGTTCGATGAATATAACAACAATGAGAAACTCTTGTCACTTCCTAACCTGTTTGCTAAAAGGTTTCAACTTTTTTAAACAAACAAGTTTCAAAATCTAATTCACAAAATGTAATAATACAATTGAACATCAGAGAAATACCAACAATACAAAGAGGAAAATTGATTTAGAAAATGGTTTAAAAGATAAACATGTAAGCATATCCCCCAATACTATTTAGTTTCTTTTAACAATATATTGATTTATATGCCATGTATTTTTCTTAATTTGAATAATTTCTAGGTATAAATATTATTATCAATTGAGAATGCATTTTTTACGTGTGTGACATTACACTATTGAAACACTACGAGGTTATCTGGTGTAATGGCCACAAATTTCACATCAAAAAGATGGATGAAAAGATGAAAACTTCTAATAGTATGATTTTTAAAGTATTTCAAGTCATTAATATTTCCTCTATAAGTGACAGACATCCAAAAGTCTCTAAAATTGATACAGGGATTTGGAAGATATAATTGAGTGTGACTTTAAATCCTTCAAAACAATTTTGTTGGATGTCAAATGTTAAAAGCTACAAATGAATGAATGTGATCTTGGCAGAACTGTTGTTGAACATGCTAATGGATTTACCATGGTTAATACAAGGAATATTGAGATACCATTTGATTTTGGAGGCTCATATGGTGGATTCAATTGGCTTCCCCCGGCTCACATCACTCTAAATTCTCAAATACCTAATTTATCTATTATAAATCAAAATGTAGGTGAAATCCTTATAAATACGTCACATAATTTTAGAAAACAAGGGTACATTTCATATTACAACATAAATCAAGATAAAATACAATGCCTTAGACATTCTATGTTATACAACATTTCTTTCTATTGCGCCCTAGAAAAAGTAATATAGCTCCTTCTAAACCCTAGCTAGAGCATTTACCATCTACAAGTTTTGGCCAAAAATATTGTAGGCTATCAAGGCATCTCACCAACCTCTCTTATATGAATTAAAGGTTCCACTACAAGCTAGAATCAAACCAACAATATCATAGTTGGAATCTTTTCTCTCATAAAAAAGTCCTCAACGAGATTTATATAAACTTGAATGACACAAGCTCCATTAACATTAAGTGCTCCAGTTATTTTCTAAGGTTTCATCTCACAAGCCTTAGGTCATGCAACATGTTAATGCTTGAGTTGAGATACTTCTCTTTTTATCTCACACAAACCCTAGTTCCCAATAATCCACCTAAGATTTAACCCTTGGATTACAAAAAAAAGGGCTAAAATATGATTACATTAAGAAGATATGGATGCTCTTGTGACTAACTTGTGAGAATGAGGACACTCTCCCTGTTTTATAAGATAGCGCAGTTAGGCAAATAGTAGAAAATGAATCAAGTGCACGACAACCTAATATAAGTTATTAGGGTATATCCACATCAGGGTAGTGTAGTGAAGATGTACAAGTGTCATGTGGTGATTGGAATCCACCTCCAAAGTGGTGTGGTCTTTAAGCTAAGGATCCACATTTCAAGCACTCCTCATGACATGGTTTTGTGGTCTCTAAAATAGGATCCAAGATTTAATTCTCCTCAAAATGTCCTAATTCAAAAAAAACTCCAAGTATTGCACTCTCGAAGAAAGAATCCCTTAATACAACTAGTCAGCATCTTAGACTATCACATCTTCTTGTAGTGGTCATAGGGAGGAGTGCCTTTACTCCTAGTCCATGTTATGATGATCCAGACTTATGCAGGAACACAATAGAATAAAAATATAACCATAAACAAAGGGTTGAAGCAGAAATAAAACTTCATGTCATTAATATCAAATAATTGAAATATGCTTGCATACAAAATGGAAATAAACTAGCTCGAGCAATGGAAGCTTATATATAAGAAGAGATGTGGCGGCTACATGCCTCTGAACTATGTTACAATGAGGGTTGAAGACCTATTTATTATTGAGAAACAAAGGAAAACCATAAAATCCAAAAACCTAACCCCAGGAGATGAAGTACCAAAACTATGGGACCCATTGGGGTAAATTGGTACATCAAATTCCTGGGGTCATAACTTTGGCATATGATCTCCATTTGGCCATCATAATACCTCATATTGAAGATCTTTAAGATGAGGCCAAAAGAAAATCTAAATAGGTAAGTGGGATGAAATTGGGCTCTATGTTTTCCCCAAAATCTTCGTTTAGGGCCTCAAAATGGCTTCGGAAGTTCAAGACCCATAAAACTGCCAAAAATAGTAAATTGTGCTACAATTAAGAAAACCAAAAAACTGAAAGACATAGTGTTGGTTTCCAAGTGGAAAAGGTGGTTGGCCACTAGTACCCACCTGGATCATCAACCATGCTAAGTATAGTAAACAAAGGTTTACAATGGTTGACCATGATAACCATAGATAACTATGGCCAATCATAGTAAACCACAGTGACCACCATGGTTAGACTATCACTGACAATGTGTGATAATTGTTAAACATCGCCAACTATTTCTTTACTATGGTTAATGACTATTTGACTCCAGTTGAACATGGTTGACTATGCTTGTTTATGTTGACCTTTGAAATGTTGACTATGTATGACTATGTCATCAAGTTGAATATTGATAAATATGGTCAACATAGGGTTGACCAAGTTTGATCATGGTCAATTATTTAAACATTGTCTATCAAGGTTTGACTACATTTATGTAATGTGGTTGAGTGTGTTGAACTATTAATATCAATCAATAATTGTATGAAATTATATTTTACCAAAGTTGAAGACTGTTAATTGTCAAACATATTCAGACATAGTTTGGCTATGGTTTAACATGGTTTGATCATGATTGACTATTATTATTAATATTAAAATTAAAATAATCATGAAAAACCAAAACCTAGTAATAATAATAACCTAAAAGTTTAAACTTAATAACAAACTTAAATCTATATTTAATAATAAAACATATTATATTATATTAAAACGAAACCTATTTTTTTCATAAAACCTACCCACTTACATATTAAAACTTTGAAAACATAAAAAATATCATGAAACGAAAACAGTCTAATATAGTAGGCCTTTTATTAAATACAAAACCATTATGGTTTACCATGATTTACATTATTTGATAATCTTGTATTACACTAAAAAATTAAAACCTTCATTGTCATATTATCATTCCATATGTATAATATATCTATATCTATATCTATATATATATATATATATATATATATATATATATATATATATAGACACACATACACACACACGAGGTTTTATTAGATGACATAATCATCAAAACTATGTGATATTATATTAACACTAAATTTAAACCTAAATAATTTTTAGGGTGTGTTATAGTTGTGGCTTCAAAAGTTCAACGGCCAAAGTTCATGGGCCTAGTGTAAATTGTAAGACATGTTTTAATGGGCATGACTATTTAAATTGTAACGCATATTTTAGAATAAGAGGCACACATTAATATCAATGTTAATATTGATATTAACATTAATATAAATATATATTATATTGATTAATATAAAATATATATATGTTATTTATATTACTTATATTAAGTCTTTAGCATTATAATATTAATAAATAATCAATAGTATTGATATTCATAGATTATGGGTTTATATATTAGTTAATAATCAAACTATTAATACTTCATGTGGCTTAAAACATTAATAAATGATTACTTACGACCTACTATAATTGTTAGTGTTTAATAGGATTGAAAATAATTAATTATAATTAATTAAAGTTAACCATTAATGATTAAGTTAGTCACATTAACAATTTGAGCGAGTTGACAAAATATATTAAATTATTACATTTAATAATATTATTACATAAGTAATCATTATATGAAATTATTAACAATATATTAACCTTATTATTAATAACATTAATGTTAATATTTGTATTGTCAATATTATATTTTATTATTATTATTATTTTTAATGTCTAAAGTGTAACTATTATGAAGATTATTTATGAATTTTAATGATAATATATAAATTTTCTCAATTAAATTTTAATACTGTTAATATTATAGCTTAATTGTTATTAATATTAGAAGCATTTCTAACTATGTATAATTTTTTATATATCAATATATATGTAATATTTGTATCTATAGATAGTAGTATATTAATAATAAACCTAATTTTATAGAGTATATTTATTAAGCTTATTTTATTAGGATTATTGTACTATATTTATTGATTGTGATTTAATATATTAGTTAATATTATATGGTTGAGTTATCTTTTAATATTTTAATTTTTATTTAAAAATATAGATTCTTAATCCTTATTATTTTAATTAATTGTTTTTTTAATATTTGTACTTTTAATATAAAAATTATTAATTTTATTATTAACGTATTATTATTGTAATATTTAAAGAAACCAATTTTTTTGATAAAAAAATCTCCAATCACTCACCACAAAGAGTTGTTTACTTCTAGCTTTTTAATATAAGTATGTAAGCTGGTTATTTTTAATTAAAATTTAATTTAAAACTCAAAACCTAAATTTGAGTCTAATTTGGTTAATTTTAATTAAACTTTAATTTAAAACTCAAAACCTCAATTTGAAACCGATTCGTGCACTATGTTAGTTATTCTTTAACAAGTGTATTGCATTGCAATTCTATTACATTACAATTTTGCAAGAAGAGTTGGAGTGTACATTGGCTAAATTCTCATTGGAAACTTCATCTCAATCTAAAATTCAAAACCTAGATTTCAAACTCGTTCCTGCACTATGTGAGCTATTCTTGAGCAATTGCACTCCATTGCAATTCTATTGCAAAATGAGTTGTAGTATATATTAGCTAAATTCTCATAAACAATTATACCATTGTTACATGTTGTCATAACCATATTAAACTTTCTTTAAGTTGCATAGAGTGAGTTGTTGTTCATCTGGCAAAACTATAACGTATATATTTGAAAAACTCATGTAAAATACAAAATAATACAATATTTATCATTGATATTTATCATATTTATCATTTATGATAACACGTCGTGTAAAATTACAAAGGCCAACCATTGACAATCTGCATAATTATAAAGACACATGAGAATCCCTCCCTATGCAAAACATCCCTAAGTTGCAATGAACAACCTTCAATATGCAAAACAAAACCATGCACAAAATCTTATGAATTCATAACACTCTTAAAGCTATGATATATGTTATGGATTCCTAATCTATAAATCCAAAAACTTCAAGGAGCCATTAAAACCTACAAAGTTAACATTAAAACCCTCACAAAAAATAAATAACACCCCTCTTCAAACCATAATAAACTAAGCAACAACAATGAGACAAAACTAGTAGAACCTAGAAAAACCCTTTATCATAGTAAGAATTGGATAAGATAAATGAAAATTACAAAAGGAAAACTCTCATTTTAGAATTGAAAAGAAAATAAAAAGAGTTGATGCAAAAATTATAAACAAAAGCCTAGACTAAAGATGAGTTTGATGAATATAACAACAATGAGAAACTCTTGTCACTTCCCCTACTATTTGCCAAAAAGTTTCAAATTTTTGAAACAAATAAATTTCAAAAACTAATTCACAAAATGTAATAATACAGTTGAACATCAAAGAGATACCAATAATACAAAGAGGAAAATTGATTTCGAAAATGGTTTAAAAGATAAACAAGTAAGCATATCCCCCAATACTATTTATTTTTTTAATAATATCTTGATTTATATGTCGTGTCTTTTTCTTAATTTGAATAATTTGCAGGTATAAATATTATTATCAACTGAGAATGCATTTTTTACGTGTGTGACATTACACAATTGAAACACTACGAGGTTATCTAGTGTAATGGCCACAAATTTCACATCAAAAAGATGGATGAAAAGATGAAAACCTCTAATAGTAGGATTTGTAAAGTATTTCAAGTCATTAATATTTCCTCTAGAAGTGACAGACATCCAAAAGTCTCTAAAAATTGATATTGGGATTTGGAAGATATAAATGAGTGTGACTTTAAATCCTTCAAAACAATTTTGTTGGATATCAAACGGTAAAAGCTACAAATGAATGAATGTGATCTTGGCAGAACTATTGTTGAACATGCTAATGGACTTACCATGGTTAATGCAAAGAATATTGAGATTCCATGTGATTTTGGAGGCTCATATGGTGGCTTCAACTGACTCCCCCCGGCTCACATCACTCTAAATCCCCAAATACCTAAATTTCTATTATAAATAAAAATGTAGGTGAAATCCTTAGAAGTACATTACACAATTTTAGAAAACAAGGGTACATTTCATGTTACAACATAAATCAAGATAAAATACAATGCCCTAGACATTCTATGTTATACAACATTTCTTTCTAGTGTGCCCTAGAAAAAACAATATAGCTCCTTCTAAACCCTAGCTAGAGCATTTACCATCTACAAGTTCTGGCCAACAATATTGTAGGCTATCAAGGCATCACACCATGCTCTCCTATATGAATCAAAGGTTCCACTACAAGCTAGAATCAAACCAACAATATCCTAGTTGGAATCTTTTCTCTCATAAAAAAATCCCTCAAGGAGATTTATCTAAACTTGCATGACACAAGCTCCATTAACATTAAGTGCTTTAGTTATTTTCTAAGGTTTCATCTCACAAGCCTTAGGTCATTCAACATGTTAATGCTTGAGTTGAGATAATTCTCTTAATTTTATCTCACACAAACCTTAGTTCCTAATAATCCACCCAAGCTTTAACCCTTGGATTACAAAAAAAAGGGCTACAATATGATTACATCAAGAAGATATGGATGATCTAGTCACTTATGAGAATGAGGACACTCTCCCCCTTTTAAAAGATAGCTTAGTTAGGCAAATAATATAAAATGGATCAAGTGCGCAACAACCTAATATAAGCTATTAGGGTATATCCACATTAGGGTAGTTTAGTGAAGATGTACAAGTGTCATGTGGTGATTGGAATCAACCTCCAAAGTGGCGTGGTCTTTAAGCTAAGGATCCACATTGCAAGCACTCCTCATGACATGGTTTTATGCTCTCTAAAAGAGGATCCAAGCTTTAATTCTCCTCAAAATGTTTTGATTCAAAACAAACTCCAAGTATTCCACTCTCGAAGGAAGAATACCTCAATATAACTAGTCAGCATCTTAGACTATGACATCTTCTTGTAGTGGTCCTAGGTAGGAGTGCCTTTACTCCTAGTGCATGTTAGATGATCCAGACTTATGTAGGAATGCAACAGAATACAAATCTAAACATAAACATAGGGTTGAAGCAGAAATAAAACTTCATGTCATTATATCAAATAATTGAAATATGCTTACATACAAAATGGAAATAAACTAGCTCGGGCAATGGTAGCTTATCTCTAAGAATAGATGTGGTGGCTACATGCCTCTGAACTGTGTTACAATGAGGCTTGAAGACCTATTTATTATTGAGAAACAATGGAAAACACTAAACATCCAAAAACCTAACATCAGGATATGAAGCACCAAAACTATTGGGCCCATTGGGGTAAATTGGTACATCAACTTCCCGGTGTCATAACTTTAGCATACGATCTCCGTTTGGCCATCATAATACCTCATTTCGAAGATCTTTAAGATGATGCCAAAAGAAAATAAAAAAAATTGATTTGCGATGAAATTGGGCTCTATGCTTTCCCCAAAAACATCGTTTAGGGCCTCAAAATGGCTCCAAAAATTCATGACCCGAAAAACTACCAAAACTAGTAAATTGTGCTACAATCAAGAAAACCAAAAAACTGAAAGACACAGTGTTGGTGTCTAGGTGGAACATGCAGGTGGCCACTAATATCCACCTAGATCATCAACCATGCTAAGTACAGTAAACAATCATTTACAATGGTTGACCATGGTAACCATAGATAACTATGGCCAATCATAGTAAACCACAATGGTCACCATGGTTAGACTATCGCTGACAATGTCTGATAATTGTTAAACATCGCCAACTATTTTTTTACTATGGTTAATGACTGTTTGACTCCAGTTGAACATGGTTGATTATGCTTGTTTATGTTGACATTTGAAATGTTGACTATGTATGACTATGTCATCAAGTTGAATATTGCTAAATATGGTCAACATAGGGTTGACCAAGTTTGATCATGGTCAATTATTTAAACATTGTCTATCAAGGTTTGACTACATTTATCTAATGTGGTTGAGTGTGTTGAACTATTAATATTAATCAATAATAGTATGCAATTATATTTTACCAAAGTTGGAGAGTGTTAATTGTCAAACATATTCAGACATAGTTTGGCTATGGTTTAACATGGTTTGATCATGATTGACTATTAATATTAATATTAAAATTAAAATAATCATGAAAAACCTAAACCTAGTAATAATAATAACCTAAAAACTTGAACTTAATAAAAACTTAAATCTAAATATAGTAATAAAACAAATTATATTATATTAAAACCAAACCTATTTTTTGAAGAAATCTACCCACTTACATATTAAAACTTTGAAAACATAAAAAAATATCATGAAATTAAAACAGTCTAATATAGTAAGCCTTTTACTAAATACAAAACCATTATGGTTTACAATGATTTACATTATTTGATAATCTTGTATTACATAAAAAAACTAAAACCTTTATTGTCATATTATTATAAAATCATTTCATATGTATAATATATAACAATTATATATATATATATATATATATATATATATCTATATATATATATATATATATATATATATATATATATAATGTGTCATATTATATTATATTAAAACGTGTAATTTTATATTTTAAAGCTAAAACTTGTCATTTAAAACATGTCATCAAATGAAAAGTTAAGTGTTACAGTTATGCCTCCAAAGCTCCAATAATCCTTCTAGAATATACCTACAATATATGTACATAGTAACCATTTTACGTTGGGTTACAACTATGGTTGCAAAAGTTCACAATATATATATACACACACACACACAGTTTTGTTAGATGACATAAACATCAAAAATATGTGATAGTATATTAACACTAAAATTTAAACCTAAATAATGTTTAAGGTGTGGTATAGCTATGGCTTCAAAAGTTCAACCGCCAAAGCTCAGTTCATGGGCGTAGTGTAAGTTGTAAGACATGTTTTAATGGGCATGGCTATTTAAATTGTAACACATATTTTAGAGTAAGATGCACACATTAATATCAATGTTTATAGTAATATTAACATTAATGATACTACTAATATTAATATCTTAACAATAATATTAATATATATTATACTATTATTAATATATTAACATTAATATTAATATATATTATATTGATTAATATAAAAATATAGATTTTATTTATATTACTTATATTAAGGTTTAACTTAATAATATTAATAAATAATCAATAGTATCGATATTCATAAATTATGGTTTTATATGTTAGTTAATAATCAAACTATTAATACTTCATGTGGCTTAATACATTAATAAATGATTAATTACGACCTACTATAATTGTTAGTGTTTAATAAGATTGAAAATGATCAATTATAATTAATTAACGTTAACCATGATGATTATGTTAGCCACATTAATAATTTGAGCTAGTTAACAAAATATATTGAATTATTACATTTAATAATATTATTACATAAATAATTATTATATGAAATTATTAACCATATATTAACCTTATTATTAACAACATTAATGTTAATATTTGTATTGTCAATATTATATTTTTTTATTATTATTTTTAATGTCTAAAATGTAACTATTATGAACATTATTTATGAATATTAATGATAATACATAAATTTATTAATTAAATTTTATTAATGTTAATATTATAGCTTAATTGTTATTAATATTAGAAGAATTTCTAACTATGTATAATTTTTAATATATTAATATATGTGTAATATTTGTATTTATAGATAATAATATAATAATAATAAACCTAATTTTATAGAGTATATTTATTAAGCTTATTTTATTAAATTTATTGTACTATATTTATATTTATTGATTTTGATTTAATATATTAGTTAATATTATATGGTTGAGTTATGTCTTAATATGTGAATTTTTATTTAAAAATATAGATTCTTAATCCTTATTATTTTAATTAATTGGTTTTTTAATATTTGTATTCTTAATATAAAAATTATTAATTTTATTATTAATGTATTATTATTGTAATTTTTTTTTTTTTCACATGTGGTTCACGGATACCCATGGTCAATGGGCAGCCGCTACGTCCACGGTAAGAACTGGGTAGCTCATACCCCGAAGGGGAGCACACCCCTCGGCCTATGTTGACCTGACCCCAAGAGCTTTCGGGAATTGACCCTGTGACCTCCCGATTGGCGAGGCACTGATTTGACCGATTGAGCTAACTCTTGGGGCTCAGGTATTATTATTGTAATATTCAAAGAAACCAAACTTTCCTTATAAAAAATGTTTAATCACTCAGAACAAAGAGTTGTTTACTTCTAGCTTTATAATATAAGTATGTATGCTGGTTATTTTTAATTGCAATTTAATTTAAAACTCAAAACATAAATTTGAAACTGATTTGGTTATTTTTAATTAAACCTTAATTTAAAATTGAAAACTTGAAACCAATTCATGCACTATGTTAATCATTCTTTAACAAGTGTATTGCATTGCAATTCTATTACATTACAATTTTGCAAGAAGAGTTGTAGGGTACATTCGCTAAATTCTCATAGGAAACTTCACCTCAATCTAAAATTCAAAACCTAGATTTCAACCTCATTCCTACACTATGTGAGCTATTCTTTAACAATTGTACTAGATTGCAATTCTATTGCATTACAATTTCAAAAAAGAGTTGTAGTGTACATTAGCTAAATTCTCATAATAAATTAGACCATTGTTACATGTCGTCATAAGCATATTAAACTTTCTTTTATTAAGACTATTTTAAATTTATTTTATTGATAATAGAAATAATAGTTTTATAAACTTTATTTAAAGTTTATTGTAGTTTTAATATTTGTATTTGTGTAATTAAAAATCCATTAATATTAATAATAGTATAAAATGTATATTTTTAATATTAAACTAAAATTTATAAAATCTGTATAAAGACTAAAAAATACAGCATTCAATGATATTTATATATTCAAAAAAAAGGATGAAATGAGGTTAATTGTGAATGTTGTGTGATAATTAAATTAAAACATAATATAACTTTAATTATTCACAATTTCAAGCCATATAATATAATAACAAATTTTCATCATTTTGGGCAAATTATAGCACTTTTTAAATATTGATGAATGGTTAAAAATTTGATTTCATTTATATGGTTTATTTTATGATAGTTTAAATTAATCAATTTAATTTGTCTAAACTTTATTTTTTATTTAATTTAATTAAATATAGAGGAGAAAGAAATTGTAAAAAAAAAAATTATTCAAAATATATATTAACCAAATTCTCTTAAAAGATTAAGAGCCAATCTAATTAAATTAACCTATCTAAACTTTAAATTTTATTAACTCTTATATTTAACCAAATTACAATGTTAATCTCAATGAAGTGAATGGGAAATCCTGTAAAAAAATTAGTGAAACACAAAGAGATAATCACAGCTCTTATTGAAAATGCACGTGGATCTAGTCATCCATATGTCCATGTCCCACCCTCATAATTTAGAAAATGGGAAATATAATAATTACTTCAATGCAAATCCTTACATTACCTTTACCGATTCTCATGGGAATATGGGCATCCATTGCCATCGACCTCCAAGTATAGTAAAAAAAATACAATCTATGTGATAAGAAAAAGATTGTCTCACAATTCAATATATACATATTTTGCATTATATTTAATACAAAAACTGAAAAGTCTATATTAACCTATAAATGATTTAATGCAGAGTTGTTCATCTGGTAAAACTATAACCTATACTGAATATTTGCAAAACTCAAATAAAATACAAAATAATACAATATTTATCATTGATATTTATCATATTTATCATCGATGATAACACATTGTGCACAATTACAAAGACCAACCATTGGCAATTTGCATAATTACAAATACACATGAGAATCCCTCCCTACTTAAAACATCCCTAAGTTGCAATGAACAACCCTCAATATGAAAAGCAAAACCATGCACAAAATCTTATGGATTCATAACACTCTTAAAGCTATGATACATGTTATGGATTCCTAATCTATAAAGCCAAAACCTTCAAGGAGCCATTAAAACCTAGAAAGTTAACATTAAAACCCTCACAAAAAATAAATAACACTCCTCTTCAAACCATAATAAACCAAGCAACAACAATGAGACAAAACTAGTAGAACCTAGAAAAACCCTTTATCATAATCAGAATTGGAAAAGATAAATGAAAATTACAAAAGGAAAACTCTCATTTCAGAATTGAAAAGAAAATAAAAAGCGTTGATACAAAAAGTATAAACATAAGCCTAGACTAAAAAAGAGTTCGATGAATATAACGACAATGAGAAACTCTTGTCACTTACCCTACTATTATATTCGTTATATTTATACATAAGTAAATAAATAAATAAAAACAAAAACCACAATCCAAAAAATTCAAGAAAGAAAAAACAAATAACAAAACAACAACCATAAAAAAAATGCAAATCAATAAAACGAACTAGAAAAGGAAACACATGAAAATCAAGAAAGCACAAAAAAATAAAAAAATCAAGAAAGCACAAAAAAATAAAAAAATCTCAAGAGAAAGGATTCTAAGCACAAAATCAAGAAAGCACAAAAAAAGTCAATGAGTCTGTTGTTATAATAAAGTAAAAAATCTTAGAAAAAGCAAGGAGAATAGATTTTAATCACAAAATCAAGAAAGCAAAAAGATCATAAAAAGAAAATATTTTAACCACAAGAAAGCGCAAAATCTAATGAGATTTCCGTTATAATAAAGCTAGGATTTTAAGCATAAGAAAGCACAAAAACTAGTGAGCCTGTCATTATAACAAAGATAAAACCCCTGAGAGAAAAGCAAAGAGAAGAAGGATTCTGAAAATGGTAGACTATAACAGAGTCATTATAATAGCTTGTGAAAAGCTCATACAACCACTACAATTTCTTGTATGGGATCAACGCATTCTTAAAGGCCTTAGAATGTATACATTTGTGTGTTTATATGTTCATGAATCGGTGTGTTTAAATGACCATGAAATCATTCTATTAGGCTTCAGCCAGGCCTCACTGCTCGTTCTTCGTCCATTCTGTGCAACAGTGTTTATTTGGCCAAGTGATAGAATATTCTTTGAGAGTTGAGAATTAAATCCATAGTAATCAAAGGCTTGAGGATTTAATTTCTTGATCTGTTTTGGTGATATGGGCCTCCTTTAGTTACAAAAGGTCATTGTTGCTCAAGCGGAAATTGTTCCTTCAAGAAATCTACTATTTCAAAAACACGGCCAAGCAAATTCATAAACACTACCAAAAGATTTCGATCAAATTGTGACTCAATTCCTTCCACCATCTTCTTATCGTGCAAACTAATGTTATGTTGTTCAAATCTAAGGTTGTTGTGTTATCCAGTCAAAGGTATGCAAATTGTTTTTACAAATTCAAGAGGCATCTTCTTTTACAAAATTAAATGAAGTTTGTATATTCTTTTTTTTCCCTTGGAAAGATCGTAATTTTCATTATATAAAAGAAAATTACATGTTGTATATGCATAATGCATATGCTGTAAGAGAGGCAAAGTGCCTATCGTAATAAAGATAAACCATGTAGCAAAATTGGTGCCTTATATCCATGCAGGGAGGCACATATCTCTAATGAAGTTAAGTAGAATTAAAAACAAAATAACTCTAACATATAGAGTGCATGATAGTTTTATATACATCTGTTAATTTAAAAGCATGTATGAATATTTACAAATGGTAGCAAAAATGAACATATAACCAAGCTCCCACTAAGCCATCTAGTCTGTTATCTCCATAAACAGATGATGGTAAAATTGGTAATGAGAGTCAGCCCTTTGTTCCTGAATCATCCAAGTAACGAGAGGCCTAACCGCAGCTTCTTTGGATAATAGATCGATAACTAAATTTCATTCCCTGTAAATATGATGGCATACAAATGAGTCAAAATGAGTGATAAGTTGGTATGCTTCATCCAATATCTGTCTAAGTGAAAATGCAGTATAATTTGATGTTTTATTTATCCAATCACATACAACTTTTGAGCCGCCAAGTAATTGTAGGTCTCTACAGTGTTTTTCCAGAGCGAATTGTATGAGGAATTTGGCTTTGATTAGTTCAACATAATTGTTTGTGCCTCTTCCCAGACCCATTTGTATTTTAAAGTTGTCGGATTCAGTTAGGTACAAGATGGCACCTCCCCCACATCCAGCCTCCCATGCAGATCCATCAAAAAAAGGCCAAGGAAGCAGGTGGTTAATGGATTCTGGGACAATTGTACATGGCTGGGGGGTATCCTCATCATCAGGGATGATGTTATAGTCAGTCATAATGTGAGAAAAAATGGAGGGCCGGTGAGGGGTAATATTCTGAAAGATGAGATTACTGCGGACTAGCTAGATTGCCCAACAGATAAGGAGGGGAAGATTTCTAGATTTAGATGGGTCTTCCCTAGTCCACCAATTACACCAGGCCTCCTTGTTAGTCTACCATCTGATCTGGGAGGATAAGGCTGATAAGGTCGACCTCCAGAGGTCCTTTGCAGCCTGGAAATCGCGAAAAAGGTGATCCACAGATTCATTGTTCCTCTTGCACAAGCAACACCAGAAAGGTCCATGTTGTGCTCATTTAAGGAGGTTATCACCAGTGGGGATCTTATTTTTAAAGATTTTCCACATGAGAAGTCGGGTCCTCGGGGGTTCTTTGAGCTTCCATAAGTGTTTCCACCAGTGATCGATGGCTTGTGGTGTATGTGCCCCAGCTAATACAAGATAACCCTCATTGGGAGAGTATTTTCCTGACATTGAGAGCACCCATACTCATCCTCCACTTCAACAATTCTAATATGTGCTTCTGTTAAGGCTGCTATGTAGTCAGCCCATAGTTGTTCCCACTGCTGAGGTATGTGCAGGATGCGAGCCGATTTCCAGGATTTTTGAAAGATAGTGGTATTATTAGGGTTGTTAAGGTGATTAATGTGAGTAATGCCCGCTGCACTGAGATGGGTTTTAAGCTCGATGGATAGCCTGTGGGCATTCCCGCATCCTATCCAGGGATCCTCCCCTCTCCGCACAACAGTGCTAGATTGTATTCTCCAAATAAGGCCAGTTCTGATGATCTCCAGAGATTTTGGCACTGCCTTCAATATAACAAATATTCCTATGGTATATCTTAGAGGTTGTCTTAGCCAGTCCATCAAACTAAGAGGTGCAATGTATCTTGAGATGGCCACCCGTGTCCACAAGCTGCTTCAAGTGATGAGGTGCCAACCAAGTTTTGCTGCTAGAGCTGAGGAAAAGTCCTCCAAATTCATGATGCCCCACCCTCCCCATTTCTTTGGTAGTGAGAGAGCTTCCCATTTGACCCAGGAAAATATTCTTCCAGACTATTTGCCCTTCCAGAGAAACCTACAGCATAGGGTTTGTATCCTAGAGAGTATGCCCCTAGGTATCCATGCTAATGACATCCAATATACTGGAGTAGCCTCCAATATTACTTTTATGAGGGTTAATATGCTTGCCCTGGATAAGTACTTGTGATGCCATCCTCCATTATCATCAGGGTAAAGTTGAATCTTTTGATAGAATATTGAATCTCAGGTGGAGAGCATCATGGCATTGTCAATGTGGACTTGTTGCAGTTGACTATCATGTTAGTAGTAGATTGAAACAGGGAGAAGATATTCTTCATGATAGTTAGGTCCCTATGCTTCCATTGAGGAATATCAACACATCATCCACAAATAATAAATGTGTCAGTATGCATCTATCGGTGATTTTAATCCCTTGGAGTCAGCTCCTGTTGTGTTCTTCTTTGATGAATCTGTTGAGCCCTTCCATGATCAGAAGGAAGAGTAGTGGAGATAGGGGGGATCCCTGTCTGAGGCCTCTTTCAGAGTGAAAGAATGGAGATGCTACTCCATTTACCAGAACACTGAAAGATATATTAGTAATGCAACACATGATCCATTTGATAAATTCGAAATGGAAACCCAAGGTGTGTTAGAAGCATTCTTATATACAGCCAACTTACTCTGTCAAAAGCTTTTGAGAGATCAACCTTAAGTATTATACCTTTCATTTTCATAGTCTGAGGAGAGTGCAACACCTACTGTGTTGTTCCAACCACCTCATGGATCTGTCTATCTTGCAAAAAGGAAAATTGATCAAGTGAGATATGGGTGGATAAGATGGGTTGCAGTCAATTGGTTATGATCTTAGCTATGATTTATAGATACAGTTACACAAAGAAATGGGCCAAAAGTCATCATACGAGGTCAGATTATCATTTTTGGGTATGAGGGAAATGAATGTAGAATTGAAAGCTTCATACATCTTGCCATTGATCCAGGTATCCTTGAAAACCTTGAGGAGGTCTACACTAAGTGTCTCAAAGAATGCCAAATAGAACTCCACCGACCAGCCATCTAGTCCTAGGCTTTTGTCTCTCTTGAACCATTTGAGTGTGGCATCAAGTTCTCCAAGAGTGACCTCCTTAACTAGTTCCGATGCATCCTCCTGGTCCACAAAATGGGGACATAGCTGTGCCACTTGAATGATTTTAGCAAGGGTGGCATTAGGGGTTTCTCCGTAAGTCTGCTTAAAGTGTGATGATCCCAAGGATGATAGGTGTGGGAAGGCGTTTACAGAGTTTCCATTCTCATTCATGAGTTTCCATATGGTGTTGATTGCTTTCCAGCCGTTTGGAAATTTGTGATAAAATTTCATGTTATCATCTCCCTCTAGCAGCCAAATTACCCTGCTTCGTAGTCTCCATGATTCTTCTCTATCCTTTAATATTTTTCCTCTTTTAGCATATAAGGATGTGAGCTTATCCTTATGTTCAGTCGAGGTAAAATCTCCTCCCTGATTATTCTCAAAGTCAGCAATCTCTGCTTTGGTATCCCTTAGGGTTTGGTTGTCCTGTACTCTCTTATTACCTACCCAAATTTTAGAGATTCTCTTTAGCTCTTTTAAGTTATGATCAAAACCCTCTGCTATATGCCCCCTAGCAGCAAGTGGGTGGACCTTCGAATAATCTGTGACCATACGAGCATAATGTGTATCCTTTACCCAGGAAGAACTGAATTTGTAAGGAACCTTAGGATTATCGGTCCTCCCTCTGATTTCAAAATATATAGGTAGATGATATGATAATCCTCCTGATCCCACCCATTGTCTATAGTTAAACCCCAAGTTTAGAAGGCCTTCCTTAATAAGGAATCAGTCTAGTTTTCTGGCAAGGTTGTCATCCCCAGCTCTGTTATTCCTCTAGGTGGGCTGCAACTTTGTTGATGGTATGTCCAACAGATTGTGGGCTTCAAGGATATTCTCAAAATAAGCTAATAGGGGATCAGATTAGGCACAATGTCCCCATGATTCAGAGAGGCCAATGGATAAATTTAGATCCACTCCCAAGATTAAGTGGTCCTTTTGTAGAAAATTAGAGCTCAGAAACTGATCCCAGAATTCAGGCCTATGATGGCATGGCCCATACACATTAATAAGCCTGATCTCAATGCCCAGGTCAGCTGAGTATATATCTGCCCCCATATGCCCAGAGCATCCCCAGCTATTGAAAAGGTTGATGGATCGGGTGTTATAACCCAGAGCAATGCCACCCGATCTTCCATTAGCATTGAGTGCTAGAAAGGACCATCCCAGGAGCATCGATTTGAGCAGATGGGAGATGGAATCAACAGTACCCAAGGTTTCTTGAAGAAGAATTACATCGACGGATTCTTCATAGATCACTCTACGTGTTGTGATAATTTTTTATCAGGCCTAGTAAGCCTTGTGCAATTGAATGAGAACAACTTCATGGAGGGGGGTCGGTCAGGGTGTTCGAAGCTCTAAGTTACATGTGGATGGTGTTTTGTTTCCCTGATGCAATCTCCTCTTCGGCCTGTAGCTTTGCTATGGAGAGAGAGGAAGGACAACCTTGAGGAAGTTTGTAGGGATGGGGGTTGAATCCAGGCTGATACCTAATTGATCTAGGGACTGTAATTTCACCTTGCAACGAGTCAGGTATCTGGGGGAAGGAGGCCCAAACTCCGGAGCAGGGGTTATGTTAGACGGAAACTTTGGGAGTGAAGGTGGGGTGATAGAGACAGTGGGGGAGGGGATATGGAGGTCCTATCTAGATTTCTAATTTTTGGTCACCTTTAGTTATCCCACGAAAATATTTCTTGATTTTAGTTGAACTTTTATCTATGTTATTATATTTTAACACGCTAAAACCCATTTAGTTTGACGTACATTTTATTGTTGCTCATGCTTTGTTCTGCTCCACTCTCTAAATCCATCAAAACACTAGTACTTTCACTTCTACAATGTCGTTCATTATTGTTAATTTATTCAGAATTTCTTGAATGATTTCGTTTCGATTTCATCTCACCCTCTATTATCACAACAAGAATGAATGAAAAATTTGGCATTGCTCGTTCAATAAATCCTGGTATAGGAAATTGTCATTTCAAATTGTTGCTACTTAGAAACCTCACACATCTTACTGCAATATTTTCCATCGTTGAAAACCTCATTTCTTCCATCATCTTCTCGGTAGGCAAGTCTCAAACCATAAATCTCAAACCAGACCAAATGAGTTCACACTACAAATTGAATTGAAAATACCCTCCTTATACTTTATTAAATTGTTTTAACAAATGGAGTACGTATTTACAGGATTAAATGTTTTCTCCATTATTAGTTAAAGTTTAGTTTTGTTTAACTCCATCTATTTTATTATATCTATTTTATTATATCGATATTCTCTATTCGTTTTCTTTTCCACTAAATTATTATTATGTTTGTTTCAGTTTCATTTTGTTTAACCTCGTCTATTTTATTATCACTAGATGAGAAGCTCCCGTCGTTTTGTTTTTTTCATTATGCTATTATTATTATGTTTTTTAATATGAAAAAATTTAACCAAAAAAATTCATGAATTCTCTTATGGTCTCTTTTATATATAAAAAAAAATGCATTTAGTTGTTATTATATATATTTTCATTATTTATTTGTTTATATATATATATATATATATAGAGAGAGAGAGAGAGAGAGAGAGAGAGAGAGAGAGAGAGAGAGAGAGATTTGTATTTTTTATAGTCATATATTTTTTTATTTTTTATTCAATATTAAATTGCATTCAGTTGTGTTTATGATCAAATATATATTTTTGGTGTAAGGTTATATGAATTTATTAGTGTTTATGATCAAATACATATTTTTGGTGTAAGGTTATATGAGTTTACTATTTAATTTATGTTGGTTATTATTTTTATGTAAATCTTTCTCTTTCTAAATATGGAAATGTATTTTTATTTAACATGCATCTAAATATTGCAAGGTTATTAATACTTTATCAAAAATACTAATGTTACAATGTATAATTCATAAACATTTCTAGAATTTATGTCTTTATTTTTAGGTTTTAAAATTTCACTTTAAATGGCATAATTGGTTGTGATTCTTTTATTAATATTATAAAATCTATTTCATGTTTATAATGTATATAAAATTTTATATTGTTACCATATTTTTTTTTGAAAGAATTAGTTTCAGTTAATGCTAAGTAATGTTAAGTGAAGTATGTATTTTTTATAAAAATTTCTAGAATGTATGTTTTTACATTTAATTTTTTAAATTGCACTTTAAATGATAGAATGGGTTGTGATTCTTTTATTAATATTGTAAAATCTTCATGTTTATGATGTATATAAAAATGTATATTGTCACCATATATTTTTGTTGAAAGAATTAGTTTCACTTAATGCTAAGTAATGTTAAGTGAAGTCAGGTCTCAAAATTAGAATTAATATTTATGTTTTAGGCTTAGGGGGGAGAAAGGAAGGGAGAAATGGTGACATAGAGATAGAGAGGGAGAAGGGTGAATGGGTAAGAGATGATTGAGAGAGAGTCTGAGAGACTGAAATATATTTAAGGGAGAGAGAGAGTTGGGGGAGGGGAAGGGGAAGAGAGAATGACAAAAAGAATGAGAGATGAGAAAAGAGGGAGGAATTAAGAGAGAAAGAGTAAGAAAGGGAGAGAGGGAATGAGTGCAAGAGAGATAGAGAAAGGGGGAGGGAGGGGGAGGGAGGGTGTGGATATCAAGAGAGAGAGAGAGAGAGGGACATGGAGAATGAGAGGAATAGTGAGGGACGGAGGGAGAGGGCATGAAAGATAGGGAGAGCGAGCGAGTAAGAGGGAGATAAAGAGGGATAGGAAAGAGGGAGGGAAAGAAATATTGAAAGTGGGAGAGGGGAGAGAGAGAGAGGCAGTGAGAATGAGAGTGAGAGTGAGATGAGAGGGAAGGAGAGAGGGGAAGAGATTTATAGAGAGAGAGAGAGTGATAAGGATATAATGTCACAGAGATTATGTGAGAGAGCCATTATTAGAGTGAGAAAGACAAATATTGGGAGATAGTTAGAGAGGGAGATATCAAGAGAGAGGGAGAGCAAGTGAGAGAAATAAATCGAGATGCAGATGAAGAGAGGGAGCGAAGGAGAGAGAAGGAGAGAGAAAGGAATGGAGGAGGATGTAGAAAGGGAGTGATCAAGAGAGGGGGAGAGAGAGAGAGACAGGGATAGCAATAGAGAGAGGGAGAGGGATGAAGAGAGAGAGAGTAATACAAATAATCAGAGGGTGAGAGATTGAAAAAGATAGAGAGATAGAGAATGATACAATATCATAGAGAGAGTGCAAGAGACACATTGTAAGATTCATAGAGAGAAAGATTGTGAGACACTGTGAGAGAGAGATAGTAGGAGTGAGATAGAGAAAGAGTTATAGAATGGAATGAGGGTGGGCCTATTTTCCCCTTCAACTTTCTTTCACAATATATTCATACACATTTATTATTTATTTACTATCTGAAATAATATTCTCATTCGCATTTATTGCGAACTCGATTTTTGAGCTAGCATCTCTCATTTTTGCTTATGAATTGTTATGATCTAACTCCCATGGAGAGAACAATGAATTTATGATCAAACCATTCCAGTGTAAGGTTAAATATTGGGTTTGTTGAAGCTTTAAAATTTTTGTTGTTTTTGATGTAGAATTTTCATAAATAATGAAGAGGACAATGGGGTTATACTTTGTTTCAATCGATTATTGAAAAATTTAAACAAGAAAAAAAAATATGGGGTTTCATTTTATTCATTTGACTTTAAGTCTAATGTTGGCCTATTTTATTTTTATTGTGAATTACTTTGTGTGATTTTATTTTTATTGCGAATTACTTCCTTTGATCTATTTTATGTAAATTTATGTGGTTGAATATGTATGAGTCTCTGACAGAGGAATGGTATAACTTGGTTAATGATTCTCTAGGTCATATATATGCTTACACACCATGAAATGCCTGTTGTGTGAATATTTTCTTAGAAATTTATTTATTTTAAATCAGGGTTTCATTTGGTTTATTTTCTGTAAAATTATCTCATTGAACATGTGTGAGTCCGTGGAGGAATATTTGAAGGAATCCTTTTCTAGTTATTTACTTTCCCCTTAATGATATTGAGAAGCATATTTAGGCAATTTTGGTAAATAACCCTTGAAGATTTCATGTTGAGTGACATTTATTTAAATATTTTAAAATTAATATATTACAAATGTTTCTTAATGATATCAATTCCATTTCCACGAAGAGTTCGTTGTTGAAATTTAACATTGGATTTTGATTTTTTTTTTTTAACAGTTTTGTTATGCTTTATTTCCACCAAAATTTTATAGACAACACAAGGTAATTTATTGCGGAGGTGAACCAACCTAGATTTACCTTTACTCTAGATCTATCAAGTACTAAGAAGGATCAAATATTTCAACATGTAAACCTCTTTTGTGGGTGAAAAACACAAAGAACGGTTTGCAGCTTGAAAGATCTCATCACTCTATCTACTTAATAGGTTTGAATTTAAGATGGATCTAGGATAGTTTTTATAGAATATGCACTATAAGAAAGTCTGGATGTTTATAAAGAATGAATTGATGTCTCCTAACATTTAAAATTAATTTATATAACTATGATAATGTAAAAGACATTGAATATAATTGTAAATCACATAAACTCTTATAAATAATATCAATAATCCTGATACATAGAAAGTAATATTCCTCATATTTTCTTTTCCCACCGCATTAAATGGTGAACAAAATGTGAAAACTAATACAAAATTTTAGATAATATTGTTTAATTTTTAAGAACCTTCATAAATTTTAAAATTTATATTTTATTATGTTAAACTTATAATTCCTTCAATATTCATGACTTTTGGATTGGATTAAATGATAAAAATTATAGTTCAAATAACAACTTAAACAATTAAAAAACTATTGTATTTACCTAAAATTTATCAAAAACGTCGAAAATGTAGATGTTAATTGTTTTAGAGAAGAGGCATAAAATAAAAGGTTTTGTTTGGTACTATATTATTTTGTGCTAATATAAATATATTTCAACACAAAATTCATCCTTTAAAAAGAGTGTCACAATTTAGTTTTTATCTCGATATTTCAACTACACTAGATTTATTGCTAGTTTAAAACAACATAGTAACAGTCAACCTTTATTTACCTCAAAGAATCGCTACATTGCACAATATAGGCCAAGACACATGTTTTCCTCTCTAGTCATCCCTCTACATTTTTATTTAATATAGATAGATATATGATTGGTATATTATCTCCCTTTACAACTTCTGTTGCTAGCGGGTGGATATATTGTGACAACACATAATTAGTGGCCACTCAGTTCAAAGATCTATAGTTTCCTAGAAGTTTGACACTGCTCATAAAATTTTGTTTTTCATTATTCTTAGTGGAATAAAGCATATCAGTAGACATGAAAGCACTGTTTAACAAGTTACTAGCACACCAAATAATTTTTAATAACCTCTCTATATCTCAACAAGTGTCTTCTAAATTTTCAATGATGTTATATCTTATTTCTGTCCATAGCTATATGAATATGAAACTATACATATTAGTGTTACAATTCATGGAGTGAAATCATCACATATGTAGCTAAAGGCTAGACCAAAATATGTTTTAGATAGAGACATAAATGGTCATAATACCTACAAATCTCCCTTATACGGGGATTTAGAGCATCATTCATACAATCAGTACAATCTAATATCTAATTCCACTTATTGATATTACCTTTTGGGATGTTTTTATAAAAAGCAATTGAAAGGTTGTTAATCTCATATGTTCTTATTGTTTCATTTATCCATACTTCGGTCATTAGTAATGTCATAAATTAAACTAGAAATTGGTCGGTTCTTATATATGATAGATGTTTGTTACTCTATATCTTGGTTTCTTTAAAGTGCAAGAGAAAGTTTTAATTTTTTTTTATGTCGTATTTTTCTAAGCTTCCATAAAAACATGTTTAGTCTCAAGCATTATTTAAATAAAAATTTAATATCTAATTCCATTTATTGATATTAGCTTTTGGGATGCTTTTATGAAAAACAATTGAAAGGTTGTTAATCTCATATGTTCTTATTGTTTCTTTTATTCGTACTTCAATTATTAATAATATAGAAATTGGTCATTTCTTATATATGATAGATGTTTGTTAGTCTATACCTTGGTTTCTTTAAAGTGCAAGAGAAAATTTTATTTTTATTCTAGTGTCGTATTTTTCTAAGCTTCCAAGAAAACATGTTTAGTCTCAAGCATTATTTAAATGAAAGTTTCTTAAAAGCATAAATTTAATTTATAAATTTTATCGAAACTTCTTTTTTTTTGTGAACTTAGGCATTACTACTTTCTATATTACGATATCAAAGTTTCTTACATCTTTCTTATGTTTCGGGTGGCTAGCCTACCCGCAGGAAGCCAGGCAGCCACATATCAGCATTATATCCAGACCAAAATTTGAAAATGTTCATATCCTTGGTTCTATCATATCTGTTCTTTCTGACTCTAATAATTATTCTATTTATTAGTCTATAATAAAACATCCAGAAATAGTTCTTTTACTACGGTACTTCAACAAAACTATTTGAGAAACCTACTTCATCAGTCCTCATCTGAAGAGTTAACCGAGGCAGGCGCCATGGCACTTCTACTAGGAGTCACGTTCTTACGTTCTAAAACCCATTTCATGTCTAGCAACATTTGTTCCATTTTTCCCGGAATTTGATTATTGCGCGAGGCTTGCGTCCGGACCTCAGCAATTTCCTTCAGGAGCGTGGACTTTATATTTTCAAATTCTTCCTATGTCTGACTCCTTAGCTGCTCCTCCCTCTGCTTCCTTTCCTCCTCCTCTTCCTCTCAGAATGCCTGGTTAATTTCCATAGCATGGGCTACTACATGCTTCATGATCCAATAATGTTGGATCGACTTATTAAACAGAGAATTGCGGCTCCGAATGTTTCCTAGATCTGGTATTCAATCCTCCCATTCACCCCGTGGAATCTCCTTGTTTGAACTAATGGATCTCAGCTCCCGTTCCCACCCATTTATCTATTGCCAGGCTTTGGGGGAATTCCTGGCCATGTAAGCATTTAACATATACATTCTCTGCTCGGCCACTGGTTTCCTTCCATGCCGCTTTGGGTTGCTACTCGATCCTTCTTCCTGGGTTCGAACTTGTTTCTCTTTCTTTGGAGCCATCTTGTTGCTTGCCTGTAACCTGCTCTTGATTATGCCTTGCCTATCTATCAAGACAAGAGACCACAAGTCAGTAACTCTGTTGAGGATTTCTACTTCAACCCACTCCCTTACCCCCCTTGCATTAATCTAGTAATCCCAAATTTGCTTATGATAAGAGGTCCCAGACCACTCTGCGACATGCCCCGCAAGTCGGCTCTTTTCCTTCCCTCCACTCTCTGCTTCTCTATACTTTCCTCGATGCCCCTCTTGATGGTTTTCCATGTAATTAGCCATACTAACTCTTCTCCCCGACTGGCTGGGGAAACTTCTTTCCCACCTTTCTTCCGGTGGAGTTCTACTCTTGGCCTCTCTTGAAATGCATGTATGGCAGATAATATCATGGTTCCTACGACTAGTTGGAGTCCTTAATCTTCCCGACTTAGCTACCCTCCCCACCCTACAACTTTTCCTGGGCTTGGGTTTTTCCTTCCTTAGAGAACTAGAGTTCTTTCTTCCCGGGACCCGAGCACTACTGGTGGAGTAAAGACGTTTCTTCCCATATCTAGGAATGCCAATAACCTACCTAAATCTACCTTTCGACTTCGTTTTCATGGACATCTCTAAGGAATAACACAAATTCCTACATCTATCTATCTCTAGAGCATCAGGATAGGAGACTGAATTTACATACCACCTTTCCTCGCCTGTACCAGAGTTATAGTCTGAACTCTGCACCTTGCTGCCACCTTTTGCCATTCCCTCCTTATGCGTGTTATGTTGCATGTAAAAGCCTGATGCCACCGCAAGCCCTCGGTTGTATAATCCCCTCCTTCCTTCCGTCCTTATCACCAACTATCCTTTTTCTTTCCTGACTCTCATCCCCGAGTCCTTTCCTCAGGATTTGTCTCTACTTGTCTGACTTCCTTTACTTGTCATAACTACTACATTTTCTTGGTTGCTCCTGTCATACCCTTTTTGTACTACCGTTTCCACCTGTCATCCCTTCGCGTCCTCTTGACCTGTTATACCAATCTAAATCTTAGTTACATATAATTAGTGATTCCACACACACATACACACATTTATTTTCTTATCATTCCATGATCTCATGAATGTTTGTAACAAATTCAGCCCCTATTTCTATCATTCCATTCAAATTTTTAGTCATTAAAATTTTCCATATGTATCATTCTTTATAAACTAGTGATCTCTCTTGCATGGCTATAGATTTTTTTTCTTTTTTTTGTGAATCTAAGAAGTTCCATTATATCATAATATTACATTCATTTATAAAATTTTCCAAAATGCTACCATCCTCACTCATACCATATTTGTTTACCACTAGGTAATTACCAAAAAATATAGCTAATTTCCTTGGGAGGAACTAAGTCCCCGATTCCAAGTGTGTGCGCTATATTGAGGTCTAGGGCCTCACCATGGTCTAAATCTCCCACAAGTTTTCTTTCCTGTTGACCCCTCTCTCAAATTCCACTTCTAGGTCTACCACATTGATGATCCATTTCACTCCAAGTTATATGACAATACTTCCTGCAAATCGAAAAATTATTTCCATAACAATAAACATCAATACACCTAGAAAGAATAACCCCAGAACCCAAATATGTACCTCCTAGACATATATAAGGGGTGAGGTCTAACATTCACAAGATGAGAGGTTAATCGTGCCCTCTCTCTCTAGATAGGCACACACAAACCTCCATCAAACCACTAAAAACTTGAGGTCCTTTAAGGACAAGGAGAACCCAATGTCGCTAGACCAACCAAATTATAGTGTTAATCTCACTAGCCGATGAAGATTGTCAAAATATGAAGAGAATGGGAATCATGTAAAAGATTAATGAAACAAAAAGGGATAATAACAACTGCTATTGAAAATGCACGTGGATCCAATCATCCATATATCCATGTCCCATCCTCATAATTTAGAAAATGGGCAAGATAATAATTACTTCAATGAAAATGCTTACATTACCATTATCAATTCTCATGAGAATATGGGAATCCATTAACATCGACCTGTAAGTATAGTCACAAAATACAATCTATGTCATCAGAAAAAAAGATTGTCTCACAATACAAAATAATACAATATTTATCATTGATATTTATCATGTTTATCATTGATGGTAACACATCGTGCACAATTACAAAGACCAACCATTTGCAACCTGCACAATTGCAAAGACACATGAGAATCCCTCACTATGTAAAACATCCCTAAATTTCAATGAACAACCTTCAATATGCAAAACAAAACCATGCACAAAATCATATGGATTCATAACACTCTTAAAGCTATGATACATGTTATGGATTCCTAATCTATAAAGCCAAAACCTTCAATGAGCTATTAAAACCTAGAAATTTAACATTAAAACCCTCACAAAAAATAAATAGCACTCCTCTTCAAACAACAATAAACCAATCAACAACAACGAGACAAAAATAGTAGATCCTAGAAAAGCCCTTTATCATAATAAGAATTGGAAAAGATAAATGAAAATTACAAAAGGAAAACACTTATTTCAGAATTGAAAAGAAAATAAAAAGCGTTGATGCAAAAATGATAAAAAGAAGCCTAGACTAAAGAATAGTTCGATGAATATAACGACAATGAGAAATTCATGTCACTTCCCCTACTTCTTCCAAAAAAATTCAAATATTTGAAACAACCAAGTTTAACAAGTTAAAAATAATTAATATTATTTTGTATTAATGGAGAAAATGGTTACATTGTTGTAACGTTCTCCCTAGTTTAGGATTAGTTCCTAAAGTTTAGGGGTTTGGGTGCAAATTCCTAATTCATATTATTATATTTAATGATGTAATCTTTCATTGATGAAATACAGTGTACGAGAGTGATCTCTCTGTTTTGTGAGTGTAGTCTCCAGGTGAAGGCCACACCTGAGAGCTACATCTCTTTCTTTTCAATTCTGTTCACATTTTATGTTGGTATCAGAGCTCAGATTGGGTGAGCCTGATCTTTTATCACCTTTGTGGCTGAAGTGCCTTTGTAGCTAGCTTGCCTATGCGGCGGAATTGACTGTGTGGTTGGAGGTGCCTTTGTGGCCGCGTGTACACAAGAGCTCTGTGCTCAATTGAGCAGGTGTACTGCAGAACACCTGGCTTGGACTCGTAAATTTTTTTCTGAGTAGAAGGGGGTTGGCACGGGTTACTGGTTCGGGATCGTGCCAGAAGTCTAGATTGGCATGGCTGTTTTGATATTAAGCGTGCCATCGTGCCAGAACACTGATTGGGATAGAATTTAAGGAGGAAATCGCGCCATAAATTTTGCCTCGCACCGATTTTATCTTGGCACGGGATTTTCGCTCGGGAGAGCGCCAACTCACCTTCAAGGGGATCTGCGGGAAGCCTCAACTTCATTTGGCGGTTTGCAAGGGGTGCAAATCGGTGAAGTTTCAGATCTATCCAGGAGAGGCAGACCGGATCAATTTTGATCAGATTAATTCTTCGACTGTATTGGAAACGCCGAATTTTCTCGTTGGAGCTGGATTGCCAGACACTATAGGTCGGTCGCAGAGGTGACAGATCGATCTGAAAGGTATTGTTTTTTTTTGTTGGATAGATTAAGAATGAGTAATACAATGGAATCTTACCTTAACAAGTTTGGTAAACTCAATGGATCTAACTTCACGAATTGGAAGTTTAAGATCCAGACCTTGCTCGAGGGTGCGAATGCTTGGTCCATAGTTACAGGCGATGAGCAGAAGCCGAACGGAGGGCCACAGGAGCAAGATTGGGAAAAACTAGAGAACAAGGCCAAAGTATTATTGAATATGTCTGTGAAGGACAATGTCATTGCACACATCAGAGACTATAAAACGTCCATGGACATCTGGACGAAAATCAAAAATCTGTATGAGACCCAGAATACAAGACGAGTCTTGGCACTTAAAAGCAAGCTATTTTCAATGAGGATGGAGGAAAGGGAGACTGATACTGCATTTGTTGCGTGAATTAAAGATGTGAAAGACGGATTGGGGGCCATCAGAGTGGCGGTGTTTGATGAAGATCTTGTTGCAATCACAAGGATGCGAGATGATTTTCAAACATTCATCACTGGAGTGTCGATAAGGGAGAAAGCGCCCACATTTGATGATCTCACTGGGATCTTGCAGCAAGAGGAGGAGCGGTGGCAGAACTTAAACCCCCAGAGTGATGATCTTGCGCTGATGGCGAAACGACGATTATCCAAAGGAAAGCAGTCACAGCAGCAATCAAAGCAGAAAGGAGGAACATCACATAAGAATCTACATTCTCATAAAGGTATGCTTGCAAATCATTCTGAAAAAAAAATGTTATTATTGTGGAAAGAAGGGTCATATACAGAGTGAATGTTATAAGAAGCAGGCTGATATTGCAAAGAGGAGGCAGGCAAATGCAAAGCATAGAGGATACTTTGTTGATGAAGAAGACTTCAGTCATGAATTTCGACTGTTCACGGTCGACTGTGCCCTTTTAGCATCTAATGAAGATGACATTTGGTATGTCGATTCCGGAGCATCCTCTCACATGACAGGTAAAAAGGAATTTTTTGATAGTCTTGAAGAAAGTATAAATGGATAAAAAATATATCTAGGAGATGATAGTGGATACGAGATTAAAGGTCATGGGGTGATTTCAGTTAAGTTACCAAATGGAAAAATAAGTCACCTTACAAATGTTTTATATGTACCTGGAATTAAGAAAAATCTGATATCTATATCCATGATGGCTGATCAAGATATGCAAGTCGAGTTCTTCAAGACTCATTGTGTGATAAAGGATTGCAGGAATGAAATAGTTGCAACAGGCATGCGAGTTGGAAGCCTATACAGTCTGGATGCAAAAAGCATACCAAAGAAAACCATGGTTGCAGGAGGATCGACAGCCGAACAACTCTGGAATCAGAGGTTCGGTCATTTGAATTTGCAGGACCTCATGTTATTGCAGAAGAAAGGTATGGTCGAGGGACTCCCTATATTTCGTAATATTCAATTAAACTGTGATGGTTGTGCCTTAGGAAAAATGCATAGGGAACAGTTTCCTGTGCATGATAGGAGGAAGGAAACAGACATTTTAGAACTAGTGCACACTGATGTATGCGGACCTATGCACACAAGGTCGCTAGGAGGAGCATAATATTTTTTGTTATTTACTAATGACTGCACTAGATATTCATGGGTTTATTTTTTGAACAAGAAAAGTCAGACTTTCCAGTGCTTTATAGAATTTAAAACCTTGGTGGAAAAACAATTTGGTAAGAGTATAAAAATTCTTCGATCTGATCAAGGGGGAGAATACAAGCTAAAGGAATTCATGAAATTCTGCAAATCTCACGGGATTGTTCAGCAGTATACAGTGGCACACACACCACAACAGAATGGAGTTGCAGAGTGCAAACACAGAACCTTGGTGGAGTGCGCAAGGAGTATGGTACAAGGTAAGGGTCTGTCTAATAGTTTCTGGGTAGAGGCTATCAATACTGCTATATATTTGAAGAACAGAAGTCCTACCAGGTATCTTGGATTCAAAACCCCTTTTGAAGCTCTATATGGATTTAAACCAGCAGTAAACCATCTAAGAGTATTTGGGTCAAAAGCATTTGCCCATATACCCAAATCTGATAGGAAAAAATTAGACCCTAAAGCAGTTAAATGCATCTTTGTTGGTTATGGCACATAATTTGAAGCATATAAATTATTCAATCCTGAGTCTCGTAAGACATTTGCAAGCAGGGATGTAGTGTTTCATGAATAGGTACAGGAAGGGAAAGATGACGTTGGTGATGATTGGCACATTCCATCGTTGTTGGAGGAAAGCAGCGAGGATGAAAGAGAGCAGGAGCAGAAAGAAGAGCAAAAAGAAGAACAACAAGAAGGTGATAATGCAAGCCCAGTTATAGCAGAAGAAAACAAATTTGAGGTAAGTCTCCTACCAAGGAGGTCAGGTAGGAAGACTCAATTACCATTAAAATTGAGAAACTATGCTTTGATGTCAAAGGTTTTGAACATTGTAGAACCCTGTAATTACAAAGAAGCTAGTCAATTTAAGGAATGGAGAACTGCAATGAATGAAGAGATGGAATCAATTCTTAGAAATGGTACTTGTGATTTAGCTGAGCTACCTAAGAATAAAACACCCATAGGATGTAAATGGTTGTTTAAACCAAAAATGAGTGCAGACGGAAGTATAGAGAAGCTAAAAGCTAGGCTGGTTGCAAAAGGATACTCATAGCAGGAAGGTATCGATTTTGATGATACTTTTGCACTTGTAGCAAAGTTAAATACAATCAGAATGCTTATTGCTTTAGCTACTAAATGTAATTGGGAATTACACCAGCTTGATGTTAAATCTGCATTTTTAAATGGTGATTTAAAAGAGGAAATTTACTTATTACAACCAGAAGGATTTGTAAAGCAGGGGTTGGAACATCTTGTTTGCAGATTGAAAAAGGCTTTATATGGTTTAAAGCAAGAACCTAGGTCTTGGTACGAAAAGGTTGATTCTTTCTTTATAGAGCATGGTTTCCATAGAAGTTTAAATGACCAAAATTTATATACCAAGTACAATGATCAGGGGCAGATTATTTTGATTTCTTTGTATGTGGATGACATGATTATAACAGGAAATGCAGATGATTTAATCAGAGGAATCAAAAGGCTTATGGAACAAGTTTTTGAGATGAAAAATCTCGGGAGCCTTCACTATTGTCTGGGATTAGAAGTATGCAGAGATATTGGGCAAACTTTTCTTACCCAAGGGAAGTATGCTAGAAATCTGTTGGAAAAGTTTGGTATGGATTAGTGTAGATCAGTAGCGACACCTTTGCAGCATAATCTAAAATTGAGCAGTGATGATGGCACTAAGGAGGTTGATGCCACAATGTACAAACAGCTGGTTGGCAGCTCTATATATCTTACAACAACCAAACCTGACTTGGCATACTTTGTTAGTGTGTTGAGCCAATTCATGTCGAAACCGCTTGAAAGTCACTGGATAGCAGCAAAAAGCGTGTTGAGGTATCTTTGTGGTACTGTTAATTATGGTATTTTATACACTGATGTATCTGATGTTAGTCTAGCAAGTTTTTCAGACTCAGACTGGGTAGGTAACCTGGATGATCGGAGGTCCATCACATGTTACGCATTCAACATAGGTTTCGGGGTCATAGCTTGGAGCAGCAAGAAGCAGAGTACTGTAGCCTTGTCTTCATGTGAAGCTGAGTATCAAGCATTGTGTGTGGCAACGTGTGAAGCGATCTGGTTGAGAAGGCTTCTCAAGGATGCGGGAAAAGAACAGGAGAATCCCACTTCCATCAAAAGCGACAACCAGAGCACCATTAACTTAGCATACAATCCAGTGTTTCACAAAAACACCAAACATATAGACACTCAGTTTAATTTTGTTAGAGACAAAATAGTGTAAAAAGAAATTGTTGTTGAATATTGTAAAACTTGTGACAATGTGGCTGATATTTTCACAAAGCCTCTTGCACGAGTGAAATTTGAATTGTTTAGAAAGATGATAGGAGTCCATGAGAACCCTTTCTCCATTAAGGGGGAGTTAAAAATAATTAATATTATTTTGTATTAATGGAGAAAATGGTTACATTGTTGTAACGTTCTCCCTAGTTTAGGATTAGTTCCTAAAGTTTAGGGGTTTGGGTGCAACTTCCTAATTCCTAGTATTATATTTAATGATGTAATATTTCATTGATGAAATAGAGTGTACGAGAGTGATCTCTGTGTTTTGTGAGTGTAGTCTCCAGGTGCAGGCCACACCTGAGAGCTACATCTCATTCTTTTCAATTCTGTTCACATTTTATCTTCAAAATGTAATATAGCCCACTACTATAGCTTTTATAAAGAAAGCACTTGATACCATTTCATTTGGACATTCGAAAAAACCCATTTAAAAAAATATAATGTAACCCACTACTATATGGTTAAAAAAAATGCAACCACATTTCATCATTTTTTTGGTTTAGAATGAACCACGTTTGGCACCATTTAAATTGAAAGTCAAACACATTTCAAAAAATATAATGTTCATCATTTTTTTGGTTTAGGATGAATCTACGTTTGGCACCATTTAGATTGAAAGTCAAACACATTTCAATAAATATAATGTAAGCCACTACTATATGGTTCAAAAAGAACGCAGCCACGTTTCATCATTTTTCTGGTTTAGGATGAAGCCAGGTTTGACACCATTTAAATCGAATGTCAAGCTAGGATGAAGCCAGGTTTGACGCCATTTAAATCAAATGTCAAGCTAGGATGAAGCTAGGTTTGACACCATTTAAATCTAATGTCAAGCTAATTAGAATGTAACGCAGTAGCCAAGTTTTAATATTTTTTTTTCATTTTGAAATTCATTTTTCTCTAATCTTGACAAGGGTTTTCATTTTTCTCTATTTCTTATAATTCGTGATAAGTAATAGGCACATTAAATTTTTAATCATCATTTGGTAAAAAACTATTTTAAACAAAGTTCAAACACCTTATTTAGATATACAAGAAAGTTAGCAGTTACAATTCCATTAGTTGATGTAGTGGGGACGATAAGAATATGTTGGTAACTTTCAATTTAAACCATAATCTCAAAATTATTAATTAAAAAAATGTTTAAAATGGCCAATTCCAATAAGAGGAGGCATATTGGTATAAAAATTTCAAATTTCAAATTTCAATACAAAAAATTAAAATTGTTAATATAATAATAACATAAATTAAATAATAATAATGATTAGCATACTAGTTAAAAAAATAATAATACTTCTATGATAAATTATAGTTTTTTTTATATATTTGAAAAGTATATTTTATTTATTTTCTTGATATTTGACAAATTGGAAAAAAAAATATAAAAAACAAAATACTGAAATTTTTAATCAATAAATAAAATTTATATATGTCATATCTACAAATATATATTTAAATGAATAAAACTTATATGGGTTATATTTATATCATAAATATAATAAATAAATTAAAACCAAAACCACAGTCCAAAGAAAAAAAATAAATAACCAAACAACAACCTTCCCAAAAAAATACAGGTGAATAAAACACTAACCAAAAAATGCACATTAAAAAAAAAACAGATAACCACATAAAAAAATGCAAATAAAACTAACAAAAAAAAAGCAACTGAAAATCAAGAAAGCACACTAGGAAAATAAAAAAAGCACGAAAAAATCAAAAAAGCTCACAAGAAAGAATTCTAAACACAAAATAAAGAAAGCGCAAAAAAAGACGATGAGCTTGCTGTTATAATAAAGCGAAAAAACTCATAAAAAGCAAGGAGAAAGGATTCTAATCACGAGAAAGCAAAAAGCTCAGAAAAAGCAAAGATTTTAACCACGCGCAAAGAAAGCGCACCCTGGAGAGAAAAGCAAAGAGAATAGGATTATGAAAACTTTACAACCCGTACAATTGCTTGTATGGGTTCTGAAATCTATTGCAATGGCATTGACGCGTATGCGTTGTGTGTTTAAATGGGGATGAAACCATTGGGCTTCAGCGAGGCCTCACAGCTCGTTCTTCGTCCATTCTGTGCAGCGGTGTTTATTTGGTCAAATTGCAGCGATAGAATATTCTTTGAGTGTCAAATTGCTTGATCTGTTTCGGTGATCAGGGCCGTATGTCACAATAGGTCGTTGTTGTTCAAGCGGAAATTGGTCTTCATGAAATCTACTATTTCAAATACTGCCAAGCGAATTCATAAACACTGCCCAATGATTTCGATCAAATTGTGACTCAATTCCTTCCACCATCTTCTTATTGCGCCAAACTTATGCTCTGTTGTTCAAATGTAACTTTGTTGTGTTATCCAGTCAATGGTATGGAAATTGTTTTGACAAATTCAATGCAGTTTGTAGATTATTATTTTCAATGTAGTTTTGTTTAACTCTATCTAATTTTATTATATTGAGACTCAAGAGTTGTTATTGGCATCTATGAAACCTAACTCATTTAGTTTGAGGTAATTTTATTATTACTCCGTTTTGTTCTGCTCCACTCTCTAATCCATCAAAACAATAGTCCTTTCATTTCTACAATCTCGTTCATTACTGCTAATTTCGGCAAGGAATGAACGAAAAAATCGGCTTTGCTCGTTCAAGAAATACTGGTAAGCAAGTTGAAAACCTCGTTCCGTTCATATCTTCTCAGTAAGCAAGTCTCAAACCAGAGCAAATGAGATCACACTACGGACAGAATTGCAGATACTCGCCCTAGACTTTATTAAATTGTTTTTACAAATGGAGTAGGTATTTACAGGATTAAATAATTTAGTTATTATTAGTTTAAGTTTAATTTTGTTTAACTCCATCTATTTTATTATATCGATATTCTTTATTAGTTTTTTTTTCCACCAATTTTTTTTTTTCAGTTTTGCTTTGTTTTGTTTAACCTTGTCTATTTTATTACGGCGAGATGAGATGCTCCCGTAGTTTTGCTTTTTCCATTAAATTATTATTATTATATTTTTTAATATGAAAAAATTTAAGGAGAAAAAGCCCTGAATTCTTTTATGGTCTCTTTTATATGCAAAAAAAAAAATACATTTATTTGTCATTATATATATTCTTCATTATTTACTTGTTTTTATATATATATTATAAATTTATATTTTTTATAATCATATATTTGCTTATTTGTTTTTCATTATAAAGCTGCACTCACTTGTGATTATGATCAAATATATATTTTTGGTGTAAGGTTATATTATTTAATTTATGTTGGTTATTATTTTTAAATAAATCTTCTCTTTCTAATTATGGAAATGTATTTTTATTTAACATGCATTTAAATATTGCAGGGTTATTATTACTTTATCAAAAATACTAATGTTACAATGTATTTTTTTATAAAAATTTCTAGAATTTATGGCTTTATTTTTAGGTTTTAAAATTGCACTTTAAATGGCATAATGGAGTATGATTCTTTTATTAATATTATAAAATCCATTTCATGTTTATAATGTATATAAAATTGTATATTGTCACCATATATTTTGGTTGAAAGAATTAGTTTGAGTTAATGCTAAGTAATGTTAAGTGAAGTATGTATTTTTATCAAAATTGCTAGAATGCATGTTTCTATTTTTAATTTTTTAAATTGCACTTTAAATGAAACAATGGGTTGTGATTCTTTTATTAATATTGTAAAATCTTCATCTTTATGGTGTATATAAAAATGTATAGTGTCACCATATATTTTTGTTGAACGGATCAGTTTCACTTAATGCTAAGTAATGTTAAGTGAAGTCAGGTTTCAAAATTAGATTTAAGATTTAAGTTTTAGGCTTAGGGGGGAGAGAAGGAGGGAGTGATGGTGACATAGAGATAGAGAGGGGAGGGATGAATGGGTAAGAGATGATTGAGAGAGAGTCTAAGAGATTGAAATATAGTTAAGGGGGAGAGAGAGAGTCGGGGGAGGGGAAGGGGCAGAGAGAATGAGAGAAAGAATGAGAGATAAGAAGAGAGAGAGGTATTAAGAGAGAAAGAGTAAGAAAGGGAGAGAGGGAATGAGTGCAAGAGACATAGATAAAGGGGGAGAGAGAGGGAGGGTGCAGGTGGATATCGAGAGAGACAGATAGACAGACAGACATGGAGAATGAGAGGGAAGAAGAGTAAGAGATGGAGAGAGAGGGCATGAGAGATAGGGAAAGCGAATGAGGAGGAGGGAGATAGAGAGGGAAAGAAAGATTGAGAGTGGGAGAGGGGAGAGAGGGAGAGGCAGTGAGAATGAGAGTGAGAATGAGGGGAGAAGGAGGGGGGGAGGGGAAGATATATATATATATATATATATATATATATATATATATATATATATATATATATATATATATATATAGAGAGAGAGAGAGAGAGAGAGAGAATGTTAGAGAGATTATGTGAGAGAGCCATTCTAAGAGTGAGAAAGAGAAATAGTGGGAGACAGTGAGAGAGGGAGATATCAAGAGAGAGGGAGAGCAAGTGAGAGAAAGAAATTGAGATATAGAAGAAGAGAGGAAGGGAAAGAGAGAGGAGTGAGGGGGGAAGGGAGGAGAAAGTAGAAAGGGAGTAAGAAAGAGAGAGAGGGAGAGAGAGAGAGAGAGAAAGAGGGAGAGGAAGAGAGAGGGAGAGGGGGGAAGAGAGAGTAAGATAAAGAATGAGAGGCTGAGAGGTTCACAGAAAGAGAGAGAGATAGAGAATGATACAATATCGGGAAGAGAGAGTAAGATAAAGAATGAGAGGGTGAGAGATTCTCACAGAGAGAGAGAGAGAGAGAGAGAGAGAGAGAGAGAGAGAGAGAGAGAGAGAGAATGATACAATATCATAAAGAGAGAGAGAGAGACACATAGGAAGATTCATAGAGAGAGATTGAGAGACACTATGAGAGATAGAGATAGCATGAGTGAGATAGAGCAAGAGTTACAGAAAGTGAGAGAGGGAAAAAGGATGGAACGAGGGAGGGCTTATTTTCACCTTTAACTTTATTTCACAATATATTCATACACATTTAGGATTTATTTACTATGCTTAACGAATTTATGCTTAAACCATTCCAAAGTAAGTTTAAATATTGGGTTTATTGAGCTTTAAAAATTTTGTTATTTTCCATATAGAATTTACACAAATAGTGAAGAGGACAATGGGGTTCTATTTGTTTCAGTCAATTATTGAAAAATTTAAACAGGAAGAAAAAAACATGGGGTTTCATTTTATTCATTTGTCTTTAAGCCTAATGTTTTCCAATTTTATTTGTATTGCAAATCCCTTCGTGTGATTTTATTTTTATTGCGAATTACTTCCATGATATATTATATCTGTGTTCTAATTTGTTTAAATATATGGTTGATCATTTAAAATTAGAAAGGGAAAAAACATGGTTTTTTAAAAAGAAAAATTGTTTATAAATAATTTCGTTTTTAATTTCACTTTGTGTAGGAAACATGGTCCTATTGGGAGGTATATAGTTTTTTTATAAAAAAAAATTACTTTTTTTAATTTCCTTTGATCTATTTTATGTAAATTTATGTGGTTGAATATGTATGAATCTTCGACAAAGTAATGCTCTAACTTGGTTAATGATTCTCTAGGTCATATATATGCTTACACACTATGAAATGCCTATTGTGTGAAGCTTTTCTTAGAAATTTATTTATTTTAATTCATGGTATCATTTGGTTTATTTTCTGTAAAATTATCTCATTGAACATGTGTGAGTCCGTGGAGGAATATTTGAAGGAATCCTTTTCTAGTTATTTAATTTTCTCTTAATGATACCGTGAATCATATTTAGGCCAATTTTGTAAATAACCCTTGAAGATTTCTTGTTAAGTGACATTTATTTGAATATTGTAAAATTAATATATTACAAATATTTTTTAATGATAATGATTCCCTTTCCACGAAGAGTTCATTGTTGAAATTTAACATTGGCTTTTGAATTAGTTTTTTTGAACAGTTTTGTTGTGCTTTATTTCCACCTTAAATTTATAGATAACACAAGTTAATTTATTGTGGAGGTAAACCAAGATAGATCTATCTTTACTTTAGATCTATCAAATACTAAGAGGGATCAAATATTTCAACGTGCAAACCTCTTTTGTGGATGAAAAACTCAAAGAAAGGTTTGCAACTTGAAAGATCTTATCACTCTATCTGCTTAATAGGTTTGAATTTAAGATAGATCTAGGATAGTTTTTATAGAAGATGCATCATAAGGAAAGTATGGATGTTTATAAAGAATGAATTTATGTCTCCTAACATTTAAAATTAATTTATATCACTATGATAATGTTAAAGTTGTTGAATATAATTGTAAATCACATAAACTCATATAAATAATGTCAATAATCCTGATACATACATATAAAGTAATGTTCCTCATATTTTCTTTGCACACCACATTAAATGGTGAACAAAATGAAAAAACCAATATAAAATTTTAGATAATACTGTTTAGTTTTCAATAACCTTTATAAATTTATAAATCTATATTTTATTAATTTAAAATTATAATTCCTTCAATATTGATGACTTTTGGATTGGATTAAATGATCAAAATTATTGTTCAAATAAAAATTTAAACAATTAAGATAATATTTTATTTACCTAAAATTCATCAAAAACGTCGAAAATGTAGATGTTAATTGTTTCAGAGAAGAGGCATAAAATAAAAGGTTTTGTTTGGTATTATTTATTTTGTAGTAATATAAATATATTTCAACACAAAATTCATCCTTTAGAAAGAGTGTCACAAATTAATTTTTATGTTGATATTTTGACTACACTAGATTTATGGCTAGTTTAAAACAACATAGTAACAATTAACTTTTATTTACCTCAAAGAATCCCTACATTGCACAATCTAGGGCAAGATGCATGTTTTCCTCTCTAGTCATCCCTCTACATTTTTATCTAATATAGATAGATATATGATTGGCATATTATCTCCCTTTACAACTTCTGTTGCTAGCAGGTGGATATATTTTGACAACACATAATTAGTGGCCAGTGAGTTTAAAGATCTATACTTTCCCAAAAGTTTGACACCGCTCATAAAATTGTGTTTTTCATTATTCCTGGTGGAATCAAGCATATTAGTAGACATGAAAGCACCAGTTAACAGGTTACTAGCACACCAAATAATTTTTAATAACCTCTCTATATCTCAACAAGGATCTTCTAAATTTTCGATGATGGTATATCTTCTTTCTATCCATAGCTATATGAATATGAAATTGTACATATTAGTGTTACAATTCATGGAGTGTAATCATCACATATGTAGCTAAAGGCTAGACCAAAATATGTTTCAGATGGAGACATAAACAGTCATAATACCTACACATCTAATACCTACACATATCCCTTATACAGGGCTTTAGAGCAGCATTCAAGCAATCAGTACAATTAATATCTAATTTCATTAATTGATGTTACCTTTTGGGATGTTTTTATAAAAAACAATTGAAAGGTTGTTAATCTCATATGTTCTTATTGTTTCATTTATCCATACTTTGGTCATTAATAATGTCATAAATTAAACTAGAAATTGGTTGGTTCTTATATACGATAGATGTATGTTAGTCTAAATCTTGGTTTCTTTAAAGTGCAAGAGAAATTTTTATTTTTTTTAGTGTCATATTTGTCTAAGCTTCCAAAAAAACATATTTAGTCTCAACCATTATTTAAATAAAGATTTTATATCTAATTCCATTTATTGATATTACATTTTGGGATGTTTTTATGAAAAACAATTGATAGGTTGTTAATCTGATATGTTCTTATTGCTTCATTTATTCATACTTTAGTTATTAATAATGTCATAAATTAAACTAGAAATTGGTCGGTTTGTATATATGATAGATGCTTGTTAGTCTATATCTTGGTTTCTTTAAAGTGCAAGAGAATTTCTTTTTTTTTTAGTGTTGTATTTTTCTAAGCTTCCAAAAAAAACATGTTTAGTCTCAAGCATTATTTAAATAAAAAATTCTTAAAAGCATAAATTTAATTTATAAATTTTATCAGAACTTTAATGTAATTGTGGAAATTGTGTTTAAATTCTCATGTATTAACTATAATTTTTCTTCATTATCGTGTATTAACTATAATTGTGGAAATTGTGTTTAAATTATCATGTATTCACTATAATTGAGAATGCATTTTTCTTCAAATATGTTATACCAATCTATCTCTTAGTTACATATAATCAATCAGTACACACACACACATATATTATTTTAAATACTTATGTTTTTTCCTTTATACTAACGTAAAATTCAAGTAAAATATGATAGAAAACCTTTCATCAGTCAGTCCACACACACACACACACATAAATATATATATTATTTTAAATACTTATGTTTTTTCTTTATACTAACACAAAATTCAAGTAAAATATGATAGAAAACCTTTCATCATTTATTTTCTTGTCATTCTCTTATCTGATGAATGTTTGTCACAGATCTAGCCCCATATTTCTATCATTCCCTTCAAATGTTTAGTCATTAAAATTTTCCATATGTATCATTATTTATGAACTAGTGATCTCTCTTGCATGGTAATAGTTTTTTTTTTCTTTTTTTTGTGAATCTAAGAAGTTCCATTATATAATAATATTACATCCATTTATAAAATTTTCCAAAATTCTACCATCCTCACTCATACCATATTTTTTTTTCCACTATGTAATTACAAAAAAATATATCGAATTTCCTTGGGAGGAACTAAGTCCTGGATTCAAAGTGTGAGGGCTAGATTGAGGTCTAGGGCCTCACCATGGCCTGAATCTCCCACAAGGTGTCTTTCCTATCGATCCCTCTCTCGAGTTATACTTCTAGGTATACCTCGTTTATGAGCCATTGCACTCCAAATTATATGACAATACTTTCTATGTATCGAAAAACTATTTCCATAACAATAAACATTAATACACCGAGATAGAATACCCCCAGAACATAAATATGTACCTCCTAGGCATATAAAGGGGCGGGTTCTAACATTCACAATCTGAGAGGTTAATCATGCCCTCTCTCTCTATAGAGGGACACCCAATCCTCCATCAAACCACCAGAAACTTGAGGTCCTTTGAGGACAAGGAGAACTCAATGTCGCTAGACCAACCTATGCATTCTAGTCCACCAACTAACAAAATCGGTCCCATCACCAGAAAATATACACAAGGAAAAAAAAAACCCTTTAAATAACTAGAATGTCGATCAATAAAAGGAAAGAGCCAATGACCATGGTTATTTTAGAATAAGGCCAAGATTGGCAAACTATGGTAGTTCCTAGTCCCCATAAAGACTAACACAGATTTGATGACAATAATACATAAATAGTGAACTTAGCTTAGTGATGTATAAGGCAACGACATACCCATATCTGCAGAAGTCACCCTAACACATTTCATTGTTTCTCTAGTGTGTATCAAGTGACCAGGAGCACTCTTTTTTCTACCACCTAGTGTTGTAAATCCACAAGGAAATTTCTTGTAAAAGTGTTGAAGGGGTGCTTTTACTGGAAAAGCTTGGAATCATCCTAGACTCACCTTGTACCAGGGAAACTTGACCATCATAAAACCTACTTGAAGACATTACAGTAGGTAATATTTCCCATGTTAATGCTTAGTTGATACCTAGCTCGGGCATGTAAAGCAATAAGTGCCATGCTTGAACCAACATCGCTACTACCACCCCCATAATCCTATTGCAAGTAACAAAAATTCCTCTCATTAATTAGCATAAATTTACATGCGCTTTCATGATTGGGTGGCTTCATGCCACCCAACGTTAACTATAATTAAGGTTAAATGGGTGGCAGGCACCTCCCTGAACCTCACTTCATGAAGTTTTTTCAACCCCAATTGGAGGTTATAAATGCTTATTACTTGAATGTCTATTTGTATCTTAATTATTGATATAAATCTACACCATCTTAAGGGGAGCCCCTATTGGGGAAAGGTAGAATGAGGAAAGTGGCATGTAAGCAGATGGTGAAGATTTATAACACATTTGACATTTTTTATCTACATCGTACTTATTGAATTTTCAGGCTTCCAACGTAATCCTTTATTATGAAGGTATACTTTGGTAACTAATCATATGTGATTTTTTTTTCCTTTAATATATTTGGATGAGAGTGGGATGCATTAAATTTATACATTGCAAACAACATTGATTGGATGATGTTATGTATTAAACGATGGGAAAAATCAATTGGTGGTAACTTATCATGGCACGGTGTGGTTACATTGGTCAATGAAGTTAAACGTGAGAGAGATACCAATAATACAAAGATGAAAATTGATTTAGAAAATGGTTTAAAAGATAAACAAGTAAGCATATCCCCCAATACTATTTAGTTTTTTTAATATTATATTGATTTATATGTCATGTCGTTTTCTTAATTTGAATAATTTCTAGGTATAAATATTATTATCAATTGAGAATGCATTTTTTGAGTGTGTAACATTACACAATTGAAACACTACGAGGCTATGTGGTGTAATGGCCACAAATTTCACATCAAAAAGATGGATGAAAATATGAAAACTTCTAATAGTATGATTTTCAAAGTATTTCAAGTCATTAATGTTTCCTCCAGAAGTGACAGACATCCAAAAGTCTCTAAACATCAACACAGGTCATTGGAAGATATAATTGAGTGTGACTTTAAATCCTTCAAAAAAAAATTGCTAGATGTCAAATGGTAAAAGCTACAAATGAATAAATGTGATCTTTGTAGAACTACTTTTGAACATGTTAATGGATTTACCATGGTCAATACAAGGAATATTGAGATTCCATGTGATTTTGGAAGCTCATATGGCGGCTTCAACTAACTCCCCCTGGCTCGCATCACTCTCAATCCCCAAATACTTGATTTGTCTATTATAAATCAAAATGTAGGTGGAATCCTTAGAAATACATCACACAATTTTAGAAAACAACAATACAGTTCAAATTACAACATAAATGAAGATAATATACAATGCCTTAGACATTCTATGTTATACAACATTCTTTCTAGTGTGCCCTAGCAAAGACAATATAGCTCCTTCTAAATCCTAGCTAGAGCATTTACCATCTACAATTTTTGGCCAACAATATTGTAGCCTATCAAGGCATCTCACCAAGCTCTCCTAGATGTATAATAGGTTCCACTACAAGCTAGAACCAAACCAACAATATCACAGTTCGAAACTTTTCTCTCATAGAAAAAGTCCTCAACGAGATTTATCTAAACTTGCATGACACAAGCTCCATTAGCATTAAGTGCTCCAATTATTTTCTAAGGTTTCATCTCACAAACCTTAGGCCATGAAACATGATAATGCTTGTGCTCAGATACTTCTCTTAATTTTATCTCACACAAACCCTAGTTCCCAAAAATCCACCCAAGCTTTAACCCTTGTGTTACAAAAAAAGGGCTACTGTAACAACCTCGGGGGTAAATTTGCATATAAAAAAACATAATAGGAAGAGAAATACAACAAATATATTAGCCATCAAAATCCATATATACATTAGTACATTTGCACATGAAAATCAAGGGATTGAATTTTTTTCATTACTAAATGCAATGAACCAACCGGATATGGGACTACCATGTTCCACCAGACCATAGATTGGTTGAGCTAAGTCTCTCTTCATCCAGTCACCCCCATGCCATATTCCAAGCATGAATGTGGGATCTCATAGAACACATCAATCAAAACTCATCTAGAGCTTCTAGAGGCCACCCACCTCAACCCATCAAACAGTGATTCCCGGTCGGACATCACCGAAAAACATCATCAAATTGGTCTCAATCCAAGCCTTCTAGGGCTTCTAGAGTGTTTGTCCAACCAAGGATTCTAGAACTAGTAACTCAACCCACAACTTATACAGGGCTTCTAGAGCTGTTGTCCAACTAAGGCTTCCAAGACTAGTAACTTAACCTGCCAAGGGCTTCCAGAGAATTTGTCCAACCAGAGCTTCCAGGAATAGTAACTCAACCCAAGTTGTTACAGGGCTTCCAGAGTGTTTGTTCAACTAGCGCTTCTAGGACTAGTAACTCAACCCAAGCTATGGAAAAATGAGAACCAACCAAATCAAAGCAATGAAAGTAAACCCACAATCACCATGGCTATCCAGGAAATGGTAAGGCTAGGCAATCCATTATCGATCCAGGCAATCCTCCATGCCAATGACACATCATAACCAAGAAACCACATGCATGTTTCATGCATGCCTAAATTAGTCAATAAATCATACATGAACTCGGTACCTGCAATAAACTATGATGTAGCTACTAAGGTCGATGCCTTATTATGCTTTCCTACTCTTTCTTTGCCTTCTTGCTCCAAGAATCCAAGTATGCCACACCCTCCAAGAGTGCTCCAAGAAAACTCTAAGTATCCAAGAGTATGAGAGAGCTCCAAAATTGAACTGACCAAGTCTTTCCCACTAATCCCCATAAGCCTTTTTATTAAAGAGGCCTCTATTTTCTTCATTTTCCATTATTTTCTTTCAATTTCCTTCTCACATGAAAAATGTGACCTTTCACCTTCGTTTTCTCCTAATTTCCATTATATTCATAAATAAATGTGCCAAAATACCTTTTTGCCTCTTTAATGCCTTAGCCATTGCCTTTGCCAATTTACTTAGACATAAACAACCAAATGAACACCCCCTAGGATGTCTTTCCCACCACTCAGCTTGGAATATGTGTCCCATAATTTGTGGTATTTATATATTTTTAGATGGAATTTTCACAACGGATGTTACAGAACCCTCCCCCTTGGGGAACACCGTCCTCGGTGTTCAATGACACCTATAACCAACATGACTGCTGAAAACAAAACATACTACCCATGGAGATTTATAACACAGCTCACTGTAGTATTTACATTGAAATACCTACTCAAAAGCAAAACATTATGACAACATTACCAGATAAAATCCATACCACATATGGGAGCATTATAACACAACCCATTATGGTATTTACAATCATATACACATTTTCTTAACCAACAAATAAAGGATATGATGCCCATATCTACAACAAGGGAATCCAGAGGTTCACACCTCCACCCTCAAGTAATACAAGGATTCACCTCTTTCCTAGGAAGTCTAGAATCCATTGCATGGTCAAATTTGTATCCAATGTCTAGCGAACACTTACCGGCTCATTGTTCCAGGAGGGCACTCCCATTGTGCTACTAATTCCATCTGGAAATGCTAATGACCAAAACAAATCCATTAGTGACCTTCCCATCTCTGCTACATAGTCCCCCAAGAATCCAGTCACCCCTTTCGTGCAGTCACTCACCTTCCAAGTTCTGCTGGCACCCCCATCCTCGGCAGTCCATCCCTTGGCAAGGCTTCCTCGCATTGGAGGATACAAAAACCAATGCATATACCTGCCTCAACACATCATATCAGTCATAACATTCTCATGGAAATCAATGGACACTATTGGGTACTAGTGTCCCATAATAACCCTACTCCTAAATACTTTACCAGCATGTTGTTGCATGTTCCAATTTCTTTGTTGTTTCTGCCAATTCTTGTAGTCGATTTCAACCAACCAACTGGGCATGTTCATTCTTTCTGTACCAAGAACATAACTTCCATTACATTCAAAATAAATTGAAATAACTTCAAATCATACCTCATTGGTAGTTCGTCAATAAGGTACACTTGGAATCCTGTTCGCTTCATGTCACAAGAAAACAAACTAGCATATTTAACCAAATAAACATGTATAAAAATATCACATCAGGTTAGCTCAAAACACAACCATCATAGATCGAAATCATAAATTACATGTAACCATCATAAACTAGAATCATAGATCACATATAATCATCATATACCATATTCATAAATGACATGCATAATAAATTTGAAAAATAAAATGATGATACTTATCCTTTCCTCAATCCTTAGCGTCTACCCTTGTCTTTGTTCCATACGCACTCTGGATTGGTTGCTACACTCAAAAAACACCCAATGCCTTCTCCTCAACCATGTGCATAGACACATAGTGTGCATCACACAAATATAACCACACGGCATACCACACCATGCAATACATGCATCTACATCTGACATTCAAGACATACACCTACACCCAATGTATACAATACAATGCATCCATCTATACCCGATGTGAAATACCACCCAATGCATGTACCTACATAGAGTACAATAGAACGAGTATGCACACCACAATACTATGACTACATGATGCACATACATAATACTACATGCCCATAACACAACATCGATGACATGCACACAATACCACATGTACACCAGTACCATATGTACAACATGTACACAATACCACGTATACACTACACCACCTGTACAACATGTTCACAACATCACATGTACACGGAACCACCTGCACAACATGTACACAACACCACATGTACACTACACCAATGTACAATGTGTACACAATACCACATGTACATAGTACCACACGCACGATGGGTACGTGGCACCATATGTACATAGCATCACATGCATGACATGTACACAACACCACATGCTCATAGCACCCTATGTACAACATGTACACAGCACCACATGCTCATAGTAGCACTTGTACAATCATGTACAAAACACCATATGTACATAGCACCATATGTACAACATGCACACAACACCAAGTGTACATAGCACTACCTATCCAACATGTACATAGCATCATCCGTACACAGCACTGCATATCTTTCATGCATAGAGAACCATATGCACACACATCGCATATACATCATGAAGACAATACAATATGTATATAACACCCCATATGCAATATTCACACAACCCTATTTGTACCATCCTATATATAACATTGCATGAATAACATGTACACATTCTATGTATACACAACACCGCATGTGCACACATCATATATGAAATATGTACAACATATATAGTATATTCACAATAGTAGTACCACACATGCAAAACCATACTATCCTTTCCAAGAAACCTTGCTTCCTGTGTCTTATCCATGCTTACCCTAGCATGTCACAAACCACACTTCTTTCACTTTGCTAATGTATCTGTCAACATTACCTATCATAACATAAACATTGGCATAATACTAGTATACAATATCAATTCATATCCACATGATATTGACCTTGTATGTTTTCTCATGAATACTTTTCCCATTTGATTCCTTGTAAAACCAAGAACCTCTTCATGTCATTCTCCTACATAAGAAATCATTCCTCCACAAGAATGATCCCTGACAACTCTATCAAATAGTAGCATAGATACATGGATACATACATGCATATATGAACATTAGCATAAAAAAATCATGTTCCTATCAAACAATGACATACATACATACATACATGTATACATATATAAACTTCAACATAATCATGATCATAAAATAATTACCAGATAACATAAGGTCTAGGTTAAGAGAAATTTCTTTATTCATGAAACACATGCACAACATTGAGAACAATAGTTCCCAACATATCCAAGGCAGACGATGCCTCAAATCCATTTACTTTACCTTTTTTGGTTACATTTTTTGTGTCTACAATGCTATTTTCCATTTACCACAATGGTCCCAACCAGTCCAACCAACTGTCATAGTCTTACCTTCCACTGTGCTTACTGATGCATAGAGCTTCATCTAGGTATTATATAAGCGGTTGGGTACCACACATCTCTCCCTATTTCCATCAACATTTCTCTTTCCCAACCAATTCCCAAGACTCAAAACATAAAAGGCAAGACAATAAACAAATAAGAAGAAGACCATAAAAACCAATAACAACATGACTCCGCAAGCAAAGTAGTATTGACATACACTAGACATAAACAAAGCCACAATTGAAGCTCAACAATTCATAAAAGACAAAAATCACAAGACTAATGACAAACACCATGACTCATTCTCCATGGTTCCCAAGGAAAGCTCAACTCGAGCCTTCTTCAAGATTTCATGGCAACCTCTCTTGCCATGCAACTCCCTACATCATGCTTTCACATGTGAACCACATCTTCCAAATATCAAGACAATCATATTTATCAATTTAAAATCAACTTTTACAAACAATCATGCCATAATCCATAGTCATTGGACATAATGTTACAACTATCAACTACAATCAAGTACATATCAACTGTCTCAACACATACATGTTAGTACAATCATCTTAAAAAAAGTCATTTGAACACATACTCATGTTAAGCAATTCGTCAATCATTCAACCACTTGCAAACATACCATGTTAAATAAATCAATTAGACGAAATAATAGGCACCAAACACTCAAATATCAAATACATGACATAATCAACTATGAAACACCAAGTATGATACATAAGAAAACTCATACCTTAGTGTACCTCAGGGAAGGCTATATTGTCTGTATAATCAATCTAGTTAGAAAGATATAACTTTAAAACATGTCAACATAAATCATGATGTCCATCACAGTAACTACCTAACATGTTCATATTACAATCTCATAAGCATCTGTCGTTCATGCATAATAATCACATATGTATGATCAGTCTAAATTAGTACGACACCACATCACAAATATGTCATCTCATACCTGAGTATCGCAACCATAACCATCTGAATAGGTCAAACTAGGTTAACACAATACATATAACATCAAGATCTTGAATGCAGTGAACATAACCATCGCACATATGACCAATCCAAATTAGGGCATCAAGATCTCAATGAAATAACTCTAATCATCAAGTTACTAGCATATAACAAAAATTAGCTATATATCATACTCATAAACAACATACAACATAATCATCAGGTTATCTAATATAAAACAACAATAAAAATGCATACAACTACAGGTTACTATCATTCTTGACTATCTAACACATGTGCATAGAAACACACTAATCATCTAACATATAACGTGAATGTAACCATAACATCAAAATACATGTACATAATGTATATAAACCTAATGCATATAAAATCCATAAATTACATACTTGCATGTGAAACATACACTACCTATATGACAATCTACTCTTATCTCAAAGTCTAATGCTGCAACCTCATTATAATGATTTGCATCTCCTGCTCTATCTAAGCCAACACATTAGCATCATAACATCCAATAGCACCATGATGACCTAAATTGCATACAATGACTTCACAAGACATGTTTGATACATGCATAATAATAGACACGACCATACATGCATAACAACAACCATTACTCCATTGTACACATTGCCACATGCAACTAACGATATGCATAAGAAATGTCAAATCAACTACACCTATGCATAAACGCATGTAGTTGAGCATAAGCGACCAATTCTTGTAATCAACCTACAAGACTAATACATGTAATCAAAATATTCAAAAATGTAACCTAACATACAAGGATGTAACTAGGTATCATGAAATAAACATGTAAGTGACATATAATTCATACACAGTCAGTCAAATGTTCTAAAAATGAAGACATTATGTCTATTAATTTGAACTCAGTATTCACCAATACTAACAACCTATAAGCATACTCGCTTACTATCCCTGGTCCACACTAAGGTAGAAGGAGGAAGATACTATAATAGCCTAATCTCCAATGCCCAAACATGGAAATGGGATCTCCAAAGTTATACTAAATTTAACCACACTTGAAAAGAAATGAATTTTTATTTCTCATAAATTTGTATGAGATTAAGTCAATAACATTGCATTTATTCCACTTGTAACATAATAACTAAAAACATTCCACTTTTCCATTTCCTTACATGAAACTCTTCAAATTCTTTGCATGCAAATAGGCATAGATCAGCTGCATCCATATTATCATACTACAATACTATCCCATCCAAAAAAGTAACATTTTCTTCAAATAATTACCATACTTTTACATTTTCTTCAAACAACTATTGTACTATTACATTTGCATGTAAGCATTTCTTCAAACACTTTACATGCAAACTAATATAACAAACTTTTTTCATATAAGTAAGCATATATAAACTACAACAATACTATTACACATAAATACTATCCCCAACCACAAGCAACATACTCATTATGGGATTTTATCAAACACTTTGTATGCAATTAATCATCCAACCATTTAAGCATTTCATAAAACACTTTGCATACAAACTAATATAGTAAATGATTCAATGCATATATCCTAAATTGTAGTAGTACAAGTTCTAAAAACCGACCATATGATCAGTGATATTTTCCCTCACTATTGTTCAAGTTTCAACTTCTGAGATTTCATATATGAAAAGTTATAACAAAAATACAAACACAATCACGTTTGGTGCACAATTCTAGGAGTATCAAGAAAGCTTGACTTCCACTAGTCATATCTCCAATAATATAGAAAGTAAATGTCTAAATTTTTTATCACAATATCAGTGGGATCGCCCCTCATTGTAGACAAAATTTCAGCTCCTGAGAGTGCTTAGAATACAAGTTATAATAACAATGTCAGCGTGACCTATTTGAGGCCTGATTTTAAGAGCATTCAAAAGGCTTGACTACCTCTACTCATATATCCTAAAATATTGCCACCCAATATCTGAAAATTTTACCACATAATCAATGGAATTTTCCCTCAATGTGCATGTTTTTTCAGCTTCTGAAAGGTTACAGAAGACAAGTTATTGTAGAATTCCAACATGACCTGTTTAAAGGTGCATTCGGGAAGGTCATCTTCCTAAGATCATAATTCCTAAAGTATTGTGAACCAATATCTGAACTTTTTACCACTCTATCAATGTGATTTACATTCAATATGAACAAATTTTTAACTTCTAATATGCCACAGAAGAAAAGTTATAACAGATATCACAGAAACATCTAAAATTTAACCTTTGTTCGTCATTTCACCTATGATAGAGCCCATCCAGTCCAAGTGTTTAAACCATGCTCTGATACCACTTTGAACAGCCTTCGGGGAAAATTTTCATATAAAAAAAAAAATAATAGGAACAGAAATACAATAAACATATCAGCGATCAAAATCCATAAATACATCAGTACATTTGCACATGAAAATCAAGGGAATGAATTTTTTTTCATTAATAAATTCAATGAGCCAACTAGAGATGGGACTACCACATTCCACCTGACATATATTGGCTGAACCAAGCCTCTCTTCATCCAATCACTCCCGTTCCATATTTCAAGCATGAATGTGGGATCTCATAGAACACATCAATCAAAACTCATCCAGGGCTTCCAGAGGCCACCCACCTCAACCCATCAAACAGTGATTCCACCTCATGGTTGGACCTCACCAAAAACCATCATCAGATTGGTCTCCATCCCAGCCTTCCAGGGCTTCCAGACCATTTTTCCATCAAAGGCTTCTAGAACTAGTAACTCAACCCACAGCTTATACAGGGCTTTGAGAGCGTTTGTCCAACCAAGGCTTCCAGGACTAGTAACTCAACCCACCAAGGGCTTCCAGATTTTTTTTCCAACCAGGGCTTCTAGGACTCGTAACTCAACCCAAGTTGTTACAGGGCTTCCAAAGCGTTTGTTCAACCAGGGCTTCCAGGACTAGTAACTCAACCGAAGCTATGAAAAAATGAGAACCAACCAACATAAAGTAATGAAAGTAAACCCACAATTACCATGTCTATCCAGGAAATGGCAAGGCTAGGAAATCCACTGTAGATCCAGGCAATCCTCCATGCCAATGAAAGAACATAACCAAGAAACCACACGCATGTGACATGCATTCCAAAACTAGTGAAAAAATCATACATGCAACTCTGTACCTGCAAGGAAATCTGACGTAGCTACTGAAGCTAATGCCTTCTTGCACTTTCATGATCTTCCATTGCCTTCTTGCTCCAAGAATCCATGTATCCCACACCCTCCAAGAGTGCTCTAGGAAAACTATAAGTATCCAAGAGTATGACAGAGAGAGAGAGAATAAAGAGAGAGCTCCAAAACTGAACTGACCAAGTCTTGCCCACTGATCCTCATAAGCCTTTTTATTAATGAGGCCTCTATTTTCTTCATTTTCCGTTATTTTCCTTCACTTTCCTCCTCACATGCAAAATGTGACCTTTCACCTTCCTTTTCTCCTAATTTCCATTATTTTCATAAATAAATATGCCAAAATACCTGTTTGCCTCTTTAATGCCTTGGTCATTATCTTTGCCAATTTCCTTATCTATAAACAACCAAATGAACACCCCCTAGGATGTCTTTCCCACCATTCACCTTGGAATATGTGTCCCATCATCTGTGGTATTTATATATTTTTACATTGAATTTTCACAAGGGCTAGCATAGCTACAACATGATTACATCAAGAAGATATGGATGATCTAGTAACTAAGTTGTGAGAATGAGAAAGCTCTCCCCCTTTTATAAGATAGGTCAGTGAGGAAAATAATAGAAAATGGATCAAGTGCACAACAACATAATATAAATATTAGGGTATATCCACATCAAGGTAGTTTAGTGAACATTTACAAGTGTCATGTGGTGATTGGAAGCCACCTCTGAAGTGGCGTGGTCTTTAAGCTAAGGATCCACATTTTAAGCACTCCTCGTGACATGGTTTTGTGCTCTCTAAAAGAGAATCCAAGCTTTAATTCTCCTCAATATGTCCTAATTCAAAAAAAACCTCCAAGTATTGCACTCTCGAATCAAGAATCTCTCAATACAACTAGTCATCATCTTATACTATGACATCTTCTTGTAGTGGTCCTGGGGAGGAGTGCCTTTACTCCTAGTGCATGTTACAATAATCCTGGACTTATGCAGGAACACAATAGAATACAAATCTAAACACGAACACAAATTTGAAGCAGAAATAAAACTTCATGTCATTAATATCAAAGAACTGAAATATGTTTGCATACAAAATGGAAATAAACTAGCTCAGGCAATGGTAGCTTATCTCTAAGAAGAGATGTGGTGGCTACATCTCTCTGAACCATGTTACAGTGAGGCTTGAAGACCTATTTATTATTGAGAAACAATGGAAAAACCTACACATCCAAAAACCTAACCTTAGGAGATGAAGCGCCAAAACTATGGACCCCATTGGGGTAAATTGGTACATCAACGTCCCGAGGTCGTAACTTTGGCATACGATCTCCGTTTGGCTATCATAATACCTCATTTCAAAGATCTTTAAGATGAGGCCAAAGTAAATTAGCAAGCCCATATTGAAAGAGATTAGCCTCTCCATTTTCCCAAAAGAACGTCGTTTAGGGCCTCAAAACGGCTCAAGAAGTTTATGACCCAAAAATACCGCCAAAAATAGTAAATTGTGCTACAATTAAGGAAAAAAAAAACTAAAAGAGACAGTGCTGGGGTCCAAGTGGAATAGGCGAGTGGCCACTAATATCCACCTGGATCATCAACCATGCTAAATATAGTAAACTATGGTTGACAATGGTTGACCATGGTAACCATAGATAACTATGGTCAATCATAGTAAACCACAATGATCACCATGGTTAGACTATCGCTCACAATGTGTGATTATTGTTAAACATCGACACCTACTTTTTTACTTGTGTTAATTATTGTTTGACTGTATTTGAACATGGTTGACTATGGTTGTTTATGTCGACCTTTGAAAGGTTGACTATGTCTTACTATGTCATCAAGTTGAATGTTGCTAAATATGGTCAACATAGGGTTGACCAAGTTTGATCATGGTCAATTATTTAAACATTGTCTATCAAGGTTTGACTACATTTACCTAATGTGGTTGACTATGTTCAACTAATAATATTAATCAATAATAATACGCAATTATATTTTACCAAAGTTGAAGAGTATTGATTGTCAAACATATTCAGACATAGTTTGGGAATGATTGGACATGGTTTTATAATGATTGACTATTAATATTAGAATTAAAATTAAAATAATCATGAAAAACCTAAACCTAGTAATAATAATAACCTAAAAACTTAAACTTAATAAAAAACGTAAATCTAAATTTAATAATAAAAAATATTATATTATATTAAAACCAAACCTAATTTTTTTGTAAAACCTACCCCCTTATATATTGAAACTTTTAAAACATAAAAAATATCATGAAATTAAAACAATCTAATATAGTAGACCTTTTACTAAATACAAAACCATTATGGTTTGCCATGATTTACATTATCTTATAATCTCATATTTCACTAAAAGATTAAAACATTCATTGTCATATTGTTATAAAATCATTTCATATGTATAATATACAATGATTATAATAAAATAAAAATATATCTATAAAATATACAAATTGTGAGATTATATTATATTAAAACTTGTAATTTTATATTTAAAAGTTAAAACTTGTCATTTAAAACATTTCATCAAACGAAAATTTAAGTGTTACAATTATGCATCCAAAAGTCCAACAACCATTCTAGAATATATCTAAAATATATGTACATAGTAACCATTTTAGGGTGGGTTACAACTATGGTTGCAAAAGTTCACAATATATATATATATATATATATATATATATATATATATATATATATATATATATATATATATATATATATATATATATATATATATATATATATATATATATATATATATATATATATATATTAGTTAATATTATATGGTTAAGTTGCGCTTTAATATGTTAATTTTTATTTAAAACTATAGATTCTTAATCCTTATTATTTTAATTAATTGTTTTTCTAATATTTGTATTTTTAATATAAAATTTATGAATTTTATTTATATTGTAATATTCAAAGAAACAAAACCTTCTTTATAAAAAAATCTTCAGTCACTCGCATCAAAAAGTGGTTTACTTCTAGCTTTATAAAGTATGTATGTACGCTCGTTATTTTTAATTAAAGCTTAATTTAAAACTCAAAACCTCAATTTGAAATGGATTCGTGCACTACATTAGTTATTGTTTAACAAGTGTATTGCATTGCAATTCTATTACATTACAATTTCCCAAGAAGAGTTGTTGTGTACATTGGCTAAATTCTCACAGGAAACTTCACCTCAATCTAAAACTCAAAACCTAGATTTGAAACTCGTTCATGCACTATGTGAGCTATTCTTCAACAATTGTACTACATTGCAATTCTATTGGCTTACAATTTTGTAAAAAGAGTTGTATTGTGCATTAGCTAAATTCTCATAACAAACTAGACCATTGTTACATGTAGTTATAATCATATTAAACTTTATTTTACTAAGACTATTTTAAATTTATTTTATTAATAATAGAAATAATAGTTTTATAAACTTTATTTAAAGTTTATTGTAGTTTTAATATTTATATTTGTGTAATTAAAAATACAGTGATATTAATAATAGTATAAAATATATATTTCGAACATTAAACTAAATTTTATAAAATCTGTCTAAAATTTGAGAAATACAACATTCATTGATATTTATTTATATATTAAAAAAAAAGATGAACCAAGGCTAATTGTGAATGTTGTGTGATAATTAAATTAAAACATAATAGAGCTTTAATTATTCACAAGCTCAAGCCATATAATATAATAACAAATGTTCATTGTGGGCAAACTATAAGCACTTTTGTAAATATTGATGAATGGTTAAAACTTTGATTTCATTTATATGGTTTATTTTTTGTGATAGTTTAAATTAATTAATTTAATTTGTCTAAACTTTAATTTTTATTAATTTTTATATTTCATTTAATTAAAGATAAGAGAAGAAAAAAACGTAAAAGAAAAAAAAATTGATTCAAAATATATATCAACCAAATTCCCTTAAGAAGATTAAAAGCCAATCTAATTAACTTAACTTATCTAAACTTTAACTTTTATTAAATTTTATATTTAACCAAATTACAACATTAATCTCAATGAAGAGAATGGGCAATCATGTAAAAAATTAATGAAACACAAAGAGAGAATAGCAGCTCCTATTGAAAATGCACGTGGATCCAGTCATCCATATGTCCATGTCCCACCCTCATAATTTAGAAAATGTCATCCATATGTCCATGCCCACCCTCATAATTTAGAAAATGGGCAAGATAATAACTACTTCAACGCAAATGCTTGCATTACCGTTATCGATTCTCCTCGAAATATGGGCATCCATCACCTTCAACCTGCAAGTATAGTCACAAAATACAATCTACGTGATAAGAAAAAATATTGTCTCACAATTAAATACATATATTATGAATTATATTTAATACAAAAATTAAAAAATCTATATTAACCTATAAATGATTTAATGCAGTTCCATAGAACGAGTTGTTCATCTGGTAAAACTATAAGGTATATCCAATATTTGCAGAACTCCAGTAAAATACAAAATAATACAGTATTTATCATTGATGATAACAATTCATGCACAATTACAAAGGCCAACCATTGGAAATATGCACAATTGAAAAGACACATGAGAATCCCTCACTATGTAAAACATCCCTAAGTTGCAATGAACAACCTTCAATACGAAAAACAAAATCATGCACAAAATCTTATAGATTCATAAGACTCTTAAAGCTATGATACATGTTATGGATTCAATATCTATAAAGCCAAAATCTTCAAGGAGCCATTAAAACGTATAAATTTAACAATAAAACCCTCACAAAAATTAAATAACACCCCTCTTAAAACCATAATAAACCAAGCAACAACAACGAGACAAAACTAGTAGAACCCAGAAAAACCCTTTATCATAATAATAATTGAAAAAGATAAATGAAAATTACAAAAGGAAAACTCTCATTTCAGAATTGAAAAGAGAATAAACAGAATTGATGCAAAAAGGATAAATAGAAGCCTAGACTAAATAAGAGTTCGATGAATATAACAACAATTAGAAACACTTGTCACTTCCCCTGTTTGCCAAAAAAATTCAAATTTTTTAAACAAACAAGTTTCAAAATGTAATTCACAAAATGTAATTATACAGTTGAACATGAGAGAGATACCAATAATACAAAGAGGAAAATTTATTTAGAAAATAGTTTAAAAGATAACGAGGTAAGCACATCCCTCAATACTATTTAGCTTTTTTTAATAATATATTGATTTATATGTCGTATCTTTTTCATAATTTGAATAATTTCTATGTATAAAAATTATTATCAATTGAGAAAGCATTTTTTTATGTGTGTGACATTACACAATTGAAACACTACGAGGCTATGCAGTGTAATGGACACAAATTTCACATCAAAATGATGGATGGAAAGATGAAAACTTATAATAGCATGATTTTTAAAGTATTTCAAGTCATTAATATTACCTCTAGAAGTGAAAGACATCCAAAAGTCTCTAAAAATCGATATAGGTATTTGGAAGATATAATTGAGTGTGACTTTAAATACTTCAAAAACAATTTTGTTGGATGTCAAATGGTAAAAGCTACAAATGAATGAATGTTATCTTGGAAGAACTCTTGTTGAACATGCTAATGGATTTATCATGGTTAATACAAGGAATATTGAGATTCCATGTGATTTTGGAGGCTCATATGGTGGCATCAACCAACTAACCACACACCCAACCCCCCGACTCGCATCACTCTCAATTCCCAAATACCTAATTTGTCTATTATAAATCAAAATGTAGATGAAATCCTTAGAAATACGTCACACAATTTTAGAAAACAAGGGTAAAGTTCATATTACAACATAAATCAAGATAAAATACAATTTCTTAGACATTCTATGTTATACAACATTTATTTTTAGTGAGCCCTAGCTAAAACAATATAGCTCCTTCTAAACCCTAGCTAGAGAACTTACCATCTGCAACTTTTGGCCAACAATATTGTAGGCTATCAAGGCATCTTAGCACACTCTCTTGTATGCATCATAAGTTCCACTACATGCTAGAACCAAACTAAAAATATCACAGTTGCAATCTTTTCTCTCATAAAGAAACTCCTCGGTGAGATTTATCAAAACTTGCATGACTCAAGCTCCATTATCATTAAGTGCTCCAGTTATTTTCTAAGGTTTCATCTTAGAAGCCTTAGGTCATGCAACATGTTGATGTTTGTGTTGAGATACTTCTCTTAATTTTATCTCACACAAACCCTAGTTCCCAATAGTCCACCCAAGATTTAACCCTTACATTACAAAAAGGGCTACAATATGATTACATCAAGAAGTTATGGATGATCTAGTGACTAAGTTGTGAGAATGAGGACACTCTCCCTATTTTATAAGATAGGTCAGTTAGGAAACTAATAGAAAATGGATAAGTGCACAACAACCTAGTATAAGTTATTAGGGTATATCAACATCACGGTAGTTTAGTGGAGATGTAGAAGTGTCATGTGGTGATTGCAAGACACCTCCAAAGTGGAGTGGTCTTTAAGCTAAGGATCCACATTTCAAGCACTCATCATGACATGGTTTTGTGCTCTCTAAAAGAGGATCCAAGCTTTAATTCTCCTCAACATGTCCTAATTCAAAACAAACTCCAAGTAGTGTACTCTCGAAGCAAGAATACCTCAATACAACTAGTGAGCATCTTAGACTATGACATCTTCTTATAGTGGTCCTAGGGAGGAGTGCCTTTACTCCTAGTGCATGTTACGATGATCTGGACTTATGCAGGAATGCAACCGAGTAAAAATCTAAACATAAACACATGGTTGAAGCAGAAATAAAACTTCATGTCATTAATATCAAAAAATTGAAATATGCTTGCATACAAAATGGAAATAAACTAGCTCGGGCAATGGTAGCTTATCTCTAAGAAGAGATGTGGCAGCTACATGCTTCTGAATTGTGTTAAAATGAGGCTTGAAGGCCTATTTATTATTGAGATACAATGGAAAACCCTAAAAATAAAAAAACCTAACCCCACAAGATGAAGCGCCAAAACTATGGGGCCCATTGGGGTAAATTGGTACATCAACTTCCCGGGGTTGTAACTTTGGCATACGATCTCTGTTTGGCCATCATAATGCCTCATTTTGAATATCTTTAAGATGAGGCCAAAAGAAACTTAGCAAGCCTTTGTGGGACCAAATTTGCCTCTGTTTTTTCCACAAAAATGTCATTTAGGGCGTCAAAACGGCTCCACAAGTTCACAAGCAGAAAAACTGCCAAAAATAGTAAATTGTGTTACAATTAAGGAAACCAAAAAACTGAAAGAGAGAGTGTTAGTTTCCAAGTGGAATAGGTGGGTGGCCACTAATATCCACTTGGATCATCAACCATGCTAAATACAGTAAACTATGGTTGACCATGGTAACCATAGATAACTATGGTCAATCATAGTAAACCAAAGTGATCACCGTAGTTAGACTATCGCTTGACAATGTGTGATTATTGTTAAACATCACCAACTATCTTTTTACTATGGTTAATAATTGTTTGATTTTGGTTGAACATGGTTGACTATGGTTATTTATGTTGACCTTTGAAAGGTTGACTACGTTTGACTATGTCATCAATTTGAATATTGCTAAATATGGTCAACATAGGGTTGACCAAGTTTGATCATGGTCAATTATTTAAACATTGTCTATCAAGGTTTGACTACATTTATCTAATGTGGTTGACTGTGTTGAACAATTAATATTAATCAATAATAGTATGCAATTATATTTTACCAAAGTTGAAGAATGTTGATTGTCAAACATATTCAGACATAGTTTGGCAATGGTTGGACATGGTTTGATCATGATTGACTATTAATATTAATATTAATATTAATATTAAAATAATCATGAAAAACCTAAACCCAGTAATAATAATAACCTAAAAGCTTAAACTTAATAACAAACTTAAATCTAAATTTAATAATTAAACATATTATATTATATTAAAACCAAACCTAATTTTTTTATAAAACCTACCCACTTACATATTAAAACTTTGAAAACATAAAAAATATCATGAAATTAAAACAGTCTAATATAGTAGGCCTTTTACTACATACAAAGCTATTATGGTTTACCATGATTTACATTATTTGATAATCTCATATTACACTAAAAAATTAAAACCTTCATTGTCATATTATTATAAAATCATTTCATATGTATAATATATAACGATTATTATAAAATAAATATATATGTATAATATATACAATGTGCCATATCATATTATATTAAAACATGTAATTTTATATTTAAAAGTTAAAAGTTGTCACTTAAAACATGTCATCAAATGAAAAGTTAAGCGTTACAGTTATGCCTCCAAAGCTCCAACAATCGTTCTAGAATATATCCACAATATATGTACATAGTAACCATTTTAGGGTGGGTTACAACTATGATTGCAAAAGTTAACAAAATATATATATCTATATATATATATATATATATATATATATATATATATATATATATATATATATATATATATATACACACACACACACAAACACGAGGTTTTATTAGATGACATAAACATCAAAACTATGTATATTATACTAACACTAAAATTTGAACCTAAATAATTTTTAGGGTGTGTTATAGCTATGGCTTCAAGAGTTCAACTGCCAAAGTTCATTGGCATAGTGTTTAGAGTAAGAGGCACACATTAATATCAATGTTAATATTAATATTAACATTAATATAAATATATATTATATTGATTAATATAAAAATATATATGTTATTTATATGACTTATATTAAGGCTTTAACCTAATAATATTAATAAATAATCAATAGTATTGATATTCATAAATTATGGTTTTATATATTAGTTAATAATCAAACTATTAATACTTCATGTGGCTTAACACATTAATAAATGATTAGTTACGACCTACTATAATTGTTAGTGTTTAATACGATTGAAAATAATCAATTATAAATAATTAAAGTTAACCATTAATGATTATGTTAGTCACATTAACAATTTGAGCTAGTTTAGAAAATATATTAAATTATTACATTTAATAATATTATTACATAAATAATTATTATATGAAATTATTAACAATATATTAACCTTATTATTAATAACATTAATATTAATATTTGTATTCTCAATATTATATTTTGTTATTATTTTTAATGTCTAAAATGTAACTATTATGAACATTGTTTATGAATATTAGTGATAATACATAAATTTTATTAATTAAATTTTAATATTGTTAGTATTATAGCTTAATTGTTATTAATATTAGAAGCATTTTTAATTATGTATAATTTTTAATATATTAATATATGTGTAATATTTGTATTATAGTTACTAATATATTTATAATAAACCTAATTTTATAGAGCATATTTATTAAGCTGATTTTATTAAGTTTATTGTACTATATTTATTGATTGTGATTTAATATATTAGTTGATATTATATGGTTGAGTTATCTTTTAATATATTAATTTTTATTTAAAATATAGATTCTTAATCCTTATTATTTTAATTAATTGTTTTTTTAATATTTGTATTCTTAATATAAAATTTATTAATTTTATTATTAATGTATTATTATTGTAATATTCAAAGAAACCAAACTTTCTTTATAAAAAATCTTCAATCACTCACAACAAAGGGTTGTTTACTTCCAGCTTGATAATATAAGTATGTATGCTCGTTATTTTTAATTGAAATTTAATTTAAAACTCAAAACCTAAATTTGAAACTAATTTGGTTATTTTTAATTAAACCTTAATTTAAAACTCAAAACCTCAATTTGAAACTGATTCGTGCACTATGTTAGTTATTCTTTAACAAGTATATTGCATTGCAATTCTATTACATGACAATTTTGCAAGAAGAGTTGTAGCGTACGTTGGCTAAATTCTCATAGATGTTTTACCTCAATCTAAAATTCAAAACCTAGATTTCAAACTCATTCCTGCACTATGTGAGCTATTCTTTAACAATTGTACTACATTGCAATTCTATTGCATTACAATTTAGTGTACATTAGCTAAATTCTCGTAACAAATTAGACCATTGTTAAATGTCGTCATAAACATATTAAACTTTCTTTTATTAAGACTATTTTAAATTTTATTTTATTAATAATAGAAATAAGTGTTTTATAAAGCCAATCTAATTAACTTAACTTATATAAACTTTAGGTTTTATTAAATTATATATTTAACCAAATTACATTCTTAATCTCACGAGTTGATGAAGATTGTCAAAATCTAAAGAGAATGGGCAATCATGTAAAAAATTAATGAAACAAAAAGAGAGAATAGCAGCTCCTATTGAAAATTAACGTGGATCGAGTCATCCATATATCCATGTCCCACCCTAATAATTTAGAAAATGGACAAGATAATAATTACTTCAATGAAAATGCTTACATTACCTTTATCTATTCTTCGGGAATATGGGCATCCATTGCCATTGACCTGCAACTATAGTCACAAAATACAATCTGTTCGATAAGAAAAAGAGATTGTCTCACAATTCAATATATATACCCCGCATTATATTTAATACAAAAACTGAAAAATGTATATTAACCTATAAATGATTTAATGCACTTGCATAGAATGAGTTGTTCATTTGGAAAAACTATAACGTACCCAATATTTGCAAAACTCCAGTAGAATATAAAATAATACAATATTTATCATTGATATTTATCATATTTATCATCGATGATAACACATCGTGCACAATTACAAAGGCCAACCATTGGCAATCTGCATAATTACAAAGACACATGAGAATCCCTCACTATGTAAAACATCCCTAAGTTGCAATGAACAACCTTCAATATGAAAAACAAAACCATGCACAAAATCTTTTGGATTCATAACACTCTTAAAGCTATGATACATGTTATGGATTCCTAATCGATAAATCCAAAACCTTCAAGGATTCATTAAAACCTAGAAAGTTAACATTAAAACCCTCACAAAAAATAAATAACACCCCTCTTCAAACCATAATAAACCAAGCAACAACAACAAGAAAAAACTAGTAGAACCTAGAAAAACCCTTTATCATAATAATAATTGGAAAAGATAAACGAAAATTACAAAAGGAAAACTCTCATTTCAGAATTGAAAAGAAAATAAAAAACATTGATGCAAAAAGGATAAGCAGAAGCCTAGACTAAAGAAGAGTTCGATTAATATGACAACAATGAGAAACTCTTGACACTTCGCCTACTGTTTGCCAAAAGGTTTCAAATTTTTTAAACAAACAAGTTTCAAAATGTAATAATACAGTTGAACATGAGAGAAATACTAATAATAAAAAGAGGAAAATTGATTTAGAAAATTGTTTAAAAGATAAACAGGTTAGCATATCCCCCAATACTATTTAGTTTTCTCAATAATATATTGATTTATATGCCATGTCTTTTTCTTAATTTGAAAAGTTTCTAGGTATTAATATTATTATCAACTGAGAATGCAATTTTTATGTGTGTGACATTACACAATTAAAACACTACGGGGCTATGTGTTGTAATTGCCACAAATTTTACATCAAAAAGATGGATGAAAAGATGAAAAATTCTAATAGTAAGAATTTTAAAGTATTTCAAGTAATTATTATTTCTGCTAGATGTGACAGACATCGAAAATTCTCTAAAAATCCATACAAGTATTTGGAATATATAATTGAGCGTGACTTTAAATCCTTCAAAACAATTTTGTTGGATGTCAAATGGTAAAAGCTACAAATGAATGAATGTGATCTTGGCAGAACTGTTGTTGAACATGCTAATGGATTTACCATGGTTAATACAAGGATTATTTAGATTCCATGTGATTTTGGAGGCCCATATGGTGGCTCCAACCGACTCCCCCTGGCTCGTATCATTCTCAATTCCCAAATACCTAATTTTTCTATTATAAATCAAAATTTACATGAAATCCTTAGAAATACGTCACACAATTTTAGAAAACAAGGGTGCAGGTCATATTACAACATCAATCAAGATAAAATACAATGCCTTAGAAATTCTATGTTATACAACATTTCTTTCTTGTGCACCCTAGCAAAAACAATATAGCTCCTTCTAAACCCTAGCTAGAGCATTTACCATTTACAATTTTTGGCCAACAATATTAAGATTAGAATAATAATGAAAAAGCTAAACCTAGTAATAATAATAACCTAAAAACTTAAACTTAATAAGAAACTTAAATATAAATTTAATAATAAAACACATTATATTATATTAAAACCAAATCTATTTTTTTCATAAAACCTACTCACTTACATATTAAAACTTTGAAAACGTATAAAATATCATGAAATTAAAAGTAGTCTAATATAGTAGGTCTTTTACTAAATACAAAACCATTATGGTTTACCATGACTTACACTATTTTCTAATCTCATATTACACTAAAAAATTAAAACCTTCATTGTCATATTATTATAAAATCACTTTTTATGTATAATATATAATGAATATATATCTATATATCTATATATATCTATATATATATATATATATATATATATATATATATATATATATATATATATATATATATATATATATATATATATATATATATATATAATGTGTCATATCATATTATATTAAAACTTGTAATTTTATATTTAAAAGTTAAAACTTGTCATTTAAAACATGTCATCAAATGAAAAGTTAAGTGTTATGTTTATGCCTCCAAAGCTCCAACAGTTGTTCTATAATATATCTACAATATATTTACATAGTAACCATTTTAGTGTGGGTTGCAAATATGGTTTAAAAAGCTCAATATATATATATATATATATATATATATATATAAATTTAAACCTAAATAATTTTTATGGTGTGCTATAGCTATGGCTTCAAAAGTTGAACCGCCAAAGTTCATGGGCTTAGTGTATTGTAAGACATGCTTTAATGGGCATAGCTATTTAAATTGTAACACATATGTGTAGCGATGTTTATTTAGACAATCCATAGAATATTCAACGGTGTCCGTTGGATATTCGGCCAAGCAGTAAACGGTATATCGCGCGGGTGAAAGGCTGGAAGTGGTAATCTACCAAGAGCATGCAATTCCACTAAGCGGTTGACACATAGCATCGAAAAACTACTTTTCTCATGTGCCTACAGATATATATTATTCATGCATAAAATATACGCGATATTGAGCGATGTTTGTTGGATTAACTGAGGTCACATCAACGATGGAGATTGTCCGGGAAATTTGGCCAGCGGATGATGTGACAGTCATTGGATGGACGAGATAGATTGATGATTGAAGTTAACCTGATCGCAAGCTCTATGGAGGATTATCCCTAACGAACAAATATACACACGATAAGGAATTATCCTTCATGAACGCGCCCAACGGTTACGGCAATAGTTACCTCTGATGATCAGCCTGGTGGAGTGGCTAAATCTTAGTAGATGTGCTAAGTTTAGTTGAAGTCAAGTGTGGTTACTAATATCAGTGGAGATACCACATAAAAGCACTCACACAGTAGTTTTATTGAGCAAAAAGTCCAGAGAGACAGAGGCAGAGCCCGAGAGTTAGAGAAACTCAAAGAGGGTGAAACAAGAGGCTCGCTAGACTAAATAGAGCCTTATGAAGCTGATGGAATGATCCATAGAAGCTGAAGAAGTCATATTCATGGAGAATTCCATCCAAGAGGATTGATTCTAGAGTTCAGAGCCACCAGAGGTTGGAGGCAGTTGCAGGAGCTACCAAAGCTCATTCTCAGTGATCCAACAGTCAATTTTGACTGTAATGAGCTTTCTGAATCCATTGCAAGGATTTTCTAAAGCATATGAAGAATTATAAGGCAAAGAAGCTATAGGGAAGTTTCAGGAAGCAAATGTTCAAATGATGAGTCCGTTGTACGTGTTTGATATTTTGCTAGAGACAGAAGAAGAAGTTCCAGAGATAGTTGAAGAATTCTGAGGGAGTTAGTGTCATCCAGAAGCTCAAGTAAGCTCATTGCAGTAATTGAAGGAACCAAGTCCAAGGAAGCTTAGATATGTTTTCAAAGTGAGGAAAACCAGGGATATAGATGGTAGTCTAATCCCATTGGTTCAGTTTAGAAACCTTTGGAGTTAAGTGTGGAACTTGTAAAAGAAGCTTTACCATAATCCCAAAGAGCGAAGTCAACTTGACAAGAGCTCAAGGAGACATAGCCCATGATATTGGGGTGAACTCCTAGATTATATTGCTATTATGTGTGGTTTTCTATTTGTTTCATTTACTGTTTTATGTGCTTAATATCAGCATGAAAAAATAAGCACTTAAACAATTAAAACAAATACATACACCTATTTCGAGTTCTTAATTCCGCAAATGTCAACATAAGCTCGATCATATTTTTGTTACGATTTGGAGTGGGAGGTTCTTGTAAGTATAACAAGATGTTAAAAATCCATTGGATGGATTCACATTGATATCAACCTATGAATCATTCTGCAGCACATCAATTATGGAAACTTCCTTTCCATTATTTTCATTCTCTCTTTCCACCTTCTTCAAGTTTTGTGGAAGCGGTGTTGGATTCAGAGTCCAACACTTTGCAAAAAATGTCCTTGCTTATCGCAGTAAGTGCAACGCATGTGCCTCTTCTTGACAATACGATTTTCCTTTTCTAGTAGAAATTTGGCTTCTTGCCTCCCTTCCTTAAATAGTTTCATGTAGGTGGTCATTCTCTTCCAACATGTAGGAACACTATGGTTATCCAAACCACAAAAGGAACATGCAATTATTTTCCAATGCTTATGCGAAAATTTATCATGCTTTTCATAATCAAAGGAAATATTGTTGAAATCATATTTACACCTTTCTCCTTCACCATTGTTACCTTCATAAGGAGGTGAAACGAATGAAGAAGTGGCTATCTTTGGAACACGATCAATCTCTTCAATGCTTTTAGAGCTTTGACAACTCTCTGGTTCAATCGCGTGCTTATGAACACCTTATTCTTGCAAAGTATGTTTCAAACTATTGCATTCCCCAAGAATACAATCTTTACAAACTTGAGGTAGAGAAGCTGACATAAAAATCCTTCTAGGAACTATTTCAATTGCCTTCATGGCTGCTTCGAAACTTTCTCCATACGATTCTCCATAACCAAGACCCAAATAATTAGGCCTTTCCTTAACCATTATTGGCTCAACAATTCCATGTGCATGTTTTCCCAATCCTTTTCCTTCATAGCCCATTTTTGCCATCAACTTGGACCCTATGCCTCTTGTATGTTTTTCAAAAGAACCAACATAAATATTCTTAGAGGAAAATGAAGACAAACTAGGATTGTTTACCTCTTCTTCAAGATGATACTTTAATAATTCTTCTTTGGCAACAAGGAGATGTGTCTCCAACTCATACATCTTTTCCAGGTTCATATTTTCAATATGAAGTTGACATTCCACTTCTTGCAATCAATCAAAAGGAAATTGCTTCTCTTCCTTCATGGATTTCAACTGCTCTCGAAGTTTGGCGCTCTTCCTTTCAACCTCATACAATTATCTCACCATATCCATCATGATGAACAAGTATTACTTCATGTTTTCATCGAAGAATCTTGTGAAGGAGAACTCAGTTGTAGAAGCTGTCATTATAGAAATGAACAAAAGAACTTCGACAAAATTCACAAAAAGCTTATTCAAGCAGCCTTTAGCAAACAAACCTTCTTGTGTTTCAAGGATTTCCATGAGGTCCTTGGGGTAAGGAGAATGCCTTCAGCCCTTCTTCCTTCTTGTACTTCCTGGACTTAGCTATCAGTAGCTTTCCATTCACCTTTGCAAACTCAAATAATAGTCAGTTTACAAATAATCAAACAGTAAAAGCTTTTGTACTATTTAAACACCTATCAAGTCAAACAAGCAATCTATTGCTCTGTCAATCTAGCATCTAGCTTTGACACCAGCTGATCTTAGATGAGGGTTTAGCATGTTGTTATGCTTACAGGAACCTCCCACTCCGAAGCTTAACAAAAATATGATCTAGCTTATGTTGACAATTGTGGAATTAAGTACTTGAAATAGGTGTTTGTCTTCATTTTAACTGTTTAAGTGATTATTTGTTAATGTTGATATTAAACACATATAATAGTAAATGAAGCAAATAGACAACCACACTTAACGGCAATATGATCTAGGATTTCACCCTAATATCATGGGCTACATCTCCATGAGCTCTTGTCAACTTGACTTGGCTCTTTGGGATTATGGTAAAGCTTCCTTTACAAATTCCACACTTAACTCCAAAGGTTTTTAAACTGAACCAATGGGCTTATAATACCATCTATATCCCTGGTTGTCCTCACTCTGCAAATAGATCTAAGCTTACTTGGACTTGATTCCTTCAATCAGTGCACTGAGCTAACTTGAGCTTTTGGATGGCACTAACTCCCTCAGAATTTTTCAACCATCTCTAGAACTTCTTCTTCTGTCTCTAGCAACATATCAGACACCTACAATAGAATGTTCACTTGATCATTTTCTGCTTGAAACTTCCCTGTAGCTTCTTGGCATTAGAATTCTTCAGATGCTTCTGCAAATCCCTGCAATGGATTCAGAAAGCTCATTATAGTCATAATTGACTGTTGGATCACTAAGAATGAGCTCTGGTAGCTCCCGCAATTGCCTCCAACCTCTAGTGGCTCTGAACTCTAGAATCAATCTTCATGGATGGAATTATCCATGAATATGACTTCTTCAACTTCTATGGATTTTTCCATCAGCTTCAGAAGGCTCTATTTAGACTAGCGAGCCTCTTGTTTCACTCTCCCTAAATTTCTCTAACTCTCTGGATCTACCTCTATCTCTCTAGACTTTCCCCTCCGTAAAACTACTCTGTGAGTGCTTTTATGTGGTATCTCCACCGATATTAGCAACCACGCCTGACTTCAACTAAACTTAGAACATCCACTAAAATTTACCCACTCCACCAAGCTGACCATCAAGGGTAACTGTTGTCGTAACTATTGGGCGCGTTCATGAAGGATAAGCCCTTATCGCGCCTATATCTGGTGATTAGGGATAATCCTCCATAGAGCTTGCGATCAGGTTAACTTTCAAGCGTCAATATATCCCATCCATCCAATGGTTGTCACGTCGTCTATTGGCCAACTTGCCTGGAAGATCTCCACCATTGATGTGACCCTTCTCAATCCAACGGACATCACTCAATCTCATCCAAATTTCATGCATGAATGATATCTAATCGAAGGCATGCAAGAAAAACAATTTTTCTCTGCTACGTGTAGACCATTGTGTAGAATCGCATGCTTTTGGTAGATTGCTACTTCCAGCCTTTCACCCATGCAATATGCCATTTACTTCTTGGTTGAATACTGCCCATGTGCTTAATTTAGAATTTAAAGAAAAGGTTCTTTATAAAGGTTTTTGTGCTTAACAAATCTTTTAGCACTTAACAAAGGTTTTAGTGCTTAAGGCCAATATTAACCTTTTAACCTCTTAACCTTTGTTCTTTACCTTTTTTCTTGATTGTGGTTAAGGTTCTGGATCAATTTTTTATCACTAATCATATGTGAATTTTTTTCCTTTAATATATTTGGATGAGAGTGGGATGCATTACATTTATACATTGAAAACAACATTGATTGGATCATGTTATGGATTGAACGATGGAAAGAATCAATTGGTAGTGACTTATAATGGCACAGTGTGGTTACATTGGTCAATGAAGTTGAACATGAGAGAGATACCAATAATACAAAGAGGAAAATTGATTTAGAAAATGGTTTAAAAGATAAACAGGTAAGCATATCCCCCAATACTATTTTGTTTTTTTTAATAATATATTGATTTATATGTCATGTATTTTTCTTAATTTTAATAATTTCTAAGTATAAATATTATTATCAATTGAGAATGCATTTTTTACATTGGTGAAATTACACAATTGAAACACTACGAGGCTATGTGGTATAATGGCCACAAATTTCACATCAAAAAGATGGATGAAAATATGAAAACTTCGAATAGTAGGATTTTGAAAGTATTTCAAGTCATTAATGTTTCCTCTAGAAGTGACAGACATCTAGAAGTCTCTAAAAATCGATACAGGTACTTGGAAGATATAATTGAGTGTGACTTTAAATCCATCAAAACAATTTTGTTGGATGTCAAATGGTAAAAGATACAAATGAATGAATGTGATCTTGGCAGAATTGTTGTTGAACATGGTAATGGATTTACCATGGTTAATACAATTAATATTTAGATTCCATGTGATTTTGGAAGCTCATATGGTGGCTTCAACTGACTGCCCTTTGGCTCGCATTACTCTCCAAAATACCTAATTTTTCTATTATAAATTAAAATGTAGGTGAAATCCCTAGAAATACATCACACAATTTTAGAAAACAAGGGTTGTAGAAATTCTCTACAACTCTAGCTTTGATACCATGTAGAAAATTTGACTGTAGGTTAACCTGATAATGCAATATAAATCAAATCAAAATACTATAACCTACTTCTACTATCAATTGGCGGAAGCTTAAAGATCGAGATGAACAATATAACCAATAGAAGAAGAATCAATCGCACAATACACATGAAAATAGTTTGGGGAAAGCCTCAGTTAAAAACCATGCTATTTGTATTATCATACAAGGTGGAAATACATAGGAATTATACAAAGCCTTAGCTCTCACAGCTAGCCAGCTCTCAGCACGATCCTCATAGATGCTCATAGGAGATCATGGCTTCTCACAAGCCTTCCTCTCTGCCCTCCAAGCTCCTATTTCCTTGCATTGTTCCTTTGGGATGATCTCCTTCAACCAAGTGGAAAAACTCGATTTACCAAGTGGATGATCTCCTAATATCACACACTGTCAAAACTGCGCAATCCTCAAGGAATTGATTCCTTATGCATGCATGAGTTTTCTTTATAAGAAAACACATGCAACTGATAGTACGTTGTCCTTGACTTTAATCTCAACTGGGTTTTTCTCAGAATAGACATGCATGAGTTTCTAATGAGGGAATCTTTAGTTAACTAGAGTACACTAGTTGAGTGCATGCATGCATCAACTGATTTTTAACTCTCTATTAGTTCCTCAAACAGTTTGGAACTTATTTAACTGGACTTAACTCAGTAAACTGAGTTAACTAATTACATCTCAAATATAACTCAATCTTATCTCCTTAATTTAAGGGATAACTCTTGCATGACTTGAGAAAAACTTCTTGAATTTCTCCAACTAATTGAGTCAAAATAGCTTAGTTAATTATTTCCAAGTATTTGTTAAGACTAAATTCGATTTTAATTCACCATTTAATTCAAGGACAAATTAAATTGGAATATTCTTATTGCCACATTTCAACAAAGGTACAGTTCATATTACAACATAAATGAGGATAAAATACAACTCCTTAGACATTCAATGTTATACAACATTTCTTTCTAGTGCGCCCTAGCAAAGACAATATAGCTCCTTAAATAATGAATCCATACAGGTGATGATGATGGATTAAAAAAGGAAAAACAACTTTAACCGGGATGATGGATTAAAACTAAGTAACACTTGGAAACCTTTACTTGAAATCTTTAAAAAACAATAATCACCTCTTATCCCTTATATTAACCTTCCCTCCTATCTTAAAATCAGTAAAAAAAATTCCTTAATCATCCTCCTTAAACATTAAATCATTGGACTAATTAAAACATAAATCAGTAATAGATTACTTCCCAACTAACCAAATATAAATACTTTAATTGGTAAGAAAATAAATAAATATTAGTAAATACTAAAATAAGCTAATTTTCTATCAATTAAGTCAAATACAACAGTTAAGTAATTGATAATTTTTACATAAAAATAATAATTAAACAATTAAATTAAGTAATTAATATAATAATTAAATCAAGAAATAATAAAATTAAGTAATTAATTCATATCTCATCGATTAATTATTTATTTAATCAAATTAATAAATCAGTAAGCATAATAAAAACTATAAATATTATTTAATCAGCTATTTTAATAAAGAAGAAAATATAACATAATCTATATATATATATATATATATATATATATATATATATATATTATATATATATATATATAACATAAAATAAAATAAATAAAATAAAATAAAATAAATAAATAAATGGTCGACCTAATTAATAAATAAATAACAATAATTAATAAATAAATAATAAATAAGTAAATGGCCGACCTAATTCCTCACATCAATCCTTAATAACCTATATATATACCCTAACATAGTTCTTCGATTCATCATTAATGTTGAAGAATATCTATTGTCGCATCCCCTGATGATGGACTTACTTGGCAGTCTGAAACGTTGGGTTCACAAAACTCTGTAACAGGTCATTCCTCCTCTCTATCTAAAAATATAGCTCCTTCTAAATCATAGCTAGATCATTTACCATCTACAATTTTTGGCCAACAATATTGTAGCATATCAAGGAATCTCACCAAGCTCTCCTAGATGCATTAAAGGTTCCACTACAAGCTAGAATCAAACCAACAATATCACAGTTGGAATCTTTTTTCATAAAAAAGGTCCTCAACGAGATTTATCTAAACTTGCATGACATAAGATCCATTAGCATTAAGTGCTCCAGTTATTTTATAAGGTTTCATCTCAAAAGCCTTACGTCATGCTACATGTTAATGTTTGTGCTGAGATACTTCTCTTAATTTTATCTCACACAAAACCTAGTTCCCAATAATCCACCCAAGATTTAACCCCTGCATTACAAAAAAAAGGGCTACAATATGATTATATAAAGAAGATATGGATGATCTAGTGACTAAGTCGTGAGAATGA